>NW_019091556.1:12286-57178 GCF_001949145.1 Acanthaster planci
GGTCTATACCCACCATGGCAGTCCCTGTTCTGCCTGGGTTGGGTTGACAGGATAGGACAAGGTCTATACCCACCATGGCAGTCCCTGTTCTGCCTGGGTTGGGTTGACAGGATAGGACAAGGTCTATACCCACCATGGCAGTCCCTGTTCTGCCTAAAATCCCTCTAATAACACACACCAGAATACAACTGTAGTTGAGCTTTTATGAAGGAGTGATTTTTTATCAGCTGCTTGTTACCATGTTCATTTTTTAAACATAATCCTAAGGGCCTAGCGTAACAGCAATCGTTTGACTTATTAGGCCAAAGTGCTGACGAAAAGATTATTTCCACAACCAGCTGTCTCCTTCTTACCATCTGCCCTCGAGTTCTCTCTCCCTGGTTCTTCTTCTGTTTGGTCAGGACCAGTCGGAACTGGTTGACAAATCCAGCCTGGTCGTTGGGAATGAAACCAACAAACATGGACTTCCGTTGAGAATACAACAGCATTAGGATCCGGATGTTGCACGGAACTTCAGTAGGAAAGTGTACGCTACCAGCCTGTAGATAGGAAGGTTGGAATCCTGTTAGTTTTGAGCAATAAATAACTGGATGCTTACATAGCTTTGTTAACCCCTTCACTACAGATGACTGCTACTACAGCACCTTTGTGTGAGCATTAGTGCATACCACACATACAGTCTATTCACCATGCAGCTGCTGGTTCAATGGGGCCTGCTGCTAGACAAAGCCCTCCATTCAGGGCATACCACAGCCCAGCAGTCACGGTCAAAATAATCCCACCATGAAGGGGTTAAGGTTTTTTCATTTATTATTTATTTCTTTCTTATTTCTCAGGTAACAACACATGAATACACTCAAACACAAATTAGGAATAACACCATAAACAGATCTAAAAAACCCTGACAACACCCCTGAAAGATTACCAAAAAGCAAACTAAATCGCTGTCTAGAGGCTCTCCTAAAATGTTACCAGTGACTAGGTTGGGCAAAAGTGGGACTCACAAACTAATAAGGCACAGTGAGGAAACACAGAGGGAGGGGGAATAATAAACGGAACTCTGAAGAAAGCTGTGTAGGCCTAAACAAAAAACTGAGAGCGAAGAGACAAACCACAAGGAATTAAGAAGGGGGAGTAGGGTTACCTCAGAAAATTCTGGCAACACAACATTTTATGCTCCTTTGAATTTCAGTCATTAGTAGCACAGATTAGGCTAAAGTACAAGTGTCCTTCTGCGGTTGATCAACACATGCTCAGATTCTTGACACATTATCAATAAAATCATTTTTACAAACTTACAAAATTGCTTTGCATGACTTTCATGAGAGCTCTCATTGCTTCAGGGTCGTTGTTCTGTTCAGGAAACTGGAAACCAACTTGTTGAGAGTTACACAGTAATGGACTCAGACCTTGCTGTAATGACAGAAGACAAGAACATTAAAAATGACACTGATGAAATGATTCAAATTACCTACAAGGTGCACTACGCTAAGAAACTGCAAAACTGTCGTAACAAAAAAGATGTTAAGCTATGACATTAGATTTATCTCTCCTTTTGTACACAAAAACAATTCCATTTTTCTTTTACCAATAGATGCTGTGGAATAAGTTGCATGATGAGTTTATTAGGCCACTGTTCCACTTGGAGTTTGCTATCTGGACCGACGGTCACATGACAGGTATGCGTTCGGGTGATCTTGGCCTCAGGGCCTGCCATCTTGGGGCGCTGGACGGAGAAGAAAAAAAATTCAATGCCAATTCAATTTTGGTGGGAAAGTAAACGTGAATGCAAAACAGTGATGTCAGATCAAATATTTATGTTACAAAGTTGCTAATGTTGAACACATTTCAACTTAGGGCCTTCACAAGGCCAGTCACAAGGCCAGTCACAAGTCCCTTCACAAGGCCAGTCACTAGTCCCTTCACAAGGCCTGTCACAAGTCCCTTCACAAGGCCAGTCACAAGTCCCTTCACAAGGCCTGTCACAAGTCCCTTCACAAGGCCAGTCACAAGTCCCTTCACAAGGCCAGTCACATGGCCAGTCACAAGTCCCTTCACAAGGCCAGTCACCAGTCCCTTCACAAGGCCTGTCACATGGCCAGTCACAAGACCAGTCACTAGTCTTTTCAGAAGGCCAGTCACAAGGCCAGACACAAGGCCAGTCACAAGGCCAGACACAAGGCCAGTCATAAGTAACAGGGTGAGCAATGAAAAATTGCTTTTGTCACAGCTCATTTGAATAGCTTGTGAATTGGCTTAGAAAAGACTGAATGAATTGTGCCGGACTTGTGATGGACTCAAATACAATACTAGATGAAACTGACCTCATGCCATTCTAGCTGACCCCTCCACACCACTGTGTTGACCGGTCCTGTTTGAATACCAGCCATCTGCTGCTGCTGTTGCTGGTGCTGTTGTTGCTGTACATTCATCGAATCTACAGGCTGAGAGGGGGACATGGTTAGAATAAATCTCATTACGCTGCTCATAAAACAAAGAGGTAAGTTACCCATGAATGCCATCTAATCTTGTGCCCATGGCTAGGTCTAGGTCACTGCTGGTTACAAATACACTGGCTCATGTTGGCTATAGACATAGCCACAGCTTGGAAACCCGTTTTGGACAGCCCAACATGCCTACAAAGTCACTGAGGCTACACACTCAAGAGTGTTTCAACACTAAAATTCCAGTCCTAAACTTAAGAAGTGCGACTTACCAATGAGCCCATGGCCATCGATTGCTGCTGCTGTGATGACACAAGTTGTTGCTGCTGCTGTTGTTGTTGTAGCATGGGATTGACGACACCGATGGGTGCAGCCTGTTGCTGCTGGATACCAGTGACACCAGTAGAGGGAACCAGTGATGACTGTCCTTGCTGCTGTTGTTGCTGCTGCTGTTGTTGCTGCTGCTGCAATGGTGTGTTTATTGTTGATGGTGTGCTGGGTGTGGGGCCTGGAATGCCGGGAATGTTGGGTTTGACTGGCATACGCTGACCTGTAAGAAACGAACAAACAAACAAGTAGGAAACAAACCAACAACTTTAATATTTCTGCAGTTACTGACAAGATTTGGTGTCACCTTTTCTTACCGCTTCCGCATAAATCCATGGCAATCTGACAGAAGCAAAACTACAGGATGTACGTGGGATATTTATAACTGTTCTGCTGTCCACCCTTAGAAGACCTTGTTTTCCACTGTAACTGCCCAGAGCTGTCTGAACGTGCAACATGAAATTGTCTAGCTTGTAGGTTTTTACTGCCATAAATTCTACCTTAGAAACATCCATAGACAATAAGAGAAATGTGCAAGTAATGAAAACAGATCTGTGATATGTTTAAGTGGGTTTCCAATACAGAACACTGATCCCAAGCAAAAGCTGCAAACCAAAACAGGTTTATCCTGGATTTGAGGTTTACTTGAGGCTTGTCCTTGCTGACCAGGGCGTGGCCATCGTTGAGACTGTGTCGCTGCAGCATGTTTCATTACATCCTGAACAGCTTGGATGGCACCTGAGGGCACCATCTGGCCTGCTGTCACACTCCCGGCAGGATTGGGCTAGACAAAGGATAATCATACACACCATAAGAGCTTACAGTAAAAGAAAAATACACACACATGGGAATAGGACCCGATTTGATGGAAATGCCCACAGAAAATGTTGCTTAGCAAACTTGAAGCTTTAAACACCTGCTACTTTGATTTGAGGAATGTTTGTTGGTGACTTAATAACCTACCTGAGGAATTGCTTGGGTGTAGGTCACCGTCACGTTGGGTTGGACTTGAGACATCCCTGGCATTCCTCCTGCAGTGATTGGCTGTACCACGGCCATTGGTTGATTAAATGTTGATGTTTGCTGTTGTTGTTGTTGCTGTTGTTGTTGCTGCTGCTGTTGTTGCTGCTGTTGTTGCTGTCGCTGCTGTCTCACCTGCATCAGCATCTTCAAGTGCTGTGGTGTCAGCTGTTGCAGTGCTGTCTTCTTAGCCAACTGTGACATCGCTGCTTGAGTCTGTGCCTGCTGTTGCTGCTGTTGCTGCAAACGCATTTTACACAAATATAATCAATTTGATAATCATTCCTCTCTCTCTGAGGAGAAAAGCTTTCTTCCAAGATTCAAGCACTTATCCCTTCCCATTCGTCTCTAACCAGCCAAAGATAAAATCCTTCCTGTTATCTCCGAGAAGAACTTTTAAAACTGACACCACACAACACTCTCTGAGGCCAAATTTCAAATGCACTTAATGTTGAGGAAGGAAACATGAAGACTCGTTCACCAGTGTTGAAGATTTTGTAAAAAAAGATTCCTAGTAAATTTGCTAACAAGCAAAAACTGCCTTTCAAAATCCATTGTTTGTCCTTAGGATAGGTAGATGGCTAGATGAGACACTAAGAGGCCATTTGGCCTTGATAGCCATGGTCTTTAGGGTAATATTTCTGTTCAGGTAGAAATTGACTCAAAGTACATTAGCTTACCTGCTGCTGAGGTCCCCCTTGTATCATCTGACTTGTAGCTTGGCCACTCATTGGTTGATTGCCTAGAGACTGTTGCCGGGACCCCACTCCCCCGTATGTCTGGGCTGCTGCTTGGTTCTGTTGTTGCTGTTGTTGGAATTGCTGTTGCTGCTGCTGCTGCTGAAGTTGTTGCTGTTGATACTTTTGTTGTTGTTGTTGTTGCTGGGTTTGGGTTGAGGTGAACTGGTTCATAGGTTGTTGTGGTGACATACCCTGACCTTGGTTAACAGTGGCTGGATCGGCAAAAGTAAAGCAAGTTATCAAGAAACCAAAGCCTTTGCATTAGTATTTTTAATTGACCAAAAATGATTTGTTAGTACCGGCAGTGTGTAACTGACGAGGATATGGCTAAGATTGGCGTGAGGGTTCCTGAAGCGAAAGACGGGTACGGGTAGACCTGTTTATATAGAGAGTTGCCACATGAGTGTCTCAACTGTTGCAACCAAATTGGACGGTTAGCACACAATATCTGCATACCTTGCTAATGAACAGCCATTTTGGTTCCAAAGTTGACACTATTCTCTCTGTATAAAAATCTGGGGTGCATTCGCGCAGCTACTCCTGTCAACATGAGTCGGATGCGTGCGCATTACACTTGGGTACAGGAGTATACTCCCGCTGACCCTCGGGTCGTGCTCCAGCCGTTGGAATGCTCAGGAGTATACTCATGTTAACGCAAGTAGCTCACTCGAATGCACCTCTGGGTACAAGTACGTACCTGGAGAGCTAATAGAGTGACTGGATGGGATGTTAGTTGAAGGAACCTTGAACCCTGGAGAACCAATACGCTGAGCTCCACGACCACTGACGGATTGATTGGCTGTAGGTGTGGACAAACAGATTACAACCTTGTATCAGTTTCAATGGGAAATTGGCTAACATTAGAAATCTAGTAGATCAGGATTCAACCCAATGGACTTGATATCAAGAAAAGATTTTCCCCCATATTTGGAAATTGTCAGCATAGCTCTGTCTACTGACTCGCATTTCTACCCTTGAACATAGGACTCTCGCTTCTAAAAGAACTCTGCCAAGTTTAGCAAGACAGTATCCCAACTATTACTTCATATTTTCATGCTTTAGATAGACTCAAAAAAGGAGGTGATTACTATAGTGATTCAAAATGAGCCTGAGCAGCACCAAGAGAGGGCGCAATTTCCCTAGCCATGGAGGATCCTTTCGAGGGAACTGCACTTTGTTGGTTGAAGAGTAACTACGAAATGCATGCATTACGGTTTCATCACTACCAAATATGCCCCACCAACATGGCTTTTTTGAAACCAATGAGGGGTACTTCTGCCTAAGGCAGAAAATGCTTTCAGGTTTGAAAAGCCATATGCAGAGTCACAGTTGACATAAACAGTCTCTCAAAACAAATTTTGGAGAAATGTTGATTGTTATGGAGAATAAAACAGCAATTCTAATGAAACAAAGCAAAACCTACATAAAAAGACCGTCACATTCAGATTCTTTTATCAAAAGCAGAAATTGCTCTTTTAATGATGTTGTCCAATTTTTGTAATGGCTTCATTTCTATGTATGTATGTGTTATCATTTATACACACTCTGAGATGCTGAACTTCCAATGGATCGCATGGCGCTACCTGCAGGGGTACCAGTCACAGAGGAAGGAACAGCAGATGATGCAGATGATGTGGATGTTGTTGCCCCGGCTACTGATGCCACCTGGAGATGTGATGGGGACGAACCTGGGGGGAGGGGTTTGGTGGTATCTGCCCCTGATGATCTCTCTAAAACAGAAACAAAACAAGACAAACACAAAGTTAGAAATGGGATCATTTTCCTGTCTAAGTCACGTACAACGCAGTGGACGTTAAATGACGAGTACACAGTTAAACCTGCTAGTCACATCCTTTCTCTACACCTTGCGCCGACTTGTAAAGTCAAAGCCACTCAAGAGAACGTTTTGTACCTGTTACATTAATTCTTGATAAGTTTCTGTCCCTAACTGCAGGTGTTGTCAAAGAGATCGCTAACCTCCCCCCGTCCTACACAAATTCCACCCCCTCCCAGCATCCATACCTACCTGTAAGCTCAAAGCCACTCAAAAGTACCAAATGTCTTGGATCTGTTGTGTAATCCTTGATGGGTTTCTGTCCTTCACCACAGGCTTTGTCAAAGAGATCATACAGAATAGCAAGCTTGCGTGGGGACACAATGGAAAGATGGATGTTTCTCTGTGGAAAACGACAACCCCAAAAAGAAAAATTACGTCTGATGAATGCACAAGGAAAGAAGTCTAAATGCAATAATTCCAAGAGAGCGAGATTGGAAAAAAATGAAACATCAATCAAGTAGTCAGCAGACACACCTGAGGTTGTGAGGGTCCTAGGGCAAAGTACGCTCTAAGGTACAAACAAGTCACCCCCTTTTTTGTGTTCTATATCAACTTTTATATATGTGAATGGTAAACTCAGGATTTCCAAGATTTTTTGAGAGACTGATTGCAAAATCCTGAAATCAGGAATTCCTGACAAAAATATTTCAATATCAGGAAAACTCCTGACAACTCTCACCCCTGAAATCTGACAAAATGGAATTACACAACAAAATATAAACATAATAATCTAACCAAATAATTGGTCTGCTGTCCACAATTCTCAACAATAAAATCAAAAAGCAACTAGAGTAAACAGGAATAGAACTTTTACTCTAAACCAATGAAGCACATACACGTATGCACACGTTGCTGTTTTCTTGGTATTAAAATGACATTTTCTCAAGAAACCTTCATAAATCTTCCCAAATCATCTGCTTGCACAGAGTCAAGGTCACATTATTTAATCCTCTGTCAGGATTGATACGTGGCTATACTCTATCCTTTCTGATTCAAACCTGCAAAATCCCCCCATGAAGGCAATCATGGAGCCAGTACTAAGGTGCAGCTTGGTGTAAGCTCCTCTGTGTAAAATGTAATCCCAGGTTCATACATGTAATGAGTGAGTGTACAATTGACTAACCATTGACCCTCATGACTCATAATTCCTGACATGCACTGTCTTTGTTTGGCTAAGGTTTGGAAAGTCTAGCAGGCAAAGGTAACCATTGAGCAACAATAGTTTCAGGAAGTATAAAGTGGAAAAAAATCAACTCGCTGTTAGGTCTGCCTGTAACGCAGCCCCCAAACAATCAACAGCTTCATAATGTGGCAAGGATAAAAGGAATATGTAGTGGTAGGTGGTAAGTTGACAGATGAATGGGCTGGCTCATTTGGCATGCTCTAACAACCTTTTCAGAATTTAGGGTTACGCAGGGCAACACTTACACTTTCCTGCTTAAAAATAAGATTAGTTGAACATCAATTTATGCTTACAAATTTACAATCCTGTGAAACTAAAGGTTCTGTAGAGAGCTTTCATATTTTGTTATTTAGTTAGGAGTGTTGATAAAGACTTGAAAGTACAGTACATGTCAGGAAAACACCATATTTTACTTGCAAAGAAGCAATGTTCGGCTGGACTGTGGGCATGTAAAGACTACCGTGTAGACCGACTACTGTATGTACATTGTACGCATGCATCAGGGATGGTTAGGGAAAATCGAGTGTGCCTAGAGCGGTGAATGACAAGGATTTTGGCCTCAAAACAAATCCAGAAAAAGGCAGAATGCATGCACAAGCAAAAGATTAGCTTTGGCGGTTTGACTTAAACAAATCTTTAGTGGGTATTTATCTAGTTTTATTTTTACTGTCTCCACAGTTTGTCGGTGTTTTCACCGACAAAAAATCATCTCATTTGCAGAACAAACAGCGAGACAATATACAAAATCTCTGCAAACGTCTGTGTGTGTACATAAACACGCCAACGATGTTGTACATGAACACCTGTGTATGTATTGAAATGTAATGAAAGGTAACAATTTTCTTCAAGCGCGTATTGTTTCCACAAAGTGACAAAAAGTTGGTATAATGCAGTAGGAAAAAAACTTAAAGACCTCAGGGTTTTTCTGTTTTCACAAAGTGAAAAAAATTTCATCAGTTTTTATTCATGAATTATTCTGTAATTTAAACAAAATATCTGTAACTACATGTAAGTATGGATTAGCATTTTCCAAGTCTGACATTTCATAAATTCGTAAAAAAATTTCTCAATCGGTAACATAAAAGTGATTGAAAAGGTGTATCGAATGGCTGGTATTTTCAAACGCAATTATTTCAGAATGTCAGTTTGGCCAGATTTAGAGGTTTTTGTCACTTCATGAAAACACTGACGAATCCCTTAGTTCAGACATATGCACATGTACCATGCACTGTGGGTTCACAGCTAAAGATTGATTACCGGCCAATCCATTACAGTTCATTCAGTTTAGCAGTGGGAACCAGTGTAAGAAGAATGCAGATGTACATATATCGCATGTGATTTTGATGCAGCTACATGTACAGTGCACAACATTAAATTTGTCTAAAGTTACAATTTGACTTGTGGAAAGAACAACCCGAACTTAAGCGTGAGAAAGACATAAATTTTGCAAGATGTACAGATGTTCGTGTTATTTGATTTTTCAAAAAGTGAACAAGGTGACTGTACATTCAGTGGGTGAAATCAGTTCAGTTTCTTTGTGCAGTAACATCTTCCTGCTAATGCATATGGGACATTGGAGCCTAGAGGGCCAGTCAAAAACAAGCTCCCACAAACAGGTGGAATGTCCATGTTCTACACGAATGGAAAGTAGTCTGGTTTGCAGAACTTCTCCACCATATCCTGTCTACACAGTTTGGTCGTGGTGAGGAAAAGACTAGACTGTCAAAGTGCTTTTTAATACTGTGGGTCAAAAACTTAACAGCACCAACACAGGGTTCCTGCACCTACACTGTGTATGTGTAAAGGACAATTAAATTCCATGGCTTTTCCACGACCAAATTATGAAAATCCATGACCCAATAATACAATTTCTTGAACTCTTCGGACATTTAAAGTTGCAAAAAAAAATCACACAGGGTATGAAAAATTCCATGACTTCAATTATTTTTACAAAATTCCATGACATTTCCAGGCCTGGAAAACGAAAACAAACTTCCATGACTTTTCCAGGCCGTGGGAACCGTACAACAGTAACAGCAATATCAGACATATACGGCAGATTTCACTGTATGTAAAGGGCATGTGTGCCTACTTGACTGTAACATAGTTTTTTTTCCTCAGAGGGCACTGTGGCCAGTGCTTCACCATATTGTGGCAATGACTGCTCATGGACACTAGTAAGGTTGAGGCCTGATGCTCATGACTTCAAACATTATGGCAAACAGCATGAAAAGAAATTGTCATTACAACAGCTACCCTAACCCTGCAGTTATTTAGCTCATAAAAGCAAATCACTTATGCTGGTTAGGCTAACAAGATTTATTGCTTCAAGTATGAACACATTCACGTCCTTCATAGGCTGATATCATTTACTTACAGACAACGGTTGACATGATTCGTATGATGTGGCAAGTGCAGAGCATTATGTACATGTAAAACAGGATCTGCAATTTATGTAATTGTTTGGGTATTATGCTCCGTGCACTACGCACATCAAGCAACAAGAAGTCCCGCCGAATAATGGATGCTACACAAGGTCGACAGTGATTGTGGCATAAATTAGAATTCCCAGAAATGCCTGACTCTAAAAGTGCAATGTAAAAACAGGTGCAACAAAACAGAACTGGTTATTGTAGCTCGTTGAATAAAAAGGAAATGAGAATAAAAAGTACCATGGCTACATGAATCCTGTATGGCACTTGCACATCTTACGGGACTTTCCCTGTTTTTAGTCTGGTCTTGTTTTGAAGCCGGGTAGGCTAAATTACTCAATGCCACATATTTGTGTTTAGTAGCAACCGTTGCTAATCAGTAATTTTTAAGTGGTATTTTTTTCTATTGCAATCAAAGGTATTCAACGTTCCAAGACATTTCAATCCTTAAACTTTCCATGTTTTGCCCAATTATAAAATACTTCAATGGACTAAATTTTGGAACTTACACTAAGATGATATAAGTTCTTCGCTGGAAGTGGCATATGAACTCAACAAATTCTTCACAAAATAAACAGCAGTCACTAAGGTTTTTAATTAATATTAGCCTACAAGAGGTCATTGGTGTCATGTCATTAGACCGGTGAAGACAGTTTAAGAAGTGTTCCAAGTCTGTGGAGGCGCCAGCATTTTCAAATCATATTTCCATTGGCAATTTCATGTACACAACAATGCAGATAGACTTCAAAGGTGCCTGCATTTCTGCATATATCTGCATAAGTTGAATGCAGTCCTGTCAAAAATCATGCAATTGTAAAACTTTTACATCATCATTCAAACCAAGTAACATGGATCACAAATGGTCAGGCTGATTTCACCAACTATCTGTAATGACGATTACCCTCCTTATCTGGGTACAATTTGTTATTTTGTGAAATTTTCCACCAAACATAGGTAACAATGTCAAGATTTTAATTGAGGGTGGGAATTTACGTTTAATTTGAAAAACATTTAGAAAACATTCCCAAACCGTTTAAACATTTAGCCAACACTTTACAGAGCGCGTCGCTGCCTATATTGGTGTTTTATGCATAGTTATATAGTTCAACAATTCATATCGTCCAACCAATGTAAAAAATGAAAGATTGAAGTTGGGTCACTTAAAACAAGCAATGTTTATTGTTTTGGAATCCACTTTTTTCTAAAAAAGTACATGGATAACTAAAAGAGATAAATATTCTGAAAATCAGATTACACGCTACAGGCATTGTTTACAATAAAAATGCCACATTGCATCAATCAAAATATCAAATCTCTACCTCCGTTTAAACGTTTGGGAAAATCTGTAAAGGAATTTGGAACTTTTTTCATTTAAAATATGTAAACGTCCCACCCTTAATTTTAATATCTACGTTGAAAATATTCAACACAAGAGAGTTCAACTGATGCATCTGAAAGCAATATGGATGTTACAATGTAAGTTTCTGAACAATACACGTAGGTCTAATAAAAATATAGCTCTACACGGAAACAGCATACTCACCTCAGCCATCAGTGTGACTAAATCTTCCGATGTATATCCTATGTAGTTCCCACTTTCCATACTCGGTAGAGAGAACGGCGGTAAATTACAGACCAAGATGCATTGACAGGTGCAGTTGGCAAGACTAAAAGGTAGCAAAAAAAATCAAACGTCAAGAAGTCAGACTTTTGTCTTACATGGCTGTTGTACATGTTCACCTCTTCAGATCTCCGGAACAGAAAAGAAAGAAGCTCTTGCCATGAAGCAGGCAATGGTCATGGACATCGAGTTGACATAAAAATGTATTTAAATAGTAACATCTGGTAAATAAACGTATCTTTTTGTGGGAGGGCGACGACTTTGAATTTACATTTCAGAATGATTTATTTATCTATTTATTTATTTCTGATCATCTAACTGCACATTTACATGTAGCACCAATTACAGGATGATAATGAGCGAAGAAGGCAATGAACAAATGTTCAGTTTTAGAAGTGGTAGGGAAAACCCGGATAAATGTTTTGGGGAAAACCCACGGACTCAGGTAGGGATCGAACACCCAACCCACATGTGGACCAGGCCGGGATTCGAACCCAGGCCCCCAGATGTGGAAGGCAAGGAAAGAAACACTATGCCAACCTGACTCTCCTACACAGTTAACATTCAACACAATTATGGTCAGAGAGGGAAAAATGAAAACATATTGAGCACGTCATATTCTGGGGTACAAAACAGAATTTCCTGTAACAGTCTTCTACAGCATATTTTATGATAAAACTGATTGAGTTTTGCACCTGAAAGTGATCACTTCTTTGTTATTATTCTTATCAGAAAATAAAAAATGCATTAACTCTTACCTGGAGTGTCTCTTAGCCTTAAAGTCATCAAATATCTGCATGGCTGATCCCAGTCCCTCTGCTACAAGGCTACCACTCTCCCCTCCTCCACCAATGAACCTGCCCGAGCAAATAAAAGAACACTTAATGAGACAGAGTGCAACAAAGAGAAGACAGGGGTAGGTGAATGCTTCAAAAAATAGAGGGACCACTTTAAATTCTGAAGCAGAAGAAAACATACCTGTGACACTAAATTGACATGAATGTCATTTTTACTTGGAGGGAAGCTCTGGCAATGAATTACATAAGTTAATCCAATTTCATGAACAAAGGACAAGGAAAATACAGGTATCCTCAATCTTCACCTGTTCGAACCCTTCAAATGAAGTCTGTGTAAGTGATGTGGCATGAGGAAATTAGGGGATCTAGAGTCAGGCAACTGTAAAGGCCCAACAGGTAATGAGATAATGACACCACAAGATAACAACCACCAAATAAAACAGAGCCTATACTACAGGCCAAAACAAATGAATGCCATGTTTCTGGTCTCCACAGACGTTAGTTTTGAAATATACATGTACATGTAAAAAACGTCTCAATATTTCACAACAGTAAAACAATCTGGTTTCAATCCAATTGAGCTTATAAACATAAGCTGCAACAAAAAGAAAACTTTGGATGCAACAAGGTACGGGAACATGATGAACCCAGAGGTGGAATGCTACTACAGGTGGACCCCTCCCACTTTTTGCCCATAGCTCCTCCCCTCCTAACTTACTGTATATTATCCATTGAGTTGCTTAACTGCCATGCATTACTGGTTGGAGCGATGCATGATACTGCCGGTGAGGGATAACAATCCACTGTGTTATAGATGACTAAACTGTACAGCGGCCCACCATACTGTGAGAAACAACAACTCCATGTCAATGGTTATGCTGAAGGGGCATCTCCAGGGGTATTTCTAGCACCCCCCACAGGCCATTTTGAAAACCTTGTTTTGCAGGTAAAAGTATAAAACCTAATGCAACTTAGAAAACATAAACACCCCATTTTCAAATGGCAAAGACCCCTTCTGATATTGTAACACTGGCCAACACACACTCCACAAAAATATATCTAATCACAAGCTATGAGACTTAAAGTGTCCAAAGTTGATGCATAGCACAAGAGACACATATATTATATACAAATCAATTGGTTTAGCAGGTGTTTTGAATAACCTTCGACCACTCTTTTTCAAAATTAGCCACCAGTTTAAATCACACAGCACAAAACATTTGTGTGTCCATAGCTTCTGTTGAAATCAGCAAGTTCTTGTATAAAAAGTGGATTCATTTTATTGTGTGGTGTTTGGTACATGTAAGTATGTTTTACATGTCTGTAAAAAGGTCATCAATCTAAAGAAATGGACAAATGGAATAATCTAATGGATAAGAAAGATTAACAAGTATGAGTTCTGATCAATATTTTAAAAATTTGAAAATAAAGTTGTACTCACATCACCACTGAAATCACTCTCTCCAAGTGGTCCACCATTGAAGTGTCTGAATAGACAAAGGAAATAATGCCTAAACTTGTCAGTTGCAACTGGAACTCTTTTTAGCAGTGACCAAATTCTGTTAGCAACATTTCTTAATTGCTGGTCACATAACAGTCATAGGACAAAAACTGGCTAAAAAGTAAGATGACCAATGTCGGTGGCAGTATCCATCCAATCCGTGTTATTTGTTCAATGTACATGTACAATGTACATGTATGTTGAGTACAATGTGGAACTTAGCCAAAATCTTTGAATTGGCGTACAAACTTGGAACCTTCCCAATTCAATGTTCATTGAGATAATCAACTCATGAATAAGGACAAAGGCACTTTTAACCTAAAGAGTCACATTATTTTGGACCATCTCTCAGCCAATGGAGCAGATTTTGCCCCCTCCCGCTGCCACCATAGATCTCAGCAGTCCTAATTTTCTAAAAACTTGGCATGCATGTACATGTCAAATATTTGACCTTCAATTCAATCAAGTATCTGAATATATGGTCGTACCGACAGGCAGATTGTTGATGAAGAAACCACATACAAAAATCAGTAGCAATAACACACACAACTGTACATTATAATCACTATAATAGCTTTTCACTGCTATGAGTACAAGTACGGTGTGTATCCCAGCCATGATTTAGCAAGATTTAACGGGCCCACAGTAGGCCCTACTTTTTGTCCTGTTGAAAATATCTATTGCTTTTAATTTGTTTTAGGAATAATTTACTTTTTGAATCATTGTAAGATTTCTGTTACTTCTCATCTGAATCTGCTTGAAACAAGCATCCACAGTGCAATTTTTTTCATTTAAAACAAAATAAAATTCTCCCTTCCTTTTCAAGAATTTTGCATTTGAGTATTCAAATTTGGAATATTATATTCAAATATTCAATAATTGATCAAATATTCAGATATTCGGCACAGCCCTATATGCATGTTGAGAAACTGATTATCAGTACAAATGTACAATTTCAACTCAGACATGTGCTTTTACCATTAAGGTTACTTGAAGTTCCAGGCCATATGCGTGGAAAAATGCACTTTTACCTGACCTGTCTTGGAAAAGTGGGTGATTTTTACAAAATCATCAATTGTCATTATAACCACAAGACATTAATGAAAAAAAAACCAGCAGGTTCAGAGTATGAAAAAAATTGCACTGTGATGGTACCAGGAAAAATATGGAGGGCCAGATTCCCCCTCTACTGCACTCTTTAGGGTTAAAGTAAGAGAAAGCAAGTTTAGGCTTTTAAAAGGGTTTGCTGTTCACACACCAAATCTGTACACCATCATCAACCAAAAGCTTCCACTTTGATCAAGTAGGATAACAGAACCCCAGTACTTTATGCTAAAATGATCAACATATTTCCTCTCATTTCCGACTTACATGAGTGCAGGTAGGATGTAATTTGTCTTCAATTCTTTGAAGTAGGCGCCCATACCAGCTGTTCCTTCAATCACAAACACAACATTGCTTGCGTTGTCTGCTGTGACGATCATCTTGAAGATTTTCAAAGAAATCTCTGTAGCTATGTCAAATAGAATTTCACAGTAGATCCCAGTCTTTCACAGATGTGATGTTTTTCACATGAAACTCGTAAAATTCATATTCTAACCTGAAAAAATTAAAGAAGAAAATGTTTTCTCAGATGATCAACCTTCTTTTGATGTCTTTGTCGTTTATGTGTACATGTACATGTATATGCCCTGCTCAAGGAAAATCAAAGATATTTCTTCGGATACCCAAATTCACAAATCCTGATCAAAAAACTGTTTTAATGTACACCAAAGATGTAAGTCATGATCGATGATGTGGGTGTTGGAAATAATGGGTTCATCAGCACAATCTCACAATCGTGCGAATCAGGTTTGCGTAGTGGTTCTTTCCTCGCCTTCCACGTCTGTGGTCAGGGTTAATTCCCGGCTTGGTCCACATGGAGATTGGGTTTTCACAAAAATTTCAGTCCCTACCCGATTCCATGGGTTTTATCCAGAATATTCCTCTGGGATTTTCCTCCCACCTCTAACTGTAACTGCTTCTCATTGTTTCCTCTCTAAAGGTTTCTTCAGGCTTCCGAGCTGCACAGTGCCTAGGGCACTACTGGGGAATCCTTGGTGTCATTCTCAGAAATAATTAGTAATGATTGCATTGCCCTATTGGTTGATCTTGTATGAAATTTACGACTATACTTCCCTCTTGGAAACCACCTTCGGAAAAAGCCAGTTAAGAAAGAGAAGAATTGGCCATCACGGACATGTTGGATCATCGCAGAATTACTGGCAAAGTTTCCATGCGATAAGATTGAAAGATTGTGTGAAGATCAAGCCATCGTAGGCCTACACATAAAATGATGGAAAGGTCCATACGGAAGCCGCTTGACAGCCTGTGCACAAACCCTATGACTATGAGACTGGTCGGAAAAATTTGAAGTGTTTTCTATGTACCTGTAGGCTAAGTAAATGACTTGTTTTTTTCCTTCCTAAATTGAACTTTAGTCAGTGTCAGTTTAAAAGTTTTATGGACATGTTTTTGCTTTCTGACGGCTAATAATATTACACAATAGGTCTACTGGCGTAGGGCCTACATGTACGTACACGGGACTCTTCCCAAATTTACTTATTGTGCCCCACACGGACATGAATTATCGTACACCTACCATGGAGGTAGAAATAGATTTCTACCTCCATACACCTACGGTATGTGGCCAGTTCTTTGGTAGCCTAGACATGAACCGGTAATCGCTCCTGAGGAAGGTGCATATGCACCAGACACGGCCATGACGGCAGGTAAACATGTGGGAAAACGTTAAAATTCAACACACAACTCACCTACTTTCCAACTGATATACAACTTGCTCTGCCGTCTTAAATGGAAAATAACTGTGCTGGTGATAACTATATTAAAGGTAACTCCAAGAGAAAGAGGGATTTTCGAGGGGAAACACCGAAAAAGGGTGACTCAATTACTTCTGTTCTTTGAAGCACATCCGGTCCTAAGTGAGCACGCATGGCGCGGCGCGGCGTTACTTGTTTTGTATGAGCAAGACCATTCTATTCCATTACAGCAATAAAATCGAATACTTCGACGTCTTGGTGCAAGACTACAGCGCGCTACATACTACATGCACTGCACGCGCACCTCCGGCTGGGGGAAAAATAATTTTTGTTTCTCCTTATGAAAAAAAATCCAAAGCTGTTATTTCCAAATTCAAAAGGGGAAAAACAAAATTTATTCATTAATTTAAAAAGGGGAAAACTGATGTATGGAAAATAGGGCTCAATTCATTGGTTTTCTAACTATCAGAGTGTCGGGGGTGGGGGGCAGTGCAGGGGATACATTAGTTGAGACATGGAGGTACATGGGGCAGGCATATGGTAGCATCAAATTCCTCTATGGTGGGATGCATTGGAAAATTCAGATTAAAAGAACTGATTCTGTATGGGTCATTCCGCGACGTTGGGGCACAACTTGTCGGACGGTGTCCTTGATACATCCAAAACTTTTGCCACCTGTTATGTTATGACCTCTAGAGTAGGTCATTTACTCTGTATAAATAACACACCCCTCTGTATTCAGTCTTGCAAGATGTATAACAATGTCAATTTGGAATCCCCATGCAGGGAAATAACTGTTCATTTTTACGGAACCCATGTAATAATTGAAACCGTCACAGACTGTGCCCCTACCTCATGGAATGACCCGTATACATGGGGTAGACTGACCCTTTTAAATTGCCCCCTTCCCATCCATCCATTCCTCATACAGCCAGTTACAGGTCAGTCCTCCTTAATTCAGAAGAATAATGCCAAAGAACAGGGGAGATAATACAATATTAAAAATCAAGTCTTTTTCCTACGAACAAAACAGTAAACTGATTTACAAAAGAGTAGACTTTCTACATGTACTATAGAACGACTTATCGACTAGCACTCTGTAAATTATTCAGCAATCTTCCTGAGTGTCTCAGAACAAGCTATTTATTTCAAAGTGGAGTCAAAAACATTTTTTTCTAAAACCAAAACAATCATTCTAAGCATGATCTGAACTTGTTCTAAGAGTGAAAAGAATACAACAAAAGCAATGGTACTCATTCTTCATTCATCAATGTGCACGAGTTACGAGTTGTGAAAGTGAAATAAATTAAGTAATTGCAAAATACATGTTGCACAGGGCACTATAACTAAAGTAGTAAAAACAAATGTCCATACAATGTAAACCTTACACAACAAAGGTTGAATTTTGCTTATTTTCATCTCCATATTTAAACTAGCCAATTGTCTCCACACAGAATAGTGCTTAAAATATTTTATATAATTAAGATTTCTTGAATTTTTCAAACACAAAGCCAAAGAAGCAAAAGGTAAACTTGGAAAAGACTTCACATTTCCATTTTTAACCCTCAAATGTGTAATTTTTCTCTTTCTTAGACACAATAAATCATCTGATAAAATATAACAGTAAACAAGCACAAAATCTGTCAGTAAATTGTTAAAATAAAACTAATTTTAGTAATCTATTGAGGGAAACACTGGTGTACTTAAATGAAATACATTCAGACAAATTAACCTATGCCAAGTCACTTTGCAGTCCTTTATGAATCATCACAATAACTACATGTATGACAAAATCCATCACAAACACTTTTCTTGGCTTTTATATACTTGCTAAATGCACACTATCAGGGAATTCACTGATAATTCAATACAATTTTTAGTTCTTCATAATTTGAATGGGCCTACAAATGATGAAGTTCAGGCTTCAATTAATTGCAGCTTTGTTAATCTACATTGGTTCAAAATATAATCGTACAAAGATTACAAAAAAGTACACATTCAGAAAAGATTGTTTGAAAATAAATATAATATATAAAGACATTTCTTTTAGCCACACTTGATGGAAAAAGAACTTGATGTTACAAGTGCTAGATTTCTAATATGTTTGTGTGATTTGTCCTTGTAAAATATGCTTTGCTAAAAGTGAGCCACATGTACATGTACAGCATCAAAAACAGCAAATGCAGAAAATTACAAACGTCTGAAATATGCAGGTTAGTTTCAAATGCTATTGATTCAACCCTAGCACCCTCTACAGCTCAGCAGTGGCCCCATTACTGGAACCATATTTCTCCTGGAATTGGACTTTTAGGAGGATGCAGCAGTTTATCTTGTTGATCTGCTTTCATTTTCTCGTAGTCTGGGTGGTTCTCTTTAAACGTCAATTTCCACAGTCTGGTACCAACTGTTCTGTGTGTGCCTAACACACTACGTTGACTGTCCCTCTCCAGCTCAGTCATTTGTCGCAATGACTGTGTGTGAGTGCTCTCTGGTGTTGTTAGTCTCCGATGCTCATATTTCTTGAAACCTTTTGGAGGGACAATGTCACCACGTTCAGTAATAGGTGGCACGCGCATCTCACTGCGCAGTTTCAACTCCTTGAAGTCTTTGAGTTCTCGAACTGAGCGACAGACAGCCAAGTCTCGACGTTTCTGGTCTTTAATCATCGGCACTTCACTCAGAAACTTGACAAATGTGTTGTCACTCATCTCTGAGTGAGGAGGGATCTTGATCGGATACATATCAGCCACCAACTCTGAAATGTTCCTTCCCTGGGAATCCACTCGGTAACCAACTCGGCTACTAAAGTTCCTCCAGACATTGCTGTTGTATTCTGGGTCCCATCGTGGTGGGAAGGGGGCACCCTTGCGACCGCTTTCAATCCACAGACGGAAAGGATCAGTAGGCTTAGGTATCACGCAGTCTGGCACATACGTCCTCATCCTGTGACTGATCTCAATCTTAGAGTTGGATCTTGCTGGATGCTTTTGTGTGAGTTTCTGGACTTGTCTGGGATTAAATGCTGTCCAACTTTGAGGCCTGTCATTATAGAGACGATCGCGCTCCCTCGCCGTCAATGGAGCGGTGTCTTCCTCAAAATATCCTCGCCAGTTGCTTGCCATGGATGTTACCATGTCTCTCCAAGAAATGCAAACTAAGGAATGTGACAACAGAATCAATTTTTGTTAAACATCGATATCTATCAATACCAAATGTCCTTTCTTTTATTATACAGTCCGATAGTGACTAATTCTATACACTCATACCAAATAAATTTCCACACAATCAACAATGGTACTTCAGATGTAATTTTGATAAACAAATTCCAACTTGTTCTCTAGCAGTGCACTGCAGTCTAGGTATATTGCAGAACTAGAAAGCTGCTACAGGCTGTACAATACCTAGTGCTGACGAATACAGATCTCTTCAATTTCAGTTCAAAGTGCCGATCATTTCATTATCGATAGTCACATTTTGCTAGTATTTTTGTTCAATCTGATGTAAACATAACGAACTTTACGTGTAGATATGTACATTATACATGTACATGTACAGAGTGTACATGTAAGTGAACTGTACTCATACGTACGCCCATACGTGGTCACGAACACGTATCGTTGCTATCAATACACTTAACAAATAACCTTTGGTACACTGTTCCATATAACTTCTAGGGGAGTATTCTTTCCTATTCCGTATTTTGAATGCAAATAATCTTAAATAAATCACCGATTTGAAATATGGCAATATAAAAACGTACCAAAATGACTTTGGCTTATATGAAATTAAATGTTAGGGAATTCCTCCGATGAACAATTCGTTTTCAAATTATCATAAACCACCTACAAGCAAATGGAGTGAGCCATGAATGCTGCTCAGCAACGTAAGCGATCACTGAGCATTTCATTAAATATTCTTACTCCCTTATTGAAACAAATTACGGCTAAGTGCTGTAGAATTTTTAAAAAAAAAAGAATAAAATTACTGTGTTCAATGTGAATAAAGTTTTGAAATATTTTAAACGTGACAAACTGCTCATGTATTCATACAGTCATGTATTCATACACAGTGTTACCACGTGGCGATCATGTCGGGAAAATCAGCGCGCGTACGGAGTAAGTTAACTTAAGGTAACAGCACCGAAACAACAAGTGCAACGGAATGGGTTTGCGGTGTTTTGTTGTGCGAAAGCGGTGCTTTTGATCTGAGACAATTACATTTAATCAGGATTTCATCGAAACAACGGTTTGGAATGATGAGGACACAGGAGTAGATGATCGGTGGGTATCCTACAGAATTTCAGCCGAGCAGTACATGTACGTTATTCGTCGTGCTCGTTTGCATGGTGATCTCGACATGAATTATTAGAGGTTTATTCATGATGACTTGGAGTTGTTTTTTTAGCTTATTACATGTACCCCACGTTTGTTAACATTGCCAGAAATCAGTTTTGATACAAGTAGAGGAAATATCTGATGTACTATGACCTCAATTAGTTACTAATGTTTTTAGTCGGTACATGTATCTCTGATTTTGCATGAACTCGCAATGAACTGCATTTGTGTATGTTGAAGTAGATGTCCCATTTTTGTGGTTGACAGAATTCAAGATGTCAGAGTTGAGCGCAAAACACAAAGCGTTGAATGTCCTGAGAGTGCTGTCAGCAGGGAGGGGACATCGTCTAGCCCAAACATCACCAAGCCCTGACCTAACCGGTTCCCAAGAGGTTTTGGCAGTGAAGTACCGAGAGTTAGCGACAATACTTGCTACACAACATGTTGAGCATCAAACAGTATCTCGTCTCCCTCTCTTGACCTGGTGTCCAGAAGTGCTGGATGCATTCCACCAAGGAGACAGCGTATCCATGACAGCCAAGTCAGGCCGATAAGGAGGAGATACAGAAAACCCACAGTTCCTAAGGATGGCCAAACCCCTAAAGTTGTTGAGCTTAACAGCTCAAATACAGAGAGAAAAGATGCTTCTGAATTACATTTAAACTCAGAGCATCTGTCTACATCATCATCAAATAAGAAAAAAAATGTTTCATTCTGTGATGTTAAGTTAGTGAGAGGCATTGATGATGGTTCATCATCCAGCACAGACATGTCAGATACTGAGTTGATACGGAGAATCCTGCAAAGCCCACGTAAAGTATTAGTGAATAAACATCCAATCCATTCTATGAGAGCAACCTCACATGCAGCGTCTCCAAATAAGCAAACCAGAAAACATAAAAAAAAACTTTGCAAGGTGAAAAACACTCCAAAAGAAACTTCTAACCAGAGCAAAAGAAGTAGCAGTCTAGGGTCACCCACCATGACAATGACTCCAAGAGAAAAAAAAGAGTTTCATCCAACCGATAACAAACTGAGCAGCTCTAACAATCCAGACGTACTGTGTTGGCTGAAGGAGAAGAACAAACTGATCAGGAAGCAGAAACGCATGGAGAGAAAGAAAGAACGACAGGAGAAAGCAGCAGAGCAGAAAGTGATGGAGGAGAAACAAAAGAGACTTGCTGAGTCTGAGGATAAATTCAACCAGTGGATGAAGCACAAGAAAGATGAATCCCAGAGGAGACAACAGATTGAGAAAAAGGTCTGGAAAAATGCTGCAAAGAGGGGAACATCAGAATGGACAGAGGTCAGTGAAGGAAAGACAGACCATTCCCCTGCAAAGCACAGAGGAACAAGATTTGAAAGACAAATCAAGAAACGGACAACAAACTCAAGAAAGGAAATCAAAATACACAAATCTGTCTCCAGTCCTAAGGAAAGTGTCGCTGATAATCAGAGACACTCTGATGAAGAAGCAAGGCACCGAGTTGTACAAAATTTGGAAGCAGAGAGGCTCCAAGCAGAAGAGAAGAGGCAGAAGAAAGAGGCAGAGAAACGAAGGAGGCGGCTTTTCAGAGAAGCCCAACATGGAAGCACTAATAATTCAGATTCAAAGTCTGGCACTGATGAAAAATCAAATGACAAGACATCATCAGCTGCGAAGCCCACACCTGACACGAATAATCAACCATCTGCCTGTACTACTGCTAGCATTCGCAAGACTATGCCCTCTTCGAATCCATTCAAAGGCTTAACGTATGACGAGTGGCTCAAACAGAAACAAGCTGATCAACGTCGGCAAGCCAAAGAAGCTAAGACACAAGAAGGTGGCGATCCTGAACTTGATGACTTCATTCCTCAGCTTGCCCGGCGACGCATTGAACAAATCAAAGCCCGGGCTACCCGTGTTGATTCTGGTCTTCGAAGATCACAGAATTCTTCAGATGCTGACAAAACAGACAAGTCGAGGACACCGAATGGGGTGCGACCTTACACATGGACAACAACTTCCTCTACCCCCAGTGATAAACACCACAAAATCTCAAGACCAAGTCCTCCAAAGAACAGGAAATCTACAAGAACAACTAAGTCATCTACAGCCATGCCAGATGTCATCAGCTTTGAACGACCGGAACCACAAGGCTGTGAGAGAACAGAAGAGATTACATGCCAAAGTCCCAAACCTGAACAATCAAAAGATGCAAACCTGAACAAAGAGCCAATTCTTAACAAATTCAAGGACCTTGCAGTCAATGAGAACAATCAAAGTAGAAATGAACAACTGATGAGTAATATGCAGGCTTCAAAAGAAGACACAATTTTTATGACTGAGCCCCAAACATTCAAGGAAGTGACTTAACAGAAAACTTTTAAATCTGCTTGTACAGATCTCAGAATTATTTTAACCATTTACTAAAATTATCAATGTTTGTAGCTGTGATCACACATCAGTTAAAGGCAGAATTTTCCTCAAAAAGACTTATTAAAGTGATGTAAAGCTGGACAAAGACTGTCCACTTTTGTAAAAAAAGGCTTTTTTCATGTCTGTGAAATCTAAACTCTAAAAGTACCAAAGAAGCATGAAGTGCAAATGAATGTAGACTTCTGTGAATTGTAAGAAGTATAGTGAAAAAATCACTTAATTTTATGGAAGTGAGCTACATGTACATAAAATATTGCAAAATGCTGATCTTTCAGATGTGAGCTTTTTTTTTAGCAGAAACATATTCCATTTCCTTGGTAAAAAGCTACCCCTGCAGCACAAGTTTTGGTAAATGTGTGTTAAGCGCAATCTTGAACCTTGCATAAATTTATTGTACTGGATTCTGAGTTGGTTTTCCTTTGAATAACATTTATTCATAGGATAATCGACTCAGAAGGGAATACAATAAATATACACAAGTTTAAGCTTAACATACTCAGGTAGATAAATTTGCATTATAATCACAAGTAGTTTGTGGTTCAACAGACAATACAGAGGAACCTCCAAGTTCAAGTAAATTGGCAAGTGATACTCTTTGCATTTCAAAATATGTTCACCTTTAAAGGATTAGACCCACTAGGACTGGACTTTTATTCAAGACTGTGACAATGCTTTCCATAGAAATCAAAGCTGTTACAAAAACCCACAGTGGTTTGTAATGCGACTCAAACACAATGAATTTTATTTCCACAATTTTGACTTGAGAGTCTATATTCTGAGTGTACTTAGACAAAAAAGGAATGAGAAATGTACCTTTTAAGTCTACACATAGCACAAATATTCTCACGTGACTATTTAAAGAGACATTTAAACTACAATCTACCTCTATACAACTACAATAATACTTCAAGTGCATCGCTGGGTTTTAAATATTTGGAGAATTTTTCTTTCAGAAGAGCCTCAGATACACAATTGGATTCTAGTGCATTGTTTCTCTGTCCTCTGTACGTTCAATAGGCATGATAGGGTATCTAGTTTGTAGTCTTGTGACACAGTCTTCAAGAATCCAAGTTTTTTTTCCTAGGCACCAAAGGCGAGGCACTGTACCTTATCAGAGCCAATTACCAAGCAACGACTTCAGCTGTGGCTCCACAGAAATCTGCCACAGACTTTCTTTAACACCTGACACTTCTGCAGCAGCAAATGGACACCCAAGATCAGACTGTACCAGAAGGATGAATCAAAGTCATGATTTGATAAATTGCAATCGGTTTCCCCAACATGCAACATGTACAGGGAAATGTGTAAAAACACACTTCGTTAATTTGACATCACTGAACACAACATCAATGTACTTTTGCAGCAACATAGAAACACATCCTTGTACATGTATCTATGGTCGACTATAAGCTGACCTATCAGGGGTAACATGAAATGTAATACATACTGATCAGGACTTAAAAGTACTATATAAAAGCAGGCATTACTTTTACACATGTCACTACCCAACCGTGTATTAGTTGCAGACTACAGTTTGGTTTTGGCTTACTGCTCGCTTATAGTCGATAAATAAAACCAGACATAATCTACACAAACATCAATGTGAAATTCTGAACATTTTTCTGTGCAAAGTTCCAAATTGAAAGTCACACTGACTTACGTAGAAAGCATTATTCCAGCAGATGTACAAAACATACTTGATACAGTTTTCCATAAATGCTGATTAAGTATTGAGACAGCTAAATTCAACTTGTGACTTCTAAAAACCGAAAAGAAAAGGAAGCAAACATTGGAAGCATGCTTCATTACATTTAGGAATGATTGGGGATGAAACCTACATTAGACAGTATTAACTGCTCCAATATTGCAAGTTTTGTCTACACTTTGAAAATCTACACTTAGTGATATGTCATTTTACTGTCTTACTTTTTGAGTTTAATACAAATTAGTTTCACACTGATTCAAAATTTTGCTATCTAACTGTACATCAGGAAGTTGGGATTCAGAAATTAAAGGCAACATTTTGAGAATAAATATGAGATTTTTAACCCAAACTTTATTTTTCCATCCCCTCACACCACCTTATTTGGTCTATACAACAGTGCTGCCAAGAGTTGGCAACACATTGGCCAATCACGTTGGCAAAATCTGTCCACCCAATGTGCATTTGGAAAGGGTCAACAAATTTCGCATGCGGTGACTGGCCAACGCATGGCAAACTCTTGGAGGCACACTATTGGGAACCTCTATTCTACCAATGCCCCACAGCCAGGTGTACTTTGATGGATCCAGGAGGATTACCAGGCAATGTGAACTGAGGGAAAGTTTGAAGGATGACCACAGTTGACCATAGTTGGACCACAATTGCCCAAATGGTGGACAGTTCCATCTAATCCGCTCCAAGCGGAACAAAAAAGGGCATGTTTTTGTTGGTACTCAGCGCACTGGCGCACCATGAGGCACACAAGTATAGGCACATTTGACGCGGAGCACGCTGAGTACACGTAACTAATGTATTCCGGCATGTATGGTCTTTGCGTACACACAGAACGCATGTAAAACCTGCTTGTAACCACCTGTCTTTCTTTCGCCACTTGACGGTGCACTTCAGCTCGGGGCTGATAGCCCATTAGGAACAAGACCTTGGGGCATGGTTGCACTATTGGTTTTTCAACAGCCATTGCATGTAAACACGGGGGAACCATTCACAATAAAATAATCACATGAGGTACTACAGACCATGAACACCAAGAGAGTTACAATCAATGGCAACAGGTGAATGATGGTAAGACTTCACAAGACAGTTTGACAAGGGTGATTTGAGTGTGACTGGACTGAGCATGAATGCATAAGTAAAAAGGATTTACCCTCTGGTCCAAGTATAGTTAACAGCAAAACACCCAAACTTTCTCTGAGTTGGGAGAGGCATTCCATGTCATACCATCTTTGACCATCAAAACAAACACTTTCCCCAAACATCACGCAGATAGAAAAAAAAAATTGCTTGACAAGGGAACCGGGCAGATTGTATAGATAGGAAGAAATCATATTTGTTTAATAGCCAATTACCTTATCAAGCATTTAGTAATACTAGCCACAAGCATAAGCATATCCAACAGCAAGTGTTTCTAATTAGCAACTTGGAATGCCAGAAACAAAAAGAAAACCTGGCAGGTTAAATATTACAAACTGTTTTCGACACACGACAATAGCACCAGACAATATCAATGTTCACTCCAGTTCTTGCACTTTCCTGTTTAGGGAACTAATCTAAACTCTACATCGAGATTATTTCTTATCTTCATGGGGTAAATTTCAATATTTGGCACAGCCAGATTTAACTCTTCTTACAAAATGGAAGTGAAGAAACAGCCCACGAAATGGCATTAATGAGGGAGAACTTCATATTCTTCAGTGTCCATAAGCAATCCTCATGACTGTAATAAAATGGCAGGCCTTTAACTGTAGACCGGCAGACCGTTTTCTGGAGCAACAAGCAGATTTGCTGTAGCCATGTTTCAAAAATACTACCCATCACACAAAATAGAGAACAAGGCATTCTGGGACTGAAATGAGACAAAAATGCTGGTTGTCTTGGTGCAGACAGCATCACTCGACACTGCTAAATCCCTTGAATTAGCTACTGTCAGTCCCTGAATGAAACATACCATTCCTAAATTTTGAAGCTGTTAGGGAGGCAATAACAGATGTTAATACAACTCATTTTTCGAAATAACAGTGAAGTTGCTGAAGAAATTCCTACTGGCCACAAAACTTTCCACAAAGATACTGCGGGCATGCAAGTTGGATAAGTGATCCCAGAACCTTACATTTTGGCTTTAACATGTTTTAAAATATCATATTAGTTATAGTGGATAAATTCACCTGTTAACAATTCTATTAACGATCAAAATCACATGGTTGGGAATGCGTTCCAGGGAACCTCCTCCTAAAGCTAGTTATTTCATCTCTTTGTCTCCTGCTAAGGTCAACCCCCCCAAAAAAATTATCAATTATCAGCCGAGTACCTTGGACTGTTGAGCGAATTCTCACACTAGAGCAACTCTAAGCCACCCTTACAATCAGGGTAACAGACTACACCCTGCACAAATCCAAATGACAGCCTACAATACTTTATTGGTCTGGGTCCTCGTCTTCAGAGTCCTCTTCCTCTTCAGCGGTTGCCAGCCAGGTCAGCCACTGGTTAACCTATGGCAAGGTAACAGGGAACCAGTGATAAATATTTATGTGACCCCTACTGAGACCAATCATTGTCTCTCATTTCATCATCACCTATAAAACCACAGAGCACAACCCTTCCTGCTCAAGCATACAAACTTTCAGACTTTGACCTCTATGACCTACAACCTTTACGAAAGCCTCACCTGGAATAGTGCCTTGCCCTTTCCTGGATGTTCATCCGAGATGTCTTCCTTCCATTTCAAGAAAGCTTCTTCTTCAATGACCTCCATGTTGTAGAAGTTGACGAAGAAACGCAGCAACATGCCTATAAGGACAACACAACTGCTATCACCAACGATTCAGGACAATGTCAAGCATTCATTAGAACTTACAAATGACAGTAGACTAACAGTCCACTCTCAATATAAAGAACAGTGTTAAACAGAATAATTTAATGAGCAAATTCTGTGAATTCCAATTTCTTTATTTCTTTTTTCATTCTCTGCATTGACAGTCCTTTTGTAAAGTCCTGGTTATAATCAACATATTTGTCTAGTCCCTGTAACTTTGCAATAATAAGAGTTGTCTGTATATGAAATGCCTATCTGAAAAAACATCAATATCGTAGGATTTGCAGGTGTAAAACTTTCGTTAACTTGGTGACACATGGAAAGGGAAAATAGAGAACATCCTGAATTATGACTGGTTCCTTGTCCGTTACTGTAAGCAAACTGATCCCTTTTCTGCTGGTGGTAATTCCTAGCTCACCTTTGGGGAACCCGCTATTATTACAATGCACCTGCAATGCATACAATGCACTGAGCTGCAAGGCAACGCTCTCGTGGACGAACTTCTGTAGGACAGCTTTGAATTTTTCCAGCAGGGCTCGTTCCTTGTCTTGCAGGGGCTTGTCTGGGGCAACGCTGGAATCAATACCTTCAGCCAGAGTGGTCTGGGAAGTTACAAACTTGATGATGCTGTGTACAGCAGTCAAGAGAAAAAAATTGAGGAAAGAAGTGAAGAACAAGTATTGTGTAATGACCAGAAGCCGTAGAGTACATTCAACAGTCCTCAATCCTTCACCTGTTGGAGGATTGAGGACTGTTAGGGTTAAGCAAGAATTTGACCGTTTACTCTAAGACAAAATTTCCTTGAAATCAACTAAGCCGAATAACATCAACTAACTTAAATGTGGATCGTACAGAGCTGAAAACTCTTGTTCGGGAAACAAATGGGCCTTTGATTTATTTACAGCATTGATAAAGCCTTTGTCTATAAAACCACTGGCTGGTACGTTTTTTCTCAATCCCTAGTTAGATGATCACATATCCCCCTAAATTTCTTACCTTGTTGCCAGAGCGTTGATGAAACCCTTGTCCGCATGTATTTTGGTCGGTATGTTATCTCGGATCCATTTGTAAAGTGCGGAAGGGTTGGGCTCTGTCGTTATCTGCTTCCAGATGTCTGCCTGAACCCTCAGCAGTGGGAACAAGAAACTCAGGCCCTGTCAGAACACAAGATCCAACATCTTATTCGATAAAAAGGCATGCAGTTTTCATTCAGCAAGGTGTGTGAATAGCGCCTTCTATTAAATACGCACTAAGCACATAGCTGAGTAAGCTATGCATTCCTCATGGTTCCCAAGTTGTACACATGCATAGACCCTCGTTACAGGTGCAACAATCCTAACTCGCATTTGTTTTGTAAACGAGATACGAACTTCTTGCACTGACGTCACGAATTATGAACCAGGGCAACGGCTCAGTGATCTGAGCTGAGAGTAAATAGTGCCCTCTGTCAGCTTGCACTGGGGGATTAGCAGTCATGGGTTTGATGGACACCAACCTTATCATCAAGAATATCCATCATGCGCTCCTTCCTCTGGTCAATCTCAGGTAACATCAGCATCATGTTCACCTTGCTTGCACCTGGGAAAGAGGACGACAATGAGAATAGCTTGAAAATAAACAAGTTGAGGGCAGAAGAAGTCTGGTCATGTCTGACTGGGTTTAAAATGAAACAGTAAAAACAAACAAGAACTCACTGAAGAGATTGACAAGCCATTCCTTGTCCTTCATCTTGTGAAGTTTCTGAAGACACAGAAGAAAGAGAGGATAGTAGGCACCAGACTCCAAGGGTTTGGCGATGTCAGCGAGATGAGCCACGTCATCAACGATAGCACGAGCAGCCAAACTGGCCATGTGAGACTTGATGAGGGCTACCTCTGCTTCTAGGTCAGTGGAACGCTCCAAGAGGGATGTGAACCCCTGGCAAGATAGTGGAAATTAGGGGAGTAAATATTGGCACTCTAAACTCAATGATGGTACACACTGCACAGCCAGCCACAGGGGAAATAAAGACGTGTCTAAATGAGCTTCCAGGGCTATGGCTCTGTCTACTGTCTCTGTGCATATATCCAGTAGAGTGAAGACTTAGGCCTAGCTCTAAAAACAACCTTGGATGCATCCTAAGAGGAGTCACTCTAGAAATAGTTGACCTCTGACCTCAATAACAATGTTGTGTAACTAGCCATCTGAGACTTTTTCAGTATGAGCTCAGAACTCCTGACAAAACAGACTCGTGGAGTTTATTTGGAAATGCTGGATCCATGCTATTAACCACTTCACGCTGGATGACGTGTAAACTCACATATTTTTCCTTATTTGTTCCATGGAGGATGTGTACACTCGTTTAAGAATTCTTGTTTTGTTTTCCACGGTTGATGTATTAGCGTGTCGTGCTTGGTTGGGTCAAAGTGCAACTGCAAGGTTGAAGAATTTACTGACAAAACTTCATCTCCAGCAGCTTCTTCCCGTTAGAAAATCTGATGTTAACTGACTATGGAGCGACAAGCATTTTTTCTTACATCTATGAACTGTGCTGATGTGACGGCATCATTCTGTTTGAGTGCTGTGATGAATTTACTGACGCTTTCCCTTTCCGTGTCCCCCTTAGTGAGCGCCTCCGTCATGATGCTACACAGCAAGGCAGCGACATACTCTCCAGCTACACGCAAATCCTTCCAACCGTCAACTGCTGCTGTCAGGTCATCGGAAGTCAAGTAAGACTTCATCAAGGTCTCCTGTCATCAAAAAGAAGGAAATGGGGAGATAAGGTCAGTCAGAAAAGCTTGACTAGAGAAATGAAGTTGACTGGGATTTAAATCTGACCCCTTTCATGTTTTCTACAGGCACCCTGCTGAATCAAACAGAAAACAACAACAGAAAGTATGAAGCCTGCTGAGCCAGAATCCAACCGCTAGAAGAAAAATCCATTCCTTCACTACCCAGATCAAAAAAATCCAACAGAAAGAGCCTGGTGTTAGATACCACTGGGTTCAGCAAGGTTGGAGTTACGGGAACAGCTGAGCAAAACTGAGATCAATAAAGTGATCAAATTTGTAGAATTCTGACAAGATGTAGTACTTGAGAATGAATCGGTGGTAAGACAAATGATGGACGGCTAATACAAGCAACTCTACATCCACTTATGCCTAGAAAAAAATCTTGAAGTAAATGAATTAGAATTCCCAGCAACCCACTACTGACTTAACCACTTCCTGTCAGGAAGCCCGATTTCGGTCACCGTGTGTTTATACGCAGAGCTGGGGTGCCCGATTTTGGATTGATGAGAGACACACAGCGCGGCTGCTTGCTACTCCAGCTGCGTATGAAAAGACGCTACTGGCATTCACCGGAACAAAGGAAATTATGCAACACCACACAATTCTGGGCTCTCTTTTACAGGGCTGCAGGCCTGGGTTGAATACTCAGGCGTGAATGAAGGTTGCCTGACAGATTAGAGTAGCCACCAGACAGTTGTTCATGTGGGTGTAAACGTTCAGTAAATGAAAATATGAATTTTTGAAGAATATTTTGAAAAAGGAAAATCCTGAAAAGGTCCCGCCATCACATCCCGCTCAAGAGAAATCCACCCGGCAGGAAGTGGTTAAGCAAATCTTTTCTTAACATTTTCTTAATTTTCTGTACCAAATCATGTGGCTGAATGTAAAATTTCTAGAACCTACCATAGACTTGAGCAAGTCCTCCTTGCTGGGTGTTTGTTTCTTTGCTTGCTTGCCACGTTCTGAACTGGTACTCTGCTTGACGCTCAATGGAGGGAAACCAGACTGCAGGTTACCAACCGGAGGTTGTTGAGATGATGGAGTTGGGTTGTTGGGTTTGGAAGGGACAAGGCTAGGAGGCTGAGATGATGTCTTTTTGGTACTAGGAGGTAACATGCTAGGACCCTGGGGCTTGAGAGAAATGTTGCTGGAGTTGGGACGAAGGTTGAGCTGGGTGAAGAACAAGGAGAAAAACCACAAGATAATTTGAAGTCACAGAATATCCAAAGGAAAAACCACAGGAAAGGTTCATTTATCAACATTATCTGGCAGGATTAATTCTGCATTATAATCACAATTGACCATTACTCCCTGAGGCTTTATGTAAAGATGCAACCTCAGTCCTGCAAAATCCTACAGGCTTGCCTGACAAGACATATAAGGCAACTACCGACTTGCCTGACAGACAAAATGAGGAAAATTAATCCCAAGATCTTAAAGGTCTCTGATAAGAAGATAATGACAGATCTGATCATATGTTAAAGGCGATAACTGCACCTGCATCTGAAGTATTTACTAACGAGAAATCCTGACAGAGGACTACGACTTCTGTCAATCTCACCTGGTCGGAGGTCATCTTGCTCATACGTGGTGGTTTGTTGTCTCGTTGCCCTGACAGGTTTGACCTTTGACCCATGTATCCACCCCCTCCTCCGTCCTTACCCATTCCCATACCCTGTTGATTCATATGCTGCTGTAGGCGTGGTGGCGGATTGTTGTAGTTACCCTGGTAGTTGCCTGGGTCAAATGATAAAGGTCAAAGGTCAGAGGTTAAAATGGCTGATAATGGTTTATCAACCATAGGGATTTTGTTTTTTCCATTTCAAGAGAGGCTTTACAATAATGTTAGGATTCCTCATCAGGAAACAGGAGTTTTTAACAAACTTTTGCCTGTGTTTATGACAGGAACTTTATTTCAAAGAGGGATTTGCCACCTTGGTTTTGTCTATCCATGTTGCGTTGTGGGTTCCTCATCTGCTGCTGTTGTTGTTGCATCATGAAATGAGCATAAGAATCCATCTCAATGGTGCCTGGACCAGTGCCAACCTTACCAGCTAGAAAACAAATAAAAATGGCAGAAAATCAGATGTGAAATTCCTCAATGCATGTATAGGACACTACACTAGGAGCCATTTCCAACATGGTTCGCCCTCAGTGTTTGTTACCAAACAGCCCCATATTTAGCTTGCACATCCGTGTCAATAATTAGATGAAGTTTTCTCATCTACCACTCCAGACATTGAAGGAGTGAGACTGATGTGAATCGACAAACGGACAGAGTTTTTGAATGTGGAGATGCAAGATTTGGTTATGGAAGCATGGTCAAGGTATGATAAATTACAACCGTATGATCACCAATTTAACAGAATCCCACAAGGTGGCCTTTTATTAGTAAGGCATTAAAGACGTTACATCAAATAGCACGATCCAGGAACTGAGTGTACTAAAGTGCAACCTCGTTCTCATGGGTACGATCTTGCCGTGCCATGTTGGTTCCCGGCACCAAGCCCTGAAGGCACACGAACACAGCCCATAGAGTCAAGGTTGGCTGAAGTGAGTGCATTAGGAAACAAACCACCCCGACTAGAGTGCATCTTTAACCCTACCACTCCTCAGTCCTCCAACAGGTGAAGGATTGAGGAGGGTCAGGGTTAATGTTGATTTTATCTCTCTAACGATGGTTAGGACTGTATATCAGAAGGTGCAGGTGAATTCAGGAGTCATCACTGCAGCGACTCGAGGCATTAAGGGATACTCTATTACCTCAGAAGCATTTAGAGAGATAGAACGAGATGAAGACACTTACACATTGTATCTTGGAGGAAGATATCGCTCATGGCTCCTCGTGATTCCCAACCACCATGCAAACCTCGATCACCGTTCAGTGGGCCGAAGAATTCACCATGGGAACGCCCCATGTCCATCGACATACCGGAGTCCTGACATCAAAATGGAAACAATCACCCAATTTCATCTAGTGCTTCTTTAAACATTTTGAATTTACTTGTTATGAATTATGAAAAGATGTTCATCTTGAAGAGATTACAAGTAAAAACGAAGACGTGAATAGGATAACAGTGAGCACAGTAAAATACATCAATGTGTACATAACCACTGACATTTCTTCCTATGTGCTTCGTTGGTAATGTGTGGTTAAAGATGATTTGTTACCTTGAAAGCGTCTTGGTGGATTTGACGTATTGTCCTTGGACCTTGCACAACGGCGCAATGTCGAAGCACCCACTGCGAGTGAACAGACAATAAGAAACCACCATCTCAGACATACTTTACATCCCAAGAACTGAAAATAAATGTTCACATTTAGAATGACACTTGATTATCTGGACATCAGTCTGTCCTAAGAAGATGGTCTACTCACGTTGTTGCGTCTCAGCTCCAGACAATCCTGTAGCATGAAGCGAATTCTCGCTGGCAACTCGGGAGCTTCTGAGAAACGGGTCATGCGCTCAAAATACTGATCCATCCAAGACTGTGTAAAAAAACATTAAAAACAGTGACCACTACAGTCTGGTTCCAGACCCAGTAGGTCAGTCTCTGACTCACTGTATAGATGTCAATATTTAAGTTCGAGCGACTACCATTTATGAACCGCAGGTCAATTTTGCCTGGTACCCAGACTGTATTTTGTGTACAGGTTACGTGTCAATATTTCCCCGTGGTGACTAACAACTATCACTCTGAGTTTGTTGTTATCTATTTTCCATCTAACAGCCTAGTCTCAGAGTCAGTCCCTGAACTCACCCTCGCTTTGTCATGGTCTAGTCTCCGGCCCACTGTATTCATTATCTTACACAAACACTCCAAGTCCTCCGCCTTCTCTCGAAATGTCTCACTGCTTCGTTTGTACAGCAGCTAAGGAAAGCCAGGTCAGAGGTCAAAGGTTAAATTAAAAAATTACACAGAACACCTCAAATTATTGATTTGTAAGTCATACTTTTTGGAAATTATCAGAGGGTTTTTTATCCAACTAGGTGTGTCCACTTATTTCATATCTGTTCATTGGAAAGATGGTGACACATCAGAGTACAGTCAAATCCAAGGAGGTGCCATTCTCCTGAGGCCATTACACTCATGAACTGGTTTTAACTTGACCACCCCATTGGTCAGAGAGAAATGTAACTCCACGTCAAACAGGATGGCTGCACAGTAATGGCCTCTAATTCTAGTGGAAAGATTAGTCAACAGAAACAAAAGTTTTCCAGAAAAAGCCACTCAGGTCTGCTTCAAGAAGGTCAAAGGTTAATCTACCTGTTTAATGCACTTATGCAGTATGGACTCATGTAGCATTTCCAGTTTGCCGAGTTCACCTGTTGAAACAATGCAACAGTTTCCATAGAATTAATTGAATGGTGATTTCTCTTGGTGGGTGGTGATATCTGGTTCCTAAATGTGATGTCACATCGGTTTAAACCACACCACACCAAGAGCAATATGAAACCATGAAACCGGAAGCTAACATGCAACTTGAGTGTTCATTCAATGGAAGCAGTCGCCAGTGGTGTGTGTGCATGTATGATAAAGTCATTTACCAACTGGATATGAGATGTGGTGGGAGTAGATTTGAGACTTGAGCTAGTGAATATATAAAGATCAACGAACCTGAGTATTATCGAATTATGTCAGCTGTCGTGTCATGACAACACTGCTTGTACTATAGTCTTGCCTAATTCTTGAGTCTTCTCAGCGTGACGTCCTGTTGACCTGAGTAATGCACTACTGTCATATGGCGAAAAAGCCCCTTTGTGCAATTGAATGCCGTGCAGGAAATGTAATGAAGTTCAGTGATGTCCGACCACAAGATTTCCAAGAGGCCCCCCCCAAAAAGCTTCTACTTAGCCCACATTACCAATAGGCTTCCGAGGCTTCAGCTTCACCTATTGTTACCAAAACATTGGAGATCAGGGCAGGCATAGAATCTCAAGAGGCTTACCAATAAACTGGATGTTACCCAGCATCTTCTGCTTGGTGATGTGACGTTGCTCCTCCTCGTCCGGTGTGAGATTGCCATTTTTGTTTTCGAAGGCTGAGAAGAGAAAGAAAAAGTCAGATACAATGGTTTAAATGAGGCCGAAGATTTAAACTTGGGAAGTGATTGAACGTGGTAGGATCTTTCTCATGGATCTTGTCTGTGTTTGGACAAAGGACTGTGCAGCTAACCTAGTTACTTTACATCAAGGCTAGATATCTCTCTTTGGCAATCTGCACAGAATGTGTCACTCGATGACAGCCATGTTTGTTTTTTTTGGCAGACCCAGGAGTGACTACTGTCCAACTACCCAAGAGACAGGTTGGTGAAGTGGTTCTTTTCTTGCCTTCCACCTCTGTGGTCTGGGTTCGAATCCCTGCTTGGTCCACATGGGGATTGGGTTTTCAGTTCCTACCTGATTCTGTGGGTTTTACCCAAAATATTCCTCTGGGGATTTTCTCCTACCTCTAAAACTGTCCTGCTTCTCATTGTCTCCTCCCTACAGGTTTCTTCAGGCTAACAAGCTTCTGTGCCTAGGGCACGTTTGAAGAATCCTTGATGTCATTACCAGATATAATGAAGAATAAGAAGGAATAACAAGACAGAGACAGAGGTTACCTGCAAAAGCTTGCGATCGGTTCTCAAACTCATCCTGACATTTATTGATGAGCAGGCGCCGGAAAGTCTGTGGCAAGAAATGGGGGGAAAAAAGAATAAACTTAGGGGAGATTGGACACAGAATAACCAAACTGGCTTCAGAGATTGGAAGTAAAACATCCGAAGCAAAGTGTTAGACAGTCCACAAACAGTACTTGACGCATTTTATGAGCCCTGAGCTGGACCAAGAGAGGGCGCAAATTTCCCAGCAGCCTATGCTCCTTTGGCAGGAAGTGCACATCCTGGTTCAAAAACGACTAGGAAATAAACTCGTTAAATAAGCACTCAGGACAACACATGGCTCTTTAACCGATGAGGGGTGCTTCAACTTGAAGTGGATAAAGTACGTAAAATAGATGCTATAAAAAGAGCGACAGGCCTGGCGACGTAGGACTGGAAGACAGGGCTATAGTGGGGCCAAGTGGGACATTGGGGACGGTATACCTTAATGTTTGAATCAAAAGGTTTGCACATTCAACCTTCAAGTCATTCACAAACAGTGGTGCAGAGGGGGGTGTCAAGAGGTAAAAGAACGACTCACTCTACTGGTTGAGCCCGGAGGCTCAAAGCTAGGTGCGTCTTCATCCAATCGCTTACATAGCTGAGCATACACGGCACTGTACTTGGGTTCTTCTAAAGCTTTGTCAAATACCTGCAAATGAAACAGGTGAAAACGAAAAATAGCACATTGTATTCACCAGTGCATAAAATATTTTAGGCCACTACGGAAGAAAGACGAGTGTTTGGTTGAAGGATCACATCTTCAGAGATTTGATTCTTAAATTTAGCGACCCTGAGAGGTGATGTACTACATAATGACATTTTACATGCAAATTATTTCATGAATAGTGCAAAGTGTCTGTTTGCAACCTGCAGTTTGTGCGACTTGTCACACTTTCCATCCAATTTTCCCCCTTTTTAGCATCAATGTGCTAAGGGATTAGTTTCGCTTACCAAGAGAATGATGCCTTTGAGTACAACTTTTGAGTCGATTCCTACATTGAGGAGCTCAAGAACCAACTTGTCAAACTTTTCAGGGGTGAGCTTGTTCAGAATCCTGCAGATATGGAGAAACAAAAACAGGTTGAAATGGATCCAATTCTGCACAGGATCAGTGTATCTTGACCAAGTTGATCAAACCCCACGGCAGACTTTAAAGTATGATTCTACTCCAGAGCCTCTTTATCTATTAGAAATTGTGGTCCTGTGTTGTTTGTCATGGGCTAGAAGGGTGGGATGGGTTTCAGGGATGGGATTTGGAGGTGGAGTAAATTGGTACATGTACATGGTGAGCAAATCGCTCACTTAATACTGGTGTGTTTGAATTGTTGATGAAATAAGCTCAAAAGGTGCTGATATGAGGCCCAGGGTGCAGTGGGGTATGGGTGGAGGGCAAGAAGGGTACTCTGGGATGCGGTAGGGTAACATCAAATAGAGAGAGAGAGAGACAGACACGTACCCTCTGACACGCCTAAAGATGTGATTATGCCTTTCTTGGTTGGTGTGATATTCAGGTCTGTTGGTTGAGCTTGGTGGAACCCATCTCTGTTGGGCTCGTCCACTACTACTACTCTGAAGTCCACTGCCTTTGTTGCTCAACACAGGTTCATGGTAGTTACTTTTGCTGTCAGGAAGAACTCCATCAGTTAGTCCCATTATATTCAACCAAAGGCATTTATGTGTAAGTGTGGCTGAGCCAGAAATGATAAAGTAATTAAATACACGTTTTTACATAGAAGTAGTTCCCCTTTAAAAATGTTTAGCTTTAGTTAAGAGTTCTTGATTTTTTCTAGTAGTGTGCCCCCCTGTTCATTTGTTTAAGCCCTAGCTTCCCCCATATAGAGTTACCACATGGTCTGGTCACACTCAGTGTAGCAGATCAGCAGAGACCAGTCACCTTCACATGTACCTATGTATTGTTCCTCCTAACTGGAGTGTGGTTTTTCTGCTTGAGCCCTATTCTGCTAGTAGTCAGTGATTGAAGTCTGAGTGTAAACTCGTTAGGTCCATTTTACATACTGTGTGGGTTTTGGTTTTTGCTCTTTTGGTTTAAGTCTTTTAAATCCTTCAGTCCTTTTAGTTCTCTGCATTTTTCCAGTATTTTTTCATTAATAAATTGTATTTTTGATTTTTTTTTAAAGTCAAATATATTGGTGTCTGAGTCCTCATTAATTCAGTTTCCTGCGACTTTTCCTTCAAAGATCCTTGGTTTAGTATTTTTTCATTAATAAATTGTATTTTTGATCTTTTTTTTAAAGTCAAATATATTGGTGTCTGAGTCCTCATTAATTCAGTTTCCTGCGACTTTTCCTTCGAAGATCCTTGGTTTAGTTAGAGTTTTTGTTCTTTGCGAGTTCCCCATAGTGTTGAATTTTTCCCTGTTACATAAGCACTACCTTTTTCTCATTTATTCACCTCAGTCAATAATGTCTAGACCTACATAGGACACGTTGCCATAGTGCCTCTGGTGTCTATTAAACGGCAAAAACTTTAGCAGCAGCATCTATTTTCTGCAGTCTTCAGCACTCAACTTACTCAACCAGGGGAATAGTTCAACTATTGCCCTCACTAGAAGCCAGCATTTCCTGGGCTTATCTAGATCATAACTAAGAAGAACAGTCAATGAGTTTGTTCAAAGAAGAACCTTAGCAATATCTACTATTGTCCTATTTTTAGTACTCTTAACAAACTCTTCCAAGTTACACCAGTCAATCGTTCAACTATTCCCTTTCCAGGACCAGTCAGTATATTTCATGGCTTTGGTCATTGGCATCTTCAAGAAGCACTGCCTTTTCTGTTTTGTCTTAGGATTTCAGCTGTCAAATCCCTTCAAAAGAACCATGCCCAGAATGCTACAAAAAGAGGGCTTAGGCAAAGACTACCTGTAAGGACAGTAAGTAGTTCAACTACTGCCCTCTTTAGCAGTCAATAGTTTCTAGTCTTACGTGGGGTACTGTCGTGGCGTCTCTTGTTGCCTTCGCTGAGGGAAAGCTTGAGAAGCACCACCTACTTCTCCCTGGCCTTCCACTTTGTCTTGATTCAAGCCGCTGTAACTACACAAAATATTCAGACCACATCCGTACCTACACAGGAAAATAAGGTTTAAATGAATAGTGTTTGAGGGAAATGGGCAAAACCTAAATTACTGCCCACACTACACCTTTACGTTAAACATTTAAAAATCATGTCCACTATTTTATGCGGTAGAAATATACCTCTTATACTAAAAAAGTAGTATTTGGCCATATTTTCCTGCATTAAATATTCAACAAATCAAGTACGCCCCTATTCCCTGTGCAAAAGAACAGATGGCTTCCCCTTGGCATGATGAAAGTTCAAAAGGTTGAGCAACCCATATCTCAATTATTTCAGGATACTTTGGGCCTATTATGAAACTTTCCACCATTTCCACCGGTAGGGTTTCACATCACAACTCGTAGACTTCCCTAAACTCGGAGAAGTCCCTTTATTTGGGGACAAAATCAGTCCCGTAAAAGACGGAATGTCCCAAAACAGGGACTTTTTTCCTTCAAGTGGGCTTGGTGATCCTACCATTGCCCTGGGGATCGTTTTAATGCCATAATTGGATTCAGCAGAAGAAAATACACAAGGGTACTGTTGAAAAAAATTCTACCATTTACTTCTAAGATTACAAGGAGGAGTCAGGGGTCAGGCTATTTAGCATCAACAAGTTATTCAAGCATATTTATGCAACTTTTTTATATAAAATGTTAATTAGGATCCTTTATATCAAATTCAGTGTATTATATCTATCTGAAATGACACTTGAGTATTGAAATTTGAGTGACAAAGTCTGGCCTGTTTGTGCAGTCCCACCTGCCGACATCTTGTTTTCGCATGGATGGCAGAGGAAAGAAAGTTGGCAGCCCCCATACATGTACATCACAAAAATTTTCATTTTCCTACCAGAATCTGGAAGCAAATTCGGTGTTTCTCTTATACAGTGGCAAGTGTTAGAGTCTCTGAAATATAATAAACCACTTTTAAATCTGTAGAGGGTATTTTCAAGTTGTTGACGCTTTGTCGACACTATGTGCGGGTGTTGACGCTTGTTGACGATAAGTAGCATGAAGGGTAGGTACATGTAAAAAACCGCATCTAAACAATTTTTCTGAATATTAATCCTTTACGTACAGTAAAACTAAATAATATGGTAGGCCCTAGAAAGTTCATAAAAACAACTTGGTCCGAGGGCCTGCCGGTAAATAACTAGATGGAACTGGAAATAGGCCTATGGTGCAAAATTGAAAATAGCATGTAGATTTTTTTTTTAAATCTAAGCCCACTTGGGCAAAAAAGTCCCCTTTAAAAGAGACATCTTTCAGGGGTCTTCTCTGAATTAGCCTTTTGCGAGTTAACTCTGACTCAAATCTGGTACACTGAGTTCTTTAAATTCACGTGAACATAACTTGAATTCTCCTTACTAAAACTACTGTTGCTATACCCCATGATCCAAGGCAAGCTTTTGATTAGTTACATAAGAGATGCTTCGCAACAATACACTTTTCTAATTGGATAAGAAGGGCACAAAGGAACCAGTCCATTCCAGAGATAGTGGTCGCTATGCAAAAGCTTGCCCCGAATCACGAGGTATAGCAACAGTGTCTTCAGTTTGGGGAAGTCAAATCGTTATGTTTATATGCAGTCAGAAAACTCAGTGTACAATATTTTATTCAGATTTAACTCGAAAATGGCTTATTTAAGGACAGTCTTCCAGATGTGATGTGCACCTTCAGTCTACTGCCCACCATCTGCCAATTGTTTGCATTGGCATTGTCCACTGACCAAGAACAATTCTTCAAAATGCTTAAAATTAAATCAGCAAACGCTTATTGCCTCATGGATCGGCATTTAAATATCAAAGAAATATGAAGGACTCCAAACAGTTTAGCCGCTAGCGTCATCCACGGAAAAATAAGAAAAGTGACAGAAAAGAACACGGTGTCAGTGTACAGTGGTGTAGGCCTAAACCAAAAAAACGCCTGAATGCCACAAAAAGGAAGTTACGACACACATACGCAATCACAAATAACAATCACTTCCATTGGGAAAGTTAAAATCAATACTCAAGCACTGTATACCAAGATACTCCTTTATTTATTTCATTAGTCTAGGATGTGAAAATTAGGCTAGAAACGAAGTTTACAGGTTTTTTAAACTCACCATTCAGAGCAAAAAAATTCGTGGCGGCCTTCACTGCTGAGTGTAGAATGGATTGGTAACCAGTAGACCTCGTCCAATGGTAAATTAACGGGAAAATGTGCATAAGACAATGGAACATCCTGCCTCGATAGCAGGAAACCAGTGACCATCTTACGGACAATGCATTTCACGGCATGCCTCCAGAGAGGGCGTCCTTCACATTTTATGGACAGCGAAATGTTACAAGTTGGAATTTTTAAATATGGGCTAGTCGAATCAACCCCGACATCAAAACAAACTAAATGTATCAATTTCAGACAACTGTCTTTGCCCTACTCGCACGTATGCAATTAAACATCACGTGTGCCACTGAAAATTTACTTACAAGCAGTGGGCATATCTAATTTCCACTTTCTTCCATCATCCCAACAGTACACATATAAACAGTCACACTTGAAACACCGCCGAGTATGATCCACTTGCACTTTTTAACTTAAACTAGCAGAACTAGATATCCATACTTTATTGTCTCAAAAATTTAACTTCACTGATACATAGGCTGTGCTCAGATTTTAAAAAATCCTCACTAACAAAACTGTCAGTCATGTAATCTTGACATTCAAGACAAAAGATGACCCGGGTAAAATAAATTCTTACGATATAATACTGAAGCCCAGTATATTCAATTGTTGCTGAGGTATTAACGGTGTGTAAGATGAATTTGTTAACACTAAAAATAAACCATCTGACGCCAAAACAAAGCAAAACATTATAACTTATCATTTTGCTTGATCCGACAAAAAATAACCCTGTTTATTCTTTTAAATTAGTATTTAATTTTACAATTTTACAATTTCAGTGAAGAATTAATCTGATAAATTTGAAAAAAATAAGACAGAGGAAAACATATGAAGTAAATATAACGGAACTAATTTTTATCAGGCACTAATAAAAGGATGTCAAAGAGGCATTTTTTTTTAGTTTTTGCATAAAATGTCTCCTTGAAACAAATTACAAAATACCAAGATGAAACTAAATAAAAATAAAAGCTCAAAGAAAAGAAGACAATCTTATGGCTCAGGTAATGAAAAGAAACAACTTCAAAATCCCAAACTCTAAAATTTAGACAGAGGTAAAAGAAAACAAGGCCAAGAAGAAGAAGAAAATAACTGTCCATCACAGGCACTACACTTTCCTTCGAGTTATTATCAAGATTGGCCAATGAATAATTGGGTTATCATTAAAGAGATTCCACAAACAGATATAAGGCCCCCAGAACACTAAACCGATGGCCAAACATCCAAATCTGAAAAACAAAGACACTGTTCACGAGGGTGTGCTCCCAAAATTTGTGAAATAATCTCCTTATTGTCAAGCCAGCTACTTGAAGTTGGCCATGTACTCTTGGAAGAGTTTAGGATTCTCTGCTTTCCACTTGTCAGCCGTGTTCGTCTCCAACCAATCAGATTTAGCCATCTCACTTTGCAGTTGGGAAACAAGCGCTTCTAGAGATTTACCTAAAACAAATCAACGATAAAGAAAACTGAACAAATAATTGTGAACATCAAAATGAATAAGTAATGACTACAAATGAAAATTATAGAGGTAGGCATACTGTAAGAGAAAGCTGATTATAAGTATGCCAATAAGACCTGAATACTACCAAGCCCATCCAGCCCATTAAACCTCCCAGCTCAACAACCAACCAGTCAGCAAGGCCCCCCCCCAATTTCTTACCCTAACCTCCAAACAAACAAGGGTCAAAAAGAAGCCATCAAAACACAGAACTAACCAGCAGCCAGTAAACCTCCTGACCAGCCAGGAAACCACCTGACAAGCCATTAAACCACCTGACCAGTCAATAAACCACCTGGCCAGCCAGTAAACCTCCTGACCAGTCAGGAAACCACCTGGCAAGTCAGAAAACCACCTGGCCAGCCAGTAAACCACCTGGCTATCTAGTTAAGCACCTGGCAACCAACTCATCTACTTACTTTGGGAGCTGTCTCCTGCTCCACCTCTCTCGGCAGCTGGTGCTATGGACAAGGATTGCTTGTTTTCTTCTTGAAGCAGGTGGCAAACCTTAGCAAGCCTTTCCATGGCTAGAAACCAAATAAAATCAACATAACTTTACATGGCTGGTGGCTGTTGTGCCAAATTTTGGGGGGCAAAAAAATGATGCTTCAAATCAAATTCCAATTTCAAAAAAATGATAAAGGTCGTGTATTCAGGAATTTGAATACATGACTGGGTCTTAAAATTTGAAATCTCCACAAGACAGAGTTCATCTAATTAGTAAACAAAACGAACCTCTCCACATATCTGTCTCAATTTGTTTTATTTGTTGTATTCTTGCTTTCGTGTGCTGTGGACAAATTTTCTTACCAAGTTTGATCTCATCAAGCGGTCGGGTGAAAATGATGCGGAACCATCCACGCTCATCTGAGTAAAATGCCAGAGAAGGAGCGATGTAGATGCCATCTTTGATGAAACGATAGAAAAGCGCCATTTCACTCTCTGCAGTCAAGGATGGCATGAACTGAAAAAAAAGAATCAAACAAGACAGAGATTTGAAAAAAAAGAAGAAAAAACGCAAGCTGTCCGTAAGCTATGTCCACAGCACCAGGAGCCTCAGCATTGTTACAAGAAGTTACATTATGCATAGCAACAACATGAACAGAAAATGGAACTGAACCACCACGGATTTTGACAGAGGTTCGTGACACTTACTTTCTTAAAGTTAGCATAGACATAGAGTCCAGAGGGTCTGTTGAGGTATGGTATCCCGATCTCATCCAGGGTGTCTGTCGTGACTTTATGAGCCTCTCGCAACCTCTTGTTATTGGTTGGAAAGAAGACATTGTTCAACCAATCTAAAAAAAAAGGTACAGAAAACTCTTGACGAATGCTCCCCTTGAATGCTTCAAACAAGTGAAATTAATGGTCGTTTTAAACTTCCCCACTTGTTTTGTGGATAAAATACATCAATTCAAAGAGATGAACTCTTTATTCTACAAATAACAGGTGATATTAACCTTTGTCAGAAAGAAGACGAGCCATGACTTTCTGGATGTAGACAGACACTAACTGGAAGTACGCGAAGGTATTGATACAAGAAATGATCGAAGTGTTCAAGGTGTGAATGACTCCAAATCTCATACCGGACATCGACATATCCTGAAAAAAAATAAACACAACAAATTACATGTTGCACAATTTGCACGTAGGTTGAGCTGGGGTAAGGGTAACTTGTTTCTAACCTTGCTTTCTGCACAAAGGATACTCTCTATGGATTGGGGTAC
>NW_019091556.1:60775-112067 GCF_001949145.1 Acanthaster planci
AAGCAGTCTGGTTGCTGGTAGAGAATGCAAGGTACCGGTAGGCCTTCATGCTGGTAACAAGCGGTCTGGTTGCTGGTAGAGAATGCAAGGTAGGCCTTCATGCTGGTAACAAGCGGTCTGGTTGCTGGTAGAGAATGCAAGGTAGGCCTTCATGCTGAGGATGTTGTGCTCTGCTTACATGTGCATTCTCCAATCAGATAGAGGGGAGGCATGCTGAAAACTCCATGGGAAAGTATACGCAAGCAAAGTGTGATGTCACAGGTCAATTGAAAGGATAGCCTCGTGTGCATGCACGCATGACGCCGGGCCCTTTACCAAAGGGGAGGGGGGCCCGATTGGTAAGCCAGATGGTAAGGCAGGTGGTAAGCAAGATGGTAAGCCACATGGTAAGCCAGATGGTAAGCCAGATGGTAAGCTAGATGGTAAGCCACATGGTAAGCTAGATGGTTAGCCAGATGGTACGCCAGATGGTGAGCAAGATGGTAAGCTAGCTGGTAAGCCAGATGGTTAGCCAGATGGTTAGCCAGATGGTAAGCCAGATGGTGAGCAAGATGGTAAGGCAGGTGGTAAGCAAGATGGTAGGCCACATGGTAAGCCAGATGGTAAGCCACATGGTAAGCTAGATGGTAAGCCACATGGTAAGCTAGATGGTAAGCCAGATGGTAAGCCAGATGGTTAGCCAGATGGTTAGCCAGATGGTAAGCCAGATAGTTAGCCAGATGGTAAGCCAGATGGTTAGCCAGATGGTAAGAAAGATGGTAAGCCAGATGGTAAGCCAGATGGTAAGCCAGATGGTAAGCCAGATGGTAAGCAAGATGGTAAGCCAGATGGTAAGCTAGATGGTAAGCCACATGGTAAGCCAGATGGTAAGACAGATGGTAATCAAGATGGTAAGCCATGTGTTAAGCCACATGGTAAGCCAGATGGTAAGACAGATGGTAAGCCAGATGGTAAGACAGATGGTAAGACAGACGGTAATCAAGATGGTAAGCCACGTGTTAAGCCACATGGTAAGCCAGATGGTAAGACAGATGGTAAGACAGATGGTAATCAAGATGGTAAGCCACGTGTTAAGCCACATGGTAAGCCAGATGATAAGACAGATGGTAAGCCAGATGGTAAGACAGATGGTAAGACAGATGGTAATCAAGATGGTAAGCCATGTGGTAAGCCACATGGTAAGCCACATGGTAAGCCAGATGGTAAGACAGATGGTAATCAAGATGGTAAGCCACGTGTTAAGCCACATGGTAAGCCAGATGGTAAGACAGATGGTAAGCCAGATGGTAAGCCAGATGGTAAGCCAGATGGTAAGACAGATAGTAAGCAAGATATGGTAAGCCAGATGGTAAGCTAGATGGTAAGCAAGATGGTAAGATAGATTGTAAGACAGATGGTAAGCAAGATGGTAAGCCACATGTTAAGCCAGATGGTAAGCCACACGGTAAGCTAGATGGTAAGCCAGATTTTGTCAGTAAAACAGCAGTTGAGTAGAGTCCGAGGTCCTTTCACTGATCACTTACACTTGGGTTTGAAACACTGTTATACTTGTCAGCATTACATGCTGCGGAACCTTCACGTAATCGATTTACAAATTTGAGGGACTTATTTCCCCGACAGCTGAGAGAGGTTGTCTTCTGAACTGCCATTTCAGACATCAGTCTGTAAAGGCGATAAAAGTCAGGAATTTTTACAGGGTAGGCTCGTCTGAGTAGCATTGGCAGGGTGCATGTTGCTGAATCCATCAGTGATGCAACCAGGATTCGTCCGGGGGAGGGGAGTTGTTCTGACCCTTATTGACCCCAGCATAGTTCATAATGGTCACCTCCCCCCTTGGTTGACACTGACTGTCATGTCTGAAACAAGTTTACACAGCTATGGCTAATTTGTAACCAGTGGAAACCGGGACCAACCATACATGTATATATTTCCAGACAAAAGATTCCAGAGAGCAGAATTCCAAGATAAACCGAACAAGTTTTTGCAAAAATGCAGAGTTCAAACTGGTTTGGCCCAATGGCCAAACAAATAAGGCACTCTTCAAGTTGATAGGTGGAATTTAAGACCTACTTCTTACTCAACAACCTTACAGCGGGGGGGGGGAGCAGATGTCATTCATACTCATTGTGACATATGAAATACAGTATTGTGACTCACATTTGGGTTTGTTTCGCCATCATACAAATTGGAGGCACACCTGCCAAATCCTTTTGCAAGTAAGTTCTCTGTACTCAGAAGTCTTTCCCCACGTTTGCTCAACACAGACATGTCTGACATCAGATGCTTCACAAAATCTGAAAAAAAATGACAGGACAATAAGCAGGCATCATTTCAAGAAGCAGATGGCTTTTATTATTGTTTTGTTGGGTGACGTAATCAATCAGCACGATCACATTGCAAAGTTAGCTTCCTGTAGACATGGTCTTTACTTCCCTTTTTTGAAACAAACTTTCAGAAATCAGAAATGAATCAGAAAGAAAATGTAATTGTCTGAAGTCTTGAAGGTATCAAGATTTTATGGCAAGATCACCGTAGACAAACTGACAGAGATCATACAGAGATCAACCGATTGCGTCTACTAAACATGCCAAAACTACAGGCCTAGTTACAATCCAACAATGGACCTACACGCGCGGCGCTGGCAGGACTGGTCATGCTGGTTGGGGTTTTACACAAGTGTCAATAGGCTCAATTCAAGTAAACCTTTCATACATTCATATTTTGTATTCAAATTTAAATGACAAAGTGCAGCAAAGTCACAAGCAATGTACAACCTTCATGGCTATTCGGGAAAAATTCAATAGCCTAGGCCTAAACTTAGCAGAGCTCGCCATGCGCTGACATGACCCGCATGACTCACGTCTGGAAGGACAGCTAGGCCTAACTTGTTTTAATTTCACCATACGTAGGCTTAAAAGCTTTTTCGCTTCAGTGATTAACATAATTCCCCGTGGACATGATGGACCAGAATATGTACCTGATATTTATGATTGACTAAATCATATATATCAGGTATGAACAAATCAAATCCTCAATGATACGTTACCGACCAGTCGTTCCTCTCGATCGGTCGTGCGTTCAAGAACAACACGAGGCCATCGCCAGCAGGCTGCGTGATCAGGTGATGAATCGGCCAGCATAACAGCGCCCTCTATTTAGTTCTGACTAGTAAATGCTTTTCCTCATGCTGCGTGTGAGTTATATGTGCGAATAATTATAGCCTGGTGCCCCCTCTCAGGTACCCCTCACTGAAAAAAAAACCGGAGGAATGGATGTTGAACAAAGCTAACAAAAACTTGCCCTCAACACACCGTTGAAAGCTAGTGTCCCCCCGCATAAGATTCTGGTGCCCTTTTGTGCTCCCCACCGAAATCCTAGCTACGTACCCCATTGAAGTTATCGCGCGCTACAATATTGAGCAAAGAGCGAATGAATTGAATAATGACTGAAATTCCAGTTTAACCCGAGCCACAATTATTGACCACTCGACCACACTCAAGTATCGACGGGTACTGAGTCGACTACTGCGGGCAAATGATTTGACTCAACCCTCCCCCGCGCAACACCCTCTCAGAGAAAAAAGTCATGCCGATTCGGATGCTATCCGGACGACTTGTAAATGAAATAGATGGGTTACATAGAGTACTTTGGGGGGAAAGGCATGCAGACCCGAAAGCACAAGCAAGCCTATAATGACGCCACATGGGGTCGACTTCTGAACTTTGCTTATTATTCCTTGCCGAAGCTGTAATTTGCAATACGTTTAGTGTAGCATGGTTTCCGATAACGGCAATAGCTTTGCCAACCTCTCCTTTCAAACAGTATCGGTTAACAGTTTCCTTGTTCCGGCTCAAGCGACCGAATAACCTCAAAACCAGTCAGACTATATCGTGCCAACACGTAGGCTTTGGGTTTCCCAAGCGCAGTTGCGCAATCCCGAGCGGGGCTGTCCCAAGGACATCCTAGACTTGCTACAGAGCACTGTGGCTTACACCCTGCAATGATATACTACACTAAGCCATGGGCATAGAAGTCAGTACTTCCCCGCTGAAATGGTTACAACAGCTACCTTTGGCGGCCGGGCTTCCGGACCAGACTCCTTGCTGTATGCTTCAAGGTCAGGAAATGGGCCGTCGGTTGGCCCCGTGCACCGTTTCAGATCAACTTTGCTGACTGGGTCAAGTCTAACTTGTTTACGCGGGCGGCTGTTATTGTTATGGGGATATAGGCCCATAGACCTCCGATCTCACCGTGAGCTAGGAGTGTAAGTATGACCATACAAAGAGCAAGGAACGGCAAACAAACTTAACGACCCAGTAGGTGATAGGCTCTATGGAGAGGGTGACTGGTGACGTGTGTAGTTATACCATGGAGGTGGTTTTACTGTATAATGCCATTAATGGTGAGGTAGTCTGTAGTCCGGTTTTCCTGGCTGCCTACAAATTCAAGTTTACAAATTCCATGGGTCATGTTGTAGCTTAGAATGATGGCGTCCGGTGGAGGATCTGAAGAAGACGGTAAGTCGAAAATAATTTACTGATGTTATTATAGCCTGCTTAAAAGTCTCTATAGTACAGAATTTAGACTGCACCGACAGATATATTTAGGGCCTATGGCCAGCGCATTTTAATAAACGGGGATGCGTAGAGTCCCTATACTTCCAAAATGTAGCGAAGGCACGTCACCACCCCCACGGTTCAACAAGTCATTAATTTCAGGTCTTTACCACTTGTGTTTTGAACCTAAGTCCAACAAAATTTATGCCGGGTGAGTGGCAAAGGAGAAATCGACTCACTGCAAGCTTTGTCTTAGTACAGGAAGTGACAAGTCTCATTTAAGTTGGCAGATCAGGGTAAACGGCTCTTTCCGTTTATGAACATGCACTCGGATAGCCAAATGCATATTTTGAGTCGAACATTCTCTCATTGGCTAAACTCTACTGATTTTAACTTTGCAAATGAATTTCTGCAGGCCACAAGAAACCGTTGCCAGACGGCATAACCATCGTGAATCATTACCACTTTGTGAATTCACCACTGACCTTTGGAATCAGCTCAGGAAACACAGTTAATTATGGACCAGGTAGGCCTACAGTACTTGCAAAAACATCTGACAAAGATCTTTAACAATTCCAATAGTCTTAATACTGTTTTGGCTTTTTATGTTAGATTCCTGAAAAAAGGCTGAGAAACTATTGACTCGATATGCCATACAATGACCTCCCACAATGAAAGGGAATCCGAAATTCAATTTGAGAAAATTAAAGGTCATTACAACAAAGTCTACTTTTTGGATATACTCCGAGCATGAAGGAAATGCTAAGGATCTTTCAATGCAGTTATTTAGAAAGCAATTTTGAGCACTGACACAAAGATGTGTAACTCCACACAAATGATTTTGACATGACGACTACATTTTCTATGAAACGCGTACAACACGCAACACAATTTCAAACAGTCCTTTGCAAAAGTCTGGACGGCTTTTTAATGATTTGACAATAAATGGCTATTTTTTTTTGCAAACAGAGGTGCGTCTTAAGCTGGAAGGACCGCCTGAGTTGTTGAGTATCATGAGTAGTTTGATAAACGAACAGGGAGAGAACTCGTCCATGTCGCTAGAGGAACTTCGAAGAACATGTGACGTCACACCTGTGAAAGTGCGCAAGGGATGCGTGGAACTCACACTACGTGTTGCAAGTCAGAAAGGTCTTGAAAAACTGCGTGATATTTGTAACAGCGGGGAACTCAAGCATATCATGGGAGCAGAATTTCCCATCAACAACTTGAGGATGGTTGAGGAGGACTTTTTGGAGGCCAACAGATTCTTTGAGACTGAAAAAGGTAAGTTTAAATCTGTCTTGACTTTAATAACATAACACATGAGGGACCATTGAATGATTTTCATTGTCGCTTAAAACCATCATTGAGCCTTTAGGTGTACTAACACTCGACTTAGGCACAGCTTTTGTATGAGGAGAATCTAAGACAGACCGCATGATGCCACGAGGAAGAAACTCCCCCAAATGACTTCACTTCAGACGATGAAGACTTCTCATCTTCATCTCTCACCCAACATCTTGCCTTCTTTCATCAGGCTAAAGTGTCACATACACTCTCATCACTTCAGTTTAAGTTCCGAGTCACAACAATTTTCACGTACAGGTAAAATAGCGGCAATACCCGGCGTCCATATAACTAAACAGGATTATAACTCGAACCGAATCTTGTTTTTCTTTAGCTAATATGAAGAAAGAGCTTCAGACAGAGGTGGAGAATTTTGAGCGAGCTGCTTGCGACTACGTAGGATGCCGACAGAACACCGTGAGATTGCTGAGGGAATTGGTCGATTACATAACTCGTCGCCAGAGACAATCCCAAGCTGCCGCGGTAAGAGTCGATACATTTTCCAACCGACCCCTGGGGCATCCGTCTTCCTTTTCCTCCGTTCAAAGCAGTGTAACCATCCATGGTGTAACCAAATTTAGGCTGGAAGGAAAAGGTTTGCTCACTTGTTAATAACGTGTGAAATTGTATTACTATTGCCAATGGGTGTACAGGGAACAAGACAAACATGGCGGCATCTTGATAAGGTCTAGTTACGACCCCTTTTTATTCTCTTTTCAAGATTATTAATAGTGAAATACTTTATCTTTCTTTATAGGCTGCGGGAGCGGCCGGTGCTGCTCTCGCTGTGTTCACCCTTGGAGCCTCACTTCTGCAATCGGCCGTCGCTGGGGGTGCGGCCTTAGCGATTGTGGCCGTGATAGCTCAAGGAGTCACGGCCAAAATATCGACAGACGAGGCAAAGAGAATCATGGCCAAAGACAAGAAGGCATGCGATCGGGTGAACAAGGCTTTGGAGAAGATCGAATTAAAATTACAGAGAGGAAAGGAGAGAGACTTAAGTACATTAGTGAATTCCATATACGATTTAGTTAGGGTGGATAAGATGAATCTGAAACGGGGTGAAGACGCGATCGAGACAATTGACGGAAAGGGCCGGGGAGCATTTATCCACTTTGTGGTTATCGCAGGAACGCTCGATTCGATAATAATGCACATATTGGACGTATTCAGTGCAGACATTTCTAAAATGGCCAAGAAAATTTCAGAAATTGCTGACAAACTTGCTTGTCCGGACGAAGCGTCCATGAAGGCACTTGTCTCACAAATTAAAGATAAGTTCCAACTCGACGCTTCTTAATGGGATCGTAGTCAGTTCAGTTCACAACTGAACATACCAATCTGCTCAAGAAGTCCATTTTACTTCCCAATAGCCGGCTCAAGATTCTATAGTTTTTGAAAATAAAGGAAAATACCAAGTTATCTTGAACATTCCTTCTGTTTTCTTGCTTTAAAGATTCCGTTTACTCTACATGTATTTTAGTTATGTCATTTTAGTACGTTATCAATTTTATGAAGCGTCTAATCAGTACTTACGGTTAGTTGGTTGTACTTGTCTGACTGAGGCTTATTTTCGTGTACTTACTTCGTTCAATGTGACTGTGCGTCTGTAGGGTTTGTGACCTTATGACCTTTGAGTTTATTTTTGACATTGTGATGAGGTTTTATTAGATTGTGTCGACGATTCTGTTTGTGTAGGGGTCCATAGTGTTGTGTACACCCGAAGCGAATGTACACTTATTCAAAGCACTTTGAGGCAGAATTTATCTGCAGTTTAAAAAAAAATTCATCAGAGGCATTTATTTTCGATAACCCTAACAGTCCCAAATCCTCCGAGTGCAATGTGACACTACATACTTACAAATAAATTTTTGTTGGTACTGTTGTTGCTATTTAAAGAAACACACTCCACATCACAACTCTGTTTTCTGCAATATTTATTCCAAAATTCACCTCTAATAAGTTGAAATAATTACGATAGTAGAAACTTAAAAAGAACAGTTCTCTGCCTTAGATGTTGACCGTAAATCAGTAAATTATAATCACTGAAAGTCTTGAGAGAGAGAGAGAGAGAGAGAGAGAGAGAGAGAGAGAGAGAGAGAGAGAGAGAGTAGAAGTTGAGGTGGGGTTGGAGATTCTTGAACGGTTAGAAAAAAAATATGAAAATAAAAAGCGATTTAGCCCCCGACTAAGAACACCTGAATACTCTGAACTAGCTATCAAGGCTCCATAGGTTTCTTAAGGTAACTAGACTACCAATAAGATTAGATATCCGTTTCAAATTCCAGTCATTCCTGTGTCGAAATCTTTTCAGGAGGTGGCGTTGCTAGTTCACCTCAACGCACACACCTTCCACCCTCAGCCGATCACCTCCAGTCACGATGTTTTGAACGGTCATCTTGAACCGCTGGCCGTTGATGGTGAACGTGTTTGAACTGAACGGTAGCTCGCCAGACAAACTGGCCACTAGAAAAGGAACACGACGAATCAGGGAATGTTTCGTTGTAAAGCAATTTTAGTGACATCGACTGTCGGTCGGATTGTAGTTACAGATAAATTGACAGATTTAAAATTGTCTGTACAGATGAGAACGCGTGCATGGAATGTTTTAGTGCAGTGAATTAACGCACTTGTCCAATCCCATTGATATAACAAGTTCCTAAGTGTGAACTGATACAGACCAATCAGTGGCCTAACTTGGGCTAAATGTCCATGGGAGGGGCACTCAGGGGTGCATACATTTATTCAAGGGAGCACCAAAAGGAAAAAGCTGCAACTGTATAACGATATTATTCAACTGAGATTTTTTTTGGGGGGGGCGGCACCTGGAGAGTCACAGGCATTCACGGGGGGGGGGACACATGTCCCCCGTGTATGCGCCACTGAGACCAACAGAAGGCCAAAGCGATCATTCGAAGGTTAGTTTATTCCAGTCAAGGAAGCGAATCCAAATTCTATGAAATTACCTGTCTTCACATAGTCCACGTGAAGATCCCAGTATCCTTCTCTATTACAGCAGTATTCGAGTCCAATGGATAACTTGTAAGCATCCCCGTCTGGTTTGTATTCGATGAACGCAGCTGAAAAACAAGTCATACAGGGTAACCCCGTCATGTGATAGATATCGTAGATACCATATCTATGGTCGTTACATATTCCCCCAATTTTTTTTTTCGAAACGTATGTAGGATAAACGTTTCTCAGACAACACATAAAGGTTAACAAACCATAAAAATGTCTTGTGACACAAGAATGTACAAGCAAAGAAACAAAAATATATCATTTATTGCTCACATCCAAAGTCACCGACTTCAACATTACAACCAGTATCCCAGCAGAAGAAATCATCGGCGGCAGCGCAGGCTGGCAAAAACAAATAGGCAAGTATTATCAGCTCGGTAAAATATAAAGTGAACGTTTACAGTGCTAATTATGATGGCTCCGATCTGTCGTAGGCCTACGCTATTCACAAGCGTACCTTCCTGTCATGCTGTGCCTCTTTGTAGAGTTTCTGTTAAATCTACAAGGTTTATGAGAAAATGCATTAGAAAATGTCTTCCTTGCTTTTGTCATTGGTTGTCGTCAGCAAAGGCCTACACTAAAAAAAAATCTATCGTTTTGTCTGACCATGCTATGCTACATGCATTCATATAGTCTTTCTAAAACTTGGTGGTCCTGATAATAACAAGGTTTGTTGAAATATCTGATCAAGAGTGCAGAGACTTGACACCGTAAAGTAAAACGCAGAGCCCTTAGTACAGTTATTGAAGGGAGGTAGGTGTATTCTCGATCCGGGGTCAGGGTGGGTGATAACCTTTTGCAGAAATATTTTTCGTTTACCTGGTTGCATTTGTCGTTTGTCTTCCAGAAGACGAGAGATCAGTTCTTCAATCAGTTGGCTCTGGGAACGACGCTTGAGCTACATGCAACCCAAGAGAAGTTATAGGAAACAGTAACTAATGAATTGTCGACAAATGCACGGACACTTGCAGAAAAATGGTTCCATAATTCATAGTATGTTGAAATAAGGGGCCTAGCGTCTACACGGTCACGGATGTTATATATTTTTCCCCAGGAGCCTACATAATCCTGTATGACTGCCCAAAACTACCATTGTGAAATGTTGCAAGTGGAACTCCATGTCTAGTTCGACAGACAGTCGGTAGGACTAACTTGAGTCAGGTTCCCACTGGGATGATCAAACAGCATTTGCTTACAATCGTGTCACTCCATAACAGGAAGTGAGTAAAACATATCTGGAACAAACATACCTCGGGAAACTCCTGGACGGTCCGGTGTTCAGGCCAGGCCAGGACCTGACAAGCCAAAAGGCCGAAAACAACGAAGACCAGCAAAGATCGCATAATGTTCAGTTATCAGATGAAATGGCTGTCAGGATAGACGAGGAGGAACCAACTTCACAGCAACGAGCGCCAACCAATAGAAGTCGATCGGAGGAGTGGCCTTTTGTGTCACAATGCCAAACAAATCGTACTATATCGTGGTACAATAAGAATAGTCAGCGAGGTCGCGCATCTGTGACTCCTGACTATCTCAGTAAATCCCCTATAAAGAGGTGTCAATACTTCTACGTTCAATATTCTCAATGGAGGTCAACCAACAAAATTAAGGCATTGTGGTAAGGCAACAAAAAGCAATTTACATTATATCGTATGACCTTACGAATCCGAAATAGTGAAAGTTGCGTGACCACAACTGGTATTTTACAGTCGCATCCAAACCAAATTTTGTAGGGGTCAACATAAGCTGCATGCCTCGGGGAGAAGAAGGAAAACAAATTCGGGGATTTCTTTTTGTAATTAAATAGCCCTCTATGGCGCTATTCATGCACATTCGAGCGGAGGACATCACAAATAAGACATCATTTATACCACAGGTTTCGTACGAGGTATCTTTGTGGACCTTTTCGGCTTAGACCTAATAGGATCTAACCTGCTTTTCTTCATACGATTACGTTCTCTTTCGTATCAACGTGGCCATCAGTCATCAGGCTATAAAGCCCCGCAGTTTTGTCAGACTTCGTGAATTCTCTCTGACTTCGGAACAATGGTCCAGTGAGAAACGAAGCCCGACATTCTCAGTTGATTTATCCCTTGTCCTTTAAATCGTTTCCAGGGTTATAAATTTGAGTCACCAAATTCCTAGTGCCATTGTTAATACGTCTGTGTGTATAATAGGCATCGTAGGTGCAGTAACAATGATTTGGACATAAAATGATAGAACTTGAACAATCACATTTACAACTTCAAATTTTCTGTTTTGGCTTAATTTCCAGCTCCGTTTTGAACGACTGCAACCAAGCATACAAAAGTACAATTCTATAACCTCGTACGTAGGCCTACTTGTAGAAGTAATGTAGATAACCGATGTTGATAAGAACGACCGTAGAGAACAGAAAAATGGTTTTCATCCTCATCTGTAGTAAAAAATACAGATATGATCAGCACATATTGGTACTTTTTCCAAAGCTCGATTTTTTTTTACTGTAAAACCGGTTTTGAACGTTTTGTGAAACTGAATTGAGAGACACCTTTTGGTGGACAATTACAGAACAGACATCGATAACACCGCTATGATACAAATACAAGCAAAAGGAAGGGAATTTCACTTAAACTTTTGAATACTTTTTTATATCATAAAAATAACGAATTCACATGGAATTAGTTCATTCCCTCAAGAACATCAAATCTCTACTACTTAACTTTCTGTTGCATGTGATTAATGCATGTACAGTTGGATGCCTTCGTGACAATGATGATATTCATGCTGGACAAAAAGTGTTCTTTTAATATTCTTCGTTGAAACAAGAAATTCCTTTGCTAACTATACAGTTTAAACGAAGCGAAGTCTCAACTTTGTGAAAACCGAGTATATGAGATTTATTTTCTTGTCTAAGATTTCCACTTGCTTCTTTGCAGGAATCTAATAGTGCAATGAACTTGCCAAGTTCTGCATAGGATTGAAAACCGGAGAACGAAGCACCTGCAAGAATTCAATTTGCAGGTTGGCTAATCACAATGCAAAAAATCTGCCGACCCTTTCCAAACGCGTGCTGGGTCGACAGATTTCGCGCAACGTGATTGGTCAAAGCGTTGCAAATTCTTGGAGGCGAGCTACTGTGAAACGCCCGTATTGCTCCATTACTTTTAAAGAGTGCCACATATTTTTTTTGACAGCTGTTTGAAGTATTTTAACGCAAAGAGTTCCATGTGTGAACGCCACTTATGACATCCTGTGCATACCGTGATCCTTTGAGTCTGGTCTGAAAAATTAGCCTTTCAGAAGTATGGCGGACACAATGTGAGGGTGCTATTTGAAGTGAAATTTGGAGCAAACACAAAAGATTTTATCCAAACCAAAAAGCGCTCTCCTATCGTGTCCCCCGTGCCCGCCAAAAGGTTAAGAGTTTTATCAGCCACTTGTAGGAAAAATATATAGACCAGACTCCATAATCCTGGTTAATAGGGTCTTTGGATAAGAAGAACGAAGTATGTATTGAAAATCATAGCATATAGGCCTAACGTGCCATTGCATAATTTTGTAACTTTGCCAATGGGGACGCAAAATTTGTCTCAGGGGAATTACAACGCACACGGCCCCTCAGAAATGTTGCTTAAATATTTTTTTTCAGCAGTAATAACATAAGGTGACTGGAAGGGACTGAAACTTTACCTTAAGAAATTCCTGGAAGGGGCCTCCTTCAGACCAGACGAGGATCTGGCAGACCGGAATCCCCAGAACCACAGGACGGGACGGGTAGAGGTCGTATCGTGCCATATGATGCAAGATACGGGCGGAGAGAACCCCCCCGCCTTTGTGCTGGTCACTGTTTGATGGGAATCTCAGGAATTCTTTACAGACTTCTAGGGGGATGTGTTAGGTAACAATAGTCTAGAGTGCGTATAGGGATTGGACATGTAGGGGGGGTATCCATCATGTACAGTAAGCTGAGATGTATAGACTCAAAGCAACTGAACAACCGCAAATGGAGTGTACGTACGGCGCACTGTACCTATTTTTATGTTGAACTCATCTTACGTAATATGCAAATAGTTCCCCCATGGTTGTTTTGTGCAAAACAGGCATGGTTGTGGATTCTAATGATAGCTTGTCAAATCTCTCACCAGTATTCAAGTTTTAATGCCCTAACAACGCCAACCTGGAGGTAGCCAGATGTTACAATAGAAGGACGCAGGCGTTTGAACTGCTTTCTTTTCGGTCCCTGTTTTTGGGGTATGGAATACCTGCATGGCTACCGAGCGCATCAGAGAGCGACTTGTTTCATTCTCAGGCGGAGAGTTGGGTTTTATGTCATACTCTGATAGACTCCTACCCTGGAATCGCCAAAAATCTCTCTTGTCATTTGTGATCAAGGGATTAATTAATATTGTCAAACACATTATGGTAAATGAAAGACGCTCTAAAATTTCAACTTTTACGCATTTGTTTGCCAGGACTCAGGGTCTACACCAATCACTAATTCATCAGTTTCCCCGACTTTGGTCAGAATTACCCGCTGATCTTCGTAATACTTGGATTCTGATGCCCCTCATCAGATTTTTAGGGTCACTGGCGCGTAATATCCTGCTCTCCTCATATTGTTTGTTTGTTTTTCTTTTCTGGCAGCTTGGTCTGGTTCTTTGTACTCATATCATTGTCCATCCCATTTTGTTCGTTTTTGCTAGGCCTTTCCAATGTGGCCATTTTGTTAGTCCTTTGTCATTGCTGTCCCTGCTTTTAATTTGTATTTGCATTTGACAAAATAAAATAATTAGTAATAGTAATAGCATGATGTTCGGCATCAGACAATATGGCTGTCCAGACAGACAAGACGCTAATTTCACAGCAACGCACGCAAGTGGATAATAGTGAACAGCTAGGAGCCTGCCTTTTATTTCACAATTACCTCATTGTGCCTTACTTTCCTACATCATTGCAACAAACTAGTCGGCTGAGTTGTGATGGTTGACGAATCCCAGTAAATTTGGGACGGAAAAGATAGTACCACCTCTATCACGTAAATGAAGCATTCAAACCATTCAATGTAAACGAAAGCAAGACAGTTTAGGCCTACAGAGCAACCCGCCCAGGCAATTCCTACCAAACCGTCGAGCTGTTTTGCGCAGTAGTGACACGGGTGGACCAAATCCCAGGTTTTTGGCAGCTTTTCGGGTGGCTGGGTCCAAACAATTTGGATATTTCTTAACCTACAGTGACCCTGTTGAATGGCGAGGCTGAATTCTGGGGCTGATACCATGCACGATATGGGGCCGATGGGTCCCCCCCCACATGTCCAATCCATATACACACTCTAGACTATTGTTACCTAACACATCCCCCCCCCGAAGTCTGTAAAGAATTCCTGAGAATCCGATCAAACAATGACCAACACAAAGGTGGGGAGGGGGTTCTCCCCACCCCATATCTTTCATCATATGCTGGGGCTTACCGTCTGAGAACGAAAACGCCATAACTCCAGAAATCACCTGTCTCTCACTCATGTTTTAACAAGGACAGAAGCAAATTGTCAGAGGAAAAACTTGTTTTGAGGATCAAAATCAGGATTTATTTTTCCTGTTATTGGGGCTTTTTCTGTTGACATATAGAAGTTAACTGTGGATATATAAAAGGACCTCAGGGGCGGATCCAGGAGTTTTTGAGGAGGCGTGGGAAATATTTGTTCGTAACCCATCCCATTCTCTGTTCGCAAACCCCTTTAAAACCAACATTTAGACCCAGGTCCCTTCTTGAAAAATTGTCATAAGCAGAAGGAGGTTGGTCCTCAACCCGCTGGATCTGCCCCTGCTCATTGAACAAGTTTCTTGAGGGAGTCGTCCGTTACACCAACTCAGTGCCGTAGACAAGGAGGGTACTATAACTGCCCGGGAAGAGCCTGGCTTCGTCACTTCGTAGTCGATGACTTGACAAAATCGGATAGCTCCTAGGCTTAGAGGTTTTATGTCTCTTTGTCCGTATAAGAGGATGGCATCAGATGAAGCGTATAGGTGACTGACCTGGATTTCAATGCAAACTAAACAATACGCAATAGCTTGATGGCTTCATCGCTGTCTTCACGCAATGGAGAACTGAAGGGGCTCGATTTGTGAATCTTAAGATTGAAACAAGCACAAGAGAAACATGTTGAAATTTTTCCTGTCCTTACCACAGTGTGAAAAAAATTACAGAAAGACCTAATAAAACACGACGGGCTTGTGAATGTTTCACCCTGTATCGTTGCTGCATTACAGATATTTCAACCACATATTTTACTAATACATTTTTGGTTGGTACTGCTGTTGTTATGTTAAAAGCAACACACTGTATATCATACTTTTTTCTGTAACATTTATTCTAAAAATTCACCCCTAATAAGTTGAAATAATTATGGCAATGTTAACTTAATAGAGAGGAACCGTTCTCGGCCTTAGATGTTGACCATTAATTAGTAAATCATTATCAATCACAATCATTAAAAGACACGAACCCTTTTTTCCATATTTCTCTGTTGCTCCAAACTGTTACCTCCCATTAAGCGTATGTGTTTCTCCGGCAAATGTTTGAGCTACAATTGATAAAAAGATGTCAGCCCAACAAGACCGTGCTAAACCTTAACCACATCTCGAATATCAAAATAAAAAAAGAAGAAAACAAGTTTTGTGCATTTTTTGTTTGGGGATACTTTGGAGAGTTTTTCCACTTTAGAAACAGTCATAATATTGCCTTTCTGGGGTTGGGGTATTGAGGTGGGGTTAGAGATTCTTAAACGGTTAGAAACAAGTAAGAAAAAGTCCATTAAGCCCCCAACTAAGAACACCGCGGATACTGTGGATTACCTATCAAGACTCCATAGGTTTCTTAAGGGAACCAGATTACGAATAAAATTAAATTTCCGTACGGTTTCTAATTCCAATCATTCTTGTGTCCAAATCTTTTCCGAGAAGGAAGGGCGCTGCTACATGTAGTTCACCTTTTCAACGCACACACCTTCTACCTTCAGATCAGCACCTCCAGTCACAATTTTTTGAACGGTCATCTTGAACCGCTGGCCGTTGATGGTGAACGTTTTTGAACTGAATGGAAGCTTACCAGACAGACTGGCCACTAGAAAAGGAACACGACGAATCAGGGGAATGTTTCGTTGTACAGTAACTTTAGTGACATCGACTGTCGGTTGCGGGTTGAAAGTATACATAAACACACAGATTTAAAATCGTGGAGAGAGGACGCGTGGAATGGTTTTTATAGTACTGTGAAACGCATTTGTCCTATCCCATTGACATGAACAAGTTCATTATTGTGAACTGATACAGACCAATCAGTGGCCTAACTTGGGCTAAATGTCCGTGGGAGGGGGCCCCAGGGGTGCACACAAGTTTTTCAAGGGGGTCCCCACAAGAAAAAAAGCTGCAACTGTATATTACTCAACGGAGATTTCAGATGGGGGGGGGCACGTGCATCCGCGGGGGGACACGTCCCCGTATATACGTCACTGAGACCAACAGGAGACCAAAGGGATCATTCGGGGAGTTTATCCCAGACAAGGAACAGAATCCAAATTTTAGGAAATTACCTGTCTTCACATAGTCCACGTGCTCATCCCAGAATCCTTCTCTATTACAGCAGTATGTAAGTCCAATGGATAACTTGTAAGCATCCCCGTCTGGTTTGTACTCGATGAATGCAGCTGAAAACCAAGTCATATAAGGTAACCCTGTCATGTGACCGATACCATAGATACCATATCTATGGTCGTTTAACAAAACGAATATTCCCCTAATTTTCTTCTCGAAACGTATGTCTGGTGACAATTTGCCATTGTCATCATACCAAACTCGTAACTATTGGCACAAGAAACAAAACCAACCAAGCAAAAACGGTTAAATTTATTGCTTACATCCAAAGTCACCGAGATCAGCATTGCAACCAGTATCCCAGCAGAAGAAATCATCGGCGGCAGCGCAGGCTGGCAAAAACAAATAGGCAAGTGTTATCAGCTCGGTAAAATATAAAGTAAACGTTTACAGTGCTAATGGGAGACTTTGAGACGCATGGTGGCGGCAAACAAAAAACAAACAAACAACCCAACTAACAAACAAACAAACACCCCAACACCCCAATAAACACCCCAATAAACAAACAACACACAAACAAACCAACCAACACCCCAACAAACAAACAAACAAACACCCCAACAACCCCAACAACCCCAACAAACAAACAAACAAATACGTCCGTGTCTATGGTGCGCTATTCACAAATACACATTTCAGTCGGTCGTGCTGTGCCTCTATGTACAGTTTCGGTTAAATATCGGGGGGTAGCATAAGAGACCGCATTTCTTTGTTTTCTCTCTTTGTTCATGTTAACATACACTCAGAAAAAATGATTTGTCTCACTATGGCATGTTATAATATGTACACGCATACATATGTAGGCCTATGCCTTAAAAGTTGGTGGTTGTGATAATGCATGACAAGGTTCATTACCATTAAAATGACCAACACCTGACCAATATTGAAAAGACTACACAGCGTCAAATAAAATTGAGAGTACAGTTACTGAATGGAGGTACTTATACGTATGTTTACTCTCATTCGGGGTCAGGGTGGGCGGTAACTTTTTCAGGAAAAACCTGTTTACCTGGTTGCATTTGCCGTTTGTCTTCCAGAAGACGAGAGATCAGTTCTTCAATCAGTTGGCTCTGGAAACGACGCTTGAGCTGCATGCAACCCAAGAGAAGTTACAGGTAACTAACGATCAGTAAATTTTAGGCCGTGACGTATAGACACCACACAAATCCAAAGGTGCTTCAAGTTTGTTCATCAGTGGCCTAGGGCTACGTATTACACTGCCCCTCCTTCACAGTTGGTATTGCGTCCTACACCGAATTCATAAACATGTCAATGTTGCACGATACCAAATTTTACCGTAGATCATCAACCGTCTATTCTTGTGTTCAGACTTGGCTTTGGGCAGATAAAAATGCAAGCTTGGGTAAAAAAAGAATTAGAAAAGATAATTTATAATTGTAACCTCTAAAAACATCCAAAATACCGGAATAGGCCTACTTGAGAGAAAATCAAAGGCAACTAAAAATTGTGTCAAAACCCCCAAATGGCCAACGTCCCTTAGACCTACTATTAAGTCAGATTTGTGTTCACAGTCAGTGGTGAAATGAGCGACCTGGCGAGTAGACGGTCGGTCACGTACGTTGTAGAAGAACTGAACTTCTTGACTATATATATCGCCCCAAGGGCCTACAGGATGTCTTCAAAGACTGCCTCAAAACCACCATTCTGAAATGTTTTAAGTGGAGCTCCAGACGGCCGGTACATGTATAACTAATTTTAGTCAGGTTCAAAACACTGCTTACAACCGTGTCGCTCCATTATAGGAAGTGAGTAAAACACATCTGGAACAAACATACCTCGGGAAACTCCTGGAAGGTCCGGTGTTCAGGCCAGGCCAGGACCTGACAAGCCAAAAGGCCGAAAACAACGAAGACCGGCAGAGATCGCATAATGTTTAGTAATCAGAAAAGATGGCTTTCCGGACAGACGAATAGTAACCAACTTCACAGCAACGAGCGCAAACCAGTACAAGTCGATTAAAGAAGTGGCTTTTTGTGTCACAATGCCCAGCAAATAGTACCACTGTCGTGGCACAAAGGATAGTCCGCGAGGTTGCGGATTTGTGGATTTACATACTATCTCAGTAAATCCCCTATCGAGAGGTGTCAGTGCTTCAGCGCTCAATATTCCCAATGGAGATCAGCCGATAAAATTAAGGCATTGTGGTAAGTCATTAAAGCAATATATATAACGCGTACCACCTTGCCAACCAGATACAGTCAAAGCTACGGGGAGTTGTGACCACACCTGGCATCCAAACCAAATTTTGTGGGGTCAACTTAAGCTGCAGGAGTTTGGTAATTTGGGGAACGACTCGGAAGGCAAATGAATTTGGAGATTCATAACGGCCCTTCTATGGCGCTTTTCAGAATTCCAACTTTTTTCCCGAAATAAACAATGCTGTATTTGTTTTACTACACCTCATAAATATTCAAACAGAAATCTCACGTTACTTGTACTCACAGACGCCATTATTTGTTTCCCAGCTGCTAAATTTCCATGTAATGATAGTAGAGTGCAGATGTGCATAGAAACAGGGCTTCAATAGTCTGGTGCTGACATACGTTTTGGGTCTTTACTGTAACAGTTATTAGGATACAATCCCAGACTGGTTCCGTAAAGATTACATGACACAGACCACATATTTACGCGGCAGGTTCCAGAGGGATTTTTTATGCTACCAGAAAAAACTACCGCACGGAAGCGAGGTGGATACTCACCGCTATAACGTCACCTGGTCGCGTACCATTTCTATTTCCCTGACGCAAGGTGGAATTGGCCAATGACGCGCTCCAATTCGCTCATGAATATTTAAGAGGTGTAGTAATCAGGAATACAGTATGCGCAAGATCTCTAAAGTTTAGCCCTTTTTAAATGCGAACTACTGTATGTTATCAGCCTGAAAATGTCTTCGTAGTCCATGAAATTATTGCTTAAACTTCCGTTCACAAAACTTGACAAATATGCCTGATTTTTTTTTCCTTTTATGTCCTATCATTCCATCCTAAAATTCTTTCAGAGGGGAGAGAGGTAACGATAGAAGCCAGTTCTCTGAGGATATGGTTGAGATGCATGATATGATATACATCGTTGATGAAATAATAAGCGCTGTCACACTGCCCGTTTGCAAAAGGAAGTTGTGTATATACATATCTATTAAATTGCGTTTGTAAAAAAACCTTCCATCCAATTACAATGTCGCTAAATTACGTTACAAAAGAAAACCATTATAAATATATGAGCTTTTTTATTACTCCTAAACAACTAGCCCATTTCCATAATATATCAAACTTTATAATTCCTCTTATATAATGATTTGCTCCTTCTAAATAAGATCATGCGATTTTTCCATATACATGTATGGTAGATGTATCTACGACGCTAACGAAGTTAATTTAATTTTATATGACTGTAAGTTCAATTTCAGTTATTTACTGCAGATCCATCTCTCCTCTGCCCGTTGTTTCGTCATAATTGTGATGCTAAAATAAACTTAAAACAAATATTGAAATGTAAACAGAAAGTCTTGAGGGAAAAAACTGAAACAAGTCCCAAACTTGCACATTGCAATTTTTACTTAAAAGGGTAGATAAGAACCAGAATTTGCAGGGGGGGACAAATGTGAAATTTATTCATGTAAGTTTTTATGGCCATTCTGAAAAGGAAACTACATTTTGTAGCTTTTAATGCGCTTTGGTAGAATGAACTTGACATAGACGAAACACTGTCTTTCCTGCTTTTGTTTATTTTGGAGGGGGGGGGCTTTAGTATGGTCCCTGGTTCGCTCTTGAGTTGTTAAATGTCGACATTTGTGTTTTGCACTTTTTTTACATTCGACACAGACCACTTTTTGAAATGTCAAACTGTATACACGATAGTAAGACTAAATTTTGCGATCACCCTTTCGAAACATGAAATTAGTGAGCAAATATTATCAAAGCTAATAAATGTACAAGCCTTTGTTAAAGGAACCAGGTAATGGATTTTTCTAGAATCATTTTTTGTGTATCTCTGTACTCTTCTTCCATGTATGAAGACTGTTTGACATCTTTTTTGAGTTACGTGAACTGAACGGTGCACTTTTTGAATCATTATAAATTGACCAAGCATTTATGGACAAGTGAGGGCGCCTTTGCTTTGATGTAAATCCAGGAAGACAAAGTTCAGGTTGCATGATTTCATGTTCAAATTGTAAACCCAAATTTAATATCTGGAAACATTTCTATAAAAAGGATTTTTTGCTGGATTATTGCCATATATTTACACAGCAATAAATTGCCAAAGAAATAAAATCTGCCATAGCAGTGGATAAAAAATCTAGAAATTTTCAGTGCACAAATCAGTGCAACATTGAGATTTATTGCCTTGGATGACGTCATAGTTCTGCTCATGAATATGCAAATATGCATTAGCATAAAAACACAAAAGCATCAAAATCTGGGTTAAAATTGCAAAATAAAAATTAAAATCAGGTTAATTGAAACCCAAAGATACAATTTCAAGGGTTTTTTAAGGTGAAATTTATAAAAATATTTCCATTTCCTGGTTCCTTTAATTAATTATATCAGTACGGTAATTATATCAACTTAATACACTGTTCTTTGACGCACTTTTGTTAATTTACTATTGGAAGGTTTTCAATCTACACGTACATTAGACATGACAGCTTTTTGAATTTACGCCAGGCATACATCAACTTCATGCAGCGATTTATTCTTGGCCGGTCTTAAACGCACATTGAAGACCGTCTCAAGAGAACGGACGCGACTAATGCCCAAGTTAGAGGCGAGGGCAATATCAGCGTTCGTTCTTAGCACATATTTACTCCCATTCATCAATACCTTTGTATTCGAAAGGTCAAAAGCAGTTCATATATGATGAATTTCCTGCAATTTGGTTCTAGATTTTTACTTTCATTTTCCCCAACCACCCCGTCCATTTTATGGGATACTCCTTTTGAAAGTTGTCCAATAGAATACCCTTCAATGAACGCGGCACGTCGCGTGTACACAGACTCCTGACCAATCAGACCCGATTAAACTGTCTTGTATGCATAACCACCGATCTCCACCAATGATATCCTTATGTGCTGCAGCGACGGGTGGTATAAAAGTTCAAACTTTGCCGGAATGAATTAGTTGCCAGTAAGGGAATGGCCTGGTTCGTTCCCTTTTCAGCGGGCAATCATCAAATGTTATTACACGGTCACGTGATGCGTTTCTATAGTATGGAGGGTTGATTTTGGTGGTAGCAACGCGAAGCGGCGAAGTGCTTTTGCCCCTAACGGTGCCTCCGCTGTTAGGAATTTTTGCCCTCTCTTGGTCCAGCTCGGGGCTCATAAAGAGACGGGAGCTTGTAACATGGACTACAGCACGTCTTCCATCACAACGTTTTGGTTTTGGGGACCCTTCTGATAAATCCTGACGATGGAGCTATCATATAACGCAAGCCTCTGACCAGACTCGAACATACACATCCCGCGAATACCGGGCCATGGCTTGACAAACTGACGAAGAAAATTGCCATTGAGATCATACTGGATAATTTCAAATTGTCTGTTACATTTAGTGTCACTGACAATGAATACAAACGAATCGATTACAAAGAGACGAACTGGATTTAAAATATTTTGCACAATGAAATCCTTCTCGTCTATTTGCTTTTCAGTAACCTTGATCAGTTTTACTGAGCTCTGATTATCGCTTTTGTATACAAAGATCTCACCTGCTGAACCCCCAGCAAGTATTGCAGGGGAAAACTTGAGCTGGATAGACCTCATCTTTTGTCCTTGTGAATCAAACATAACGATGGAGTTATCAATGCCGTCCCCTGCGTATAGGTTGCCACTTTTGTCAACCGCCAGGTCGGTGAGTTCATGACTTTTGCTGATTAGAGGGACCTCCTCACAATTGCTAGAGGCGGCTGTCTTCTTGGTTGATCCGGCCTTTTCTTGAGCAGACTTCAACTTTTCTGTTTTCTCGTCCGTGGAAAGTGAACAAAAAAGGTCCTCACGCAAAGGTTTGAAACTTACGATGGTAATGTCTCCATGTGTAGTACCAAGAAGCAGACGACAACCGTCATGATGGGTTACCATAGTGATGTATTTTCCGGATTCATGACGAAGATTGGTCTTATGGTCCGCCGGAGTAAAATCCGGTGAGAATGTGTGTAAACCACTGCTATCCAGAACAGCCACGTACGAATTGTTGAAAACGGCGACGCTCTTCAACGAGAAGAAGTCATATCCCGGCTTTTTTCCTTTTTGGCCCAAAAAGAAATCAAGAATCCACTGATCTTGAGAACCTGTATCAAAGTCAAGGGAGAAAGATTAGAATTCCAAACTTTGTGAGAGATATAGGGATCATCTTTCAAAATATCAACAGAAAATACTTTAATCTTGATACCTCACGCCGACAGAAAAGACAAGTTTGCTAAGATTAAACCGTTCACTTATGTTTTCAAGTTTGAAAATTATAAATCGAAAACTACATTTCCAGGTACATGTGTAAAAAAAGACTTACCAGAGTCAACTTTTGGACCTTTTGGGTTTTCCAGCCAACGCTTGTAGCGTCTCTGTTTTGTGAAACACTTCCACCAGACAAGAAAAACGATGAAGATTACAAGCCATATCAAGATGACTGCCACACAGATGCCGATGATTGTCCCTAGATTACCCGAATCTGAAAGTTCAAAAAAAGTGAATACTCGCATTTCTTCGCAAGAACCAGAACGAATTTAGAAATATTGTAACTGCGATAGAAAAAGGAATGTGTTGCAACTTGAAATCGTGGCATCAATGGATTTGTGGACAGCAACATGTGTACATTCAAATTTGTACAAGGTAACAAGTAGTTGATGTCAAAATGTAACTTCAATAAAAAAAACCCACCTGTCATGCCTGTGATTTGTATAGAAACCCTCGAACTCTGAAGATAGAAACTGTCGGGTGTTGAAGACACGTGACACCAGAAACCAAGAGACTTTTCAGAAGGTATCGATTGGAGAATCAAATCATTATTAGAATCAACCTTATATCCCTCGGCATAAGAAACTTCCCCGTCAGAAAACACTTGTGCCGTTATCACTGTCTGTCCATCTGGTCCAGTGATTTCTTTAGACCAGTATAAGGTTGGCTTGCTAAGAGAAGAGGCTCTTTTGATTGGGCAGAAGATTTTGGGTTCCCGTTCGTCCCTCAGTATTGTGACATTGTTCCCATCTTTAATTGTACCACGTTCAGTTGGGAACAGATCATCTATGAACAGAAACACAATATGACCAAAAACATTAATCCACCGACTACAATTGCTCGGCACAAACATTGAGAATCATTCATCAAAATGTGAACGCATAAGATAACGACGTACTTAGACATGTGCGTAAGGCAGAGTGACTCTTTCTCGGAGAAAACAGCAGAACAACGAACACGCTCGGCATCATAACACGACAATAAACAAAATGTACAAAGACAAATGTCCACGTCACGAGAAAAGCATGAAGACTTACAAAAACCAGAGTAGTTACATATACAACCACAAAAGTCATTTATCGGTCGTCTATTTATTCAATACCTATCACGACGACTTCTACGTTGTTTTCTCTATCATTTGCCTCAACTGATGCCCCTTTTTTACACTGGTACGTCCCCCCGTCTTCGCCGACCACTGATTTGATGACGAGGCTCAAGTCTGGCGCCAACTGGTAGCGAGCCGCTGCACTGAAGTTGTCACCGTCCTTTGTGACGAGAACCAGCAGGGTCGACTCGAGCGCCCCGTCCGGAATCTGAGGCACCTTGTACCATGCGATCGCCTCAGCATCTGTACCGTTGGCCAGACTCATGCACGATATGCGCTGGGACTTTCCCTGCTGAAGATAGAACCTGGACTCCGAGACAAGGATGCCGTCTATGACAGTATTGGCACCTGAAAACCAACGAAGAACGTGAAAAAGGTCACCGTCTGATGTAACAAAACATAAAACGAAATATTGACAGCTGAGCTTTGCTTGGTGGTTTTTGCTGACATATCAATGCAGATTAATAGTTTCTAATCCATCAAGAACAATAAATAATTTTGTGTTTAAAATTCAGTGCACGTTTAATTACCACCACCTAAAATTTATGTCAAAGTAATTTCCGTACTTAAAAAATGGCAGTGACATTGATCTTGGCTCTTTTTCATCTGGAGTGACCGATCCCGTAAATTATTCTGCTTATACCTCCACATAATTAAGTCTGCGTGAAACCCTCCAAAACTAATTGTCAAGACATCGAAGGAAATCATTTCCCTCCTGCAGATTCAGGTCTAGCATGCATCATGCTATTATTAATACCACACAGATGTGTCAATATTGTGCATCAATATTGTGACGACAATGCCAGCGCACGTAAACTGAATAAAGGTCTGAAGTTCACCCGTCTGTGTTGCATTGCATGCATTTCCAATAGTGTCTCTTGTGTGGGTTTAAAGTTCACATACCTGCAGCGATCCTGGCAAAAACCCGCCAATATGCACAGACGGTTTCTTCATGCATGGAAAAACATCGTGATCAAGTTCAACAGCTAGTATGTGTTGGTACTGTACATGCGAACAGACCAGCAACAAGTCTGTATATAGCCTGGCAGTGCATATCTGGCTTGCGATGCGCGCGCAACCCCCAGCGCCATTCCCGTCATATACACACATCATACATGTAGTACCCGACATGGACTACATACAGTGAGTGTCATTTGAATCACAGCACATACGACTCACTAGTTTATGTTCATATCTATATGTAGCCACATAGGCCTACACGTACCATTGACTAGGAACACATTGCACACCAGAACACCGCAAAAGCAGCAGAAACCAACCAGCTCTTTGCTGAAGAAAGAAAACAAAAACATTCAAGTATTCCAGAATCTCGTTCGCTTGAAAAGGCACAGTAAACCTGGGCCTATGATTAATACAATCATGAAAGAACTTTTAGGTTTATATCATTTCGAGTATGCACAACAACGTTAGTTTCGGGATATACTTCCTTCCAGTTTCAATATTCTTTACGGCATTGCGGTCTACAATTAGGGATTTCTCTTATACGGTGTAATGCCTGAGCCTTGGAAGGAAATTGCAATACATCATGTGATACAAGCGGAAACATGAAACTGTATATTTTAAACAAGGATGTGCTCGGTCATGGACAGACTAGTTGGGAGCCAAACAACCTACGCATGATAAGCTTGTGTCCAACGCTAACTCTAGATCTAACTCAAAGTACCTGACAGGAAAAATGTCCATTTTACATATTCGTACTCCAAAAATTAGACTTTATGCGTCCATAAACACCAAAGATCTTTGTAATTTGACATGGAAATGTCATTGGAGTTGACTTAAAACATCAGGAAATTTGCATTAATTGAAGCTTACGAAATAACAAGTCAATTGTGAAAGGGTCACAAATACCTGGACCCAAAATCCTTTAAATGATCTCAATAACCAGTCACTGGTATTAGTACGCTTTAGATTTTTATTCCAAGAAAGCCAATATATGTCATCAAACGGCAAGTGTTTTCCCCTAAATTGCAAAGAAAGCAAGTGCTCACCAAAAAATCCTAGACTACAAACTGAGGAAAAGCTTTCAGCATTTGAGTGAAATTATCATAAAAGAACGAATGATTTAATTCAAGGAATGCTTATTAATGGTGTTAAACACGACCCCCAGCACGCACCGCCTGATCTAGCTCTCGCTATGAAATAACTGATAATGTTTAAACAGTGTTGTAGTCGAGTACTTTTCCGCGTACCAAGTACTGCCGGGTACTTTGACTGCCGAGCACAAAGATAGGTCGAGTACTTTGCCAGCCGAGTACAAGTACTGGTTTCCGAGTACAAGTACTTGCACTTCCGAGTACGAGTACTTCTAATTCCGAGTACGAGTACAAGTACTTCTAATTCAAAAGTAGTTTTATCTTAATTTAGAGACTCTAAGACCTGCCACTGAGTAAAAGAAACATCGAATGCAGATGACATGGCTACAAGAACAAGTGATCTGGCTAGCAATGTCACGGTCACTACGCATGCGCTGCAGCAGTTGACACAACGTTCACGGCGCGGCGAAGTCTATTTTCTAAGTCTACTTTGATGCTCGAGTACAAGTTTTGGATGTCGAGTTCCCAGTATTTTGTAGCCCGAGTAAAAGAACTGTAGTTTGAGTACGAGTAGTTGGACGTCCGAGTACAAGTACGAGTACTCTGAAAACGGTACTCGAGTAGTACTCGAGTACGAGTCCCGAGTACGAGAACTACAACACAGTGTTTAAACAGGTACAAGGTTGCGAAACGTCAGTGTAACTGCACACAACACGATATTACAAACTGATTTTCCACACATAATACACCGTTGAAGACAAATGCTTTCTTGTCAGAATTAACAATGAAAGTTTGACTGACCTGGTCTTTGTTCTCTGATGTTTGTTGTACCCCACGAGTGAATCAGAAGTCCTTTTTTTAGCTGAAGCCATTCTGTCCAGCTTCTTTTATTCGATTCCGGCTTGTGGCAGCAGGCTTTACTTGCTAATGGCCGATGACACATTCGCCTGACTACCGTGCACGTGACGTACAACACCAGCGCCCACAGATTTAGAGGGCGTCCTAAAATAGTCCACGTTCAACTTTCCTATTGCATGCAGCAGACATTTTTTAAGCTCTTAAAAATGTCTGCTGCATGCAATAGGAAAGTTCAACGTGGACTATTTTTAGACCATGCATACCACTGATCAATTTCCCCGGGTAACGCATGACCATTAATATCCGGGGTAGAATGGGCTCAGGGGCCGTCCATGAAGTACATACAAACGAAGGGGGGGGGGGTTAGTGCAGTTGCTTACACCATGCACAAAGCCAGTGCGTACCGTACGCAAACCAAAACTTTGTCTGTAATGAATCTTCATCATATCAATACCCTTTCTCATCCAAATAAATAACACATTCAGCTTTCAGAAATTCAAACACAGTAACCTTCACCGTCCAACCCACCATTTATCCTTCCACGCCAACGCCCATTATTAGCAAATCGTAACACAGTACAGTAGATGTACTGTGAATGATTCTAAATCAAGGTACCCTGAGAAGTCAAAAGATATGTGGAATGCGCATGCGTTGGGGGAGGGGTGAGCCACTGCGCACGTCATGCGTGCAGGGGAAGGGTGTCTGAAAAGTAGGCATTTTGACGGTGCATGCATATGGAGGGCCCCTAATGGTTTACAGTCTAAACTTCTCAATGTTGACCAGTCAATACGGTCAACGGGTTCTTATTTTCACTGTGGCCAAATGAAGGTAGTAACAGCGACAACCCAAACACACGCTCACCCACTATCAAAAAAAAAGCTACACAAAACGAAACAAATCACAAACTGAGGCTTTGTGCGAAAATAAGAAACGACAGAACCATATATCCTCGTTTTTGTTTCACATTGTAATGCATTATTGTTTTAGCAATCATACAATGCAGAATTTTTAGTCAACGCCAACTGTTTATAAAGAGAGTGCAGAATTTAGCGGGACAATTTCACAAGCACAGTTTGTGATGTCATAGGCCTAAGGGGATAACATTTTATAAACGGATTCGTTCACGTTAAGAAAACTATGTACCATAGAAATTTAAAAGCGACTTGTCAAAATCGAATTTACAAAATATAATTTGAGAGAGAACCCATGGCCTCAGGTATACACAAGCCGTAAGCCAATCTCACCACAAATCTGAACAAACAAGTTTTACTTGACATAACCCCAAGTATGACTTTACAACGGAGAATTGAAAACTTGACCATAACAAGCGATAACAAACAAGCAAAACGGTTTCTCTTTCAATAAGAATTGAAAAGGAAACAAAACGCATATCGCGTAATATTCGATTCATCTCTCCTCACATTTATGTACATTGCCAAATGATTTTTCAACTCGTGTTTTGTTTTTCATACACAAGTTCCTTATATTCTTAAATTACACCATTTTGGCCGACATCCTGACACTATCCAAATATTTCAATAATAATCCACCCTTTTGGAAGTGTTGAAACTACCGAGTTTTTGACCACCACTCAAGTCATATAAACATAAAAACAGTATATCACTATGAACTTTCAACACCGTGAAAATGCAGTTTTACCATTAAATCACCGTGAAATTTTTGTGAAGGCAATGCAAGCCCGTTTTTACGGTGGAAAGTTGATCAGCTTGGGAGCGGATTAGCTCATAGCAGTTTCACGGCCTTTTCACGTCAACATCTTAGCTTATGGGATGGTCCTATTGTTATTCATAACGGTACACCGGTCCAGCTTCCCACCGTGGAAGGTGTGAAAACAGTGGATTGACTGTCAAAGCGTAATAAAAGATTAGTGTGATAGACAACCAGGAATAGCGCAGCAGTTACCAACAAAAGGAGCGATTGAATACCCCTGTTTAGGTCTGGAGTGTAAACTCCTCGCTCATCACGAACTCAACGGACCGCACTGTAGCAAGATCCACTGTCGCGTTAGCCCTTGACACTCATGCCTCATGCGCGCTCAATCTTAACGATGCCCTGCTGGCACGGGGCCACTAAAAAATTCATTGAGCCACTGCATTCTCCAAAATCAATGGCCCAACCGGCAGTGGTCATTTGAGGAACACTGCCACATTTTCAAAACTTTCCTCACATTTAATGACTCGTGTTTTAAATCACCGGCGCAGCACTTTCAAGTTCACGGTATAATTCCACAGCCTGAACAGTTGTGATTGCCTGCTTAATGTACGAGGCTCATGTGCTACATGTAAACACGTAGCTAGCGCGCAGCGCGACTGTTCATTGCACGGTCGACAGTCGTGCCTACGGCTCATACTCTTGCAAATGACCTGAGTAGATGTTGGCTGGTATATTTTTCTAACAATGCCAGTTTACTTATATTCCTTCCCAGTTTATATATATTCCTTCGCATGGTGCTACCGCAAGCCTTTCCACCTATTGCTGTCTTTCTCACCTTGAATAGCCTGACATTTCATCCAATACCAGTTTAACGTCCTCTCCCACGGACACCAATGAAACCTTTAGGAGGTCGTGTCGTGTTGCACCTCAAGCCAATCAAGCAACATATATGTGGCCTCAAATTAAATTTGTGAACACAAAAAATACGTACATTTTATATATCCAACTAATCAAGTTCTGGGAAGTACACGTAACTTGTACTTCCTGCGACATCATTTTTCTATGTGCAGCCACGTAGAGTTTTGTGTGTGTGTACACTGAATTGCACAACGCTATTTTAATGCATGGACTGGTTGCCGCATTGCCATCACACCTTTTTGGCAATTGCACGGCGCAGGGGAACCAGCGGAAACCTTGCATCAAGCAATATTGTGAAAACCACAAAAGTTTCTTTCCACATGTTGTGAATGTAAAGCAGGTGTTTTGTGAAGATAGGATCCTAGGAAAGACAGGATTGATTTTTCCTTTTTTTAAGCTGTGAGAAGAGACGGATACACGTACGATGGCTCAAATTTGCCGGATGCAGCTGAAAAGTTGATAAGCACATTTTGCTTATGTAGAACCATGGAGGAAGGACACAAGCTTTTTTTCAGCCCTAAAATGTGACATCATTCATAAAATTCCACGAAACTTGGTGTTAGATGTCACAACACCCCCCCCTTGACCACATACCAGACGACATATGAATATTTCCAACTTTTGTGGGCAAAAGGCACATTGAGTGGTGAAGTTACCACACCGAATTATGGAATTGCCAAAAGACTGTGAAAGTGCATACAAAGTGGTGGAATAACAAAGCCGACAATGTAGCATCAGAGCGAGCGAGGATAGCAACGGCGTGTACATCATTGTCCAATCCAACAAGCGCAGTGTACATATGACATCGTGCATGGACAGGGTTTGCCCGTAACGTTTTGCTCACTTGCCAGCCGGACCAGCAGTGATGGCTTTTCACTAGTCCATAAGCAGAATTTTCACTAGTCCGCGTCTTCCCCCAAATTTCAACATTCTTTTTGGCACTAGTGTTTTCTGCTCCAACATCATGCATAACAGCGTGCACTCGGTGCTGACTGTTGTTTAATTGTCGATGAGTAATCATAAATGGCCATGGGAATTATGAATTTCCAAAATATTCATGAGTATAATTCTACTCAAGCAAATTAAAAATAAATCACAGATATGCCAGAAAATTGAAATAAATGTTTCTGTGAGGTGACATAATTTGTGGGGAGTCGTTTTGCTGAAGTCCCTACAATGTTCTCATTCAGCTACAGGCCATGATGTAGTGTATGAACAACCTGGCCGAGATTACATGTAGGCCCTACATTGCAAGGATGCGAACATTGTGATTGGGGTGTTCAGTGTACATTTACACCTGTCACCACCACAGTAAGAAGACAGGTAATGGTACTTTTTATAAGGGATTCAGATAATGGGTCCGTAAAGCATTTAAAGGATTAGCCCCACCGCAAATTTAATGAGGAAGGCCCCCTGGATGGGCTCACTGCATTTTCACGGTGTTTTCACTTGACCTCAAGGTGTCGGCAAGGGGTCACAACCGGAATTATTTTCACGGTGTTTTCACCATGTGAACTGCCATGAAGTTGCAGCGAAAAAACAATTTCACCGTAAAACTGCAAATTAACCGCAAATTAACTGCAAATTCATGGTCCTGAAATGCATATACGCTTGTACGATTGAGACTGCCGATTAAGGAAAATGTCTGATCTTCGAGGCTGTAATTAACTCCTGAGGTATATATGACGTCACAAGTGATTCTTCCAATTCAACCCAACTTTAGATATTTCGCCTTAATTTTATCAACGATATTCAAGGCGTGTAGCATGGGTCACAAATTGGGTACGAGGGTAAAACTGACGTACATATTCACGGTGTATTTCATCAAAAAATGCCCATTAAACAAGCCAAGGCCATTACAATTTCAACTATACCAGGCACTGGTGGGGATAGAGGTCAGCAAGAGATTTCGTTGGTGCCCAACGTAAAATTGTACCAACGAAATCTTCAGGCAAGATTTATTTATAATAAATATGCAATAAACGCTATTGGTAACTGGATTTAGTAGTGATAAATCCACCACGTATGCGCATGTAATTACGTCATGACATCAGTCAAGCTATGTCTATCTACTAAGCCCCATCCCAGTCATTAGCCGTTGTAGCGCCATGTTGATGTAGCCAGAAACATGAGCGAATTCAACCACGTGGCTAGTACACACGAGGCAGGCTCATGCGCGGTCTCCGGGAAATATCAGGCGACTGTTGACGTTTAGGAGTTGCTGGCAGTTCAGACTGTACGAAAGTAAAAGAAAAACAAAAAACAAACTTGCATAATTATATGAATTAAATTGCGACAAAAAGGTCTCAACGATTTGTCGAAATGAGCTGGGCCACAAGTTAGCAACCATAAAATGAACTCACTATTGCGTGATTACAAAGGTTAAAGAACAAAACAGCAACAACTCCGGCTACCATAATAAAAATACTACCAAACTGTGCCTTCACAACAGCAGTCAAAGTTGGTGATATAAAACTAACCCGCGATCTTGTTGACATAACAGAGTCAAGAATGCTGACCACACCACGTGGCTCTTCAGGATGAGCCACGGCATATGTACGGTCACTGTCATTTTCTGGAAGTAGCAAAATATTACAAAAAAATTACCAAGCGTATGCGTCTTGGAAATGTCAGGCAAAATGTCTGAAATCTACCTGTAACGTCTGGTTTATATGCTTAAATTCCATTGGCAAAGTGATTCTCGCTTCGCGTAATCTTGTGATGAGAACATAATTATCATAGGCTCCCAACGAAATGGCGGACCTTACAGCACTTCATGCTCATGCTCAGTGATAAACATTTGCTACCACCATCTACTGAAGTGTTAAAAAACAAAGATGGAAGACTTGCCGGTAGACTTACCAGTTGTTTTCTGCTTCTTCTTCTGAGACCGTGAGTAGCAAACGGCAACCACAGCAAAACAGGAGCAACAAATGCTACCAATTAACAATGGCAAGCCAATCACGTAGAACAAACCTAAGGTCAAACACGTAAGAAATTCATCTCTTAAGTAGAATACTACGGAAAATTTAAAAACAGGTTTACATTTTTGACAATTTCTGTGCTATTAATTAATTAACTATGTGGAGTCCTCGGTATGCCTTCAACCTCGGGTAAAAGGAGGGTTTCACTTTAAACAACTGCCAAGCTCCTCGATGAAAAACTTGTCTTGCTCCTGAGCAACCTTGTTTTATTTTCGTTGTGTTTTGATACGTACGTTTTCCATCTGTCACAAACAGGTCAATCAAAGCTTCAGCTCTGCCAATTGTGTTTTGTGCGATGCACTTATAAACACCCCTGTTGCCTGTATTGGTATGGTCCACCGGCAATTCACTTCTTGTTAGATTGCCCTGCCCTTGAGGGTTATCCCCAAGAACTGTTGTCTCACTGAGAATGTGGTTCTTCCGTGGGTCTATCCAACTTATGTTAGCTGGTGGATTAGCATCAGCTTCGCACCAGAGTGTTGTGCTCAGGGGTTGGCTAGTTTGTCCTGAAACGATGGATGGTGGATCTGATTGGACAAACAGAAAGCATCAAATGACGTAAGATCAACCGGCACATGCGCACACAGGTTCATCCACGCTTTATAGCCAGTGTCTGTTGCCGACTGTCTGATGTGCGCAGTTTTTGGCATGTGCACACTGCACAACTATCCTACCAACCTGTCTTAATTAATTGTTGGCAAAAGGGCGCCTCTTGTTAGAAAGCTCTGTATCGCCTGTCTGGTATACTCACGGATGAAGGCAATTAAACTTTAATATGAATGCTTTAGTTATCAAGACGCGAAAATTGTTCACGGTGGGGAGTTCGCCATAAGCAACAAAATTAAAGGACTTATGGATGAACCAATGCGTGGCTGGAATCCCAATAACAATATTTGTAGGGCACTACTTACACAACACGGTCAATACAGTCTTGGTTTGTAGTGCCTCAGTCAGTTCAGGATGTGGCGCCCTACATCTTAAAATGCGATTGTGGTACCTTCTACTTGCTGTGATATTCAAAATATTTGTTGATCCGATCGAAGATGGTTCCGATGCGACGCCATTTTGTATCCGTTTGGTGTCTATATACCATGTTATATTTGTCTGGTAATTGGCTTGGCATATCAATGTGCAGACAGTTCCCTCTAGGGGCGCGCTGCAGCCAGAGTTGCTGACGAAGAGTGATGGTTGTTCTGGCGGAAAAATGCGGATATTTTTTTAAAAAGGTCTTTTGGTGGGATTCTGCTGAATTCCTCAGACCGCAATATCCCATCATGTTGGCATATCTAAAAGCTGAGAAAAATTCACCTCCACTCAAGATGACGTAGTTTAAAATGGCAAGGTGATTTGAAAGACTCACCCAAGACTCTGAGCATCCACGCTTCTTTCCTTGTTCCCGCTCGGTAGATAATGTTGCATGAAAGGTTCAAGTTTGTTTGGGTCTTCAGGGGAGTAATCTGGAGAATACTGGACTCGATTCTGGCCCATGAAGGGCCAGACTCTCTCGACGGATACAACTTGTACGACACTTCACTCGATGTAATAATAACGCCATTCACGTACCAACCAAACCAAGGGTTGTCATTCTTGGACTGTTGACAGGTAAAGTTGACAGGTACACCTGACCAAACTGTTTTTTCTTCAGGATCTGATGAAGCTGGAACAAAAAAAAGCTTGGTCAAATCGAAGGACAATATAAGACTTGTGACGACGAAAAAGAAGCGTTCAAAACATAACAAAAACTACAAACACGAGTCTCACCTCAGCAAAAAAAATCCTTGGTAAAACGCCACGATTTTGAATTGACATAAGTAACTGACGGTTTGCATATTAATGTGGAATACAAAGTAACAAAGAAACAGAACACAGTAGAAGATTTCGGCCTTTTGCAGCGAACAATTAGCAGTCAGCATCATGAGACTGTCGATTTGATTAACTTGAAACTTCTATTCGATACCCACCTACGACACAAAGCTAAAAAATGCATTCTTTAAGAAAAATTCGCTCGAAAACGTATCAGATTTTGTTTAACTCTCACTGGATTTTATCTGGAACTTCAATGTACTGCCGTTGAATGGATCAATGATAGTAGCAGCAATATTAGCTGAGTCATCTGGAATGTGCTACTTTAGGATTACCAAATATACCTTGTAGCATAACTTTTATGGGGGAGGGGGCTTTCTGCCAGTAAATTGTTAACATTCTACAGTATAATGCCCTCTTTTCATAAAAAATAACGCCTACTCAACTGCACTCTGCGAAAGTGAAATATCATCTTGTGGCAATATCATACCCAACACATTTACCGAGTATTTTGACAGTACAGACCTCTACCTAAAAAGAAAACGGAGATATCTACATTTTTGCTTTACAGTTCTTCGCATGAGAACAAAAACAAGAACACGAATAATTGAAACTTTACTCGATAAGTACATGTATTAAAACAACACATTACATTGCAACAAAATTGTCTAGGCCTATGCCAGCACGGATGGACTGTACTCTGGTGGTGTTTTCAATTTTGTGGCAGCTAAATAATTCTTGTAAATATAGGCCTGTCAGAGGCGAGTTGCAGTGCTCCTAATTTCAATACTCCCGCCATTTCTAGACTACCCTGAGCTTAAATCCCTGCATGTGGCTGGATCGGTTTGCTTCGAATTCAAGGAGGGAGGTACTATACTCCAAATAAATAGTTGGAATGCGGTGCAAACATACACAACTTACCCAAATAACCAAACAGATGGGCTTTGAACGAAATTAAATTTCGTCTTTTAAAAAGGTTTTCAACATATTTCTACAAATATCAAGCAGTGTCACATGCACGCCAGGCCTGCCAATGAATCAATTTTTTCATCGTTAAACTTGGAATTATACATTTTACGGAAAATGAAAACACAGAGAAACACTCCAGCCTTATAGGAGTAAAAAAAGCAAATTGTTTGGCAATTCAGACACTTGAGGGAACCGAAGCTTGATAATCAGTCGCAATAAACGATGGACAGTCAAAGGTCTATAAATGTGGGCCTACATGCAATACTCAAAGAAAAACCAACAAAACAAACAATTTCTACCATACATCAAATGGTTATGTAACTGTTCTTTCTGTTAAATGTGCCGAAAATTCAACTTACCTGTGGAATTCCTCCACAAGCACAGAAGCAACAACAGTATCGAAAATATCTTCATCTTATCAGACAGCAAAGCTAACGGTAATAATCCAAATCGCTCGCAATGTCGGTAATTAGCTTGGAGCATCACGGAAGCTACCTTTATTTTGACAACGCAGCTATATTCAATTACATTCTCTGCCGGGGAAAGTGAAACCAACAGCTCAAACAACGGAACTCCTATTCAAAATAAAACAAACGAGCGAAAGGGAAATTCAGTGCATTGTCAATCAGTGCATTGCCATTTTTCCCTTTGGAATTTCAAACTTTGGAAACCGAAATGCAACAATCCTCATATCTATAGAGGTCAGGGGTGAACAAAATCGGGATTCGATGCAGGTATAGGGAGAGATTGCTCCATAACATTCCGTGGAATGGGCAAGGATAGAAGCACGTATCCACCCTGAGCTGAAGTGCACCCCCAATCGGCGAAAGAAAGGTGGTTACAAGCGGGTTCCTGCACGCGTTTTGCGTGTACGCAAAGATCACACATGCCGGAATAAATTAGCTACGCGTACTCCGCGTCAAGCGCGCATATGCATGTACTTGCGCGCCTCATAGTGCGCATATGCGATATAAAAAACGCGTCCTCTTTTGTTCCGCTTGGAGCGAATACGCAATAAGTAAACAGGTCGAACATAAAAACCTTGGGTGTAGGCAGAAATATAGTAACTTAGAAACAAGCATTCTCGAATGACATTCCAGTACTACATAACCGGTGCTTAGCAACAAAACAATAAGGTCTGTAGAAAAATGCAATGAAGATTAAATGTAGTAATTTACAAACACAGCATGGTTTGAGGGGAAGAAGTGGGAATTACTAGTCCCGAGGTGTAGGCCACCTCCCGACGCCAAACGGAGGGAGGAAGTCAAACTGACCTACACCGAGGAACCAGTAATTCCCACTATTTTCCCGAAACAAACCATGCTGTATTTGTTTTACTACACTTTATAAATATTCAAACAGAAATCTCACGTTACTTGTACTCGCAGACGCCATTGTTTCTCAGCTGCTAAATGTCTATGTAATGATAGTGGAGTGCAGATGCGCATAGAAACAGGGCTTCACACTATGAATTTCAGCACCATGAATTTGCAGTTTCACTGTGAAATTGTTTTTTTACTGCAACTTCATGGCAGTTCACATGGTGAAAACACCGTGAAAATAATCCCGGTTGTGACCACTTGCCGACACCTCGAGGTCAAGTGAAAACACCGTGAAAATGCAGTGAGCCCATCCAGGGGGCCTTCCTCGTTAAATTTGCGGTGGGGCTAATCCTTTAAATGCTTTACGGACCCATTATATGAATCCCTCATAAAAAGTGTCATTACCTGTCTTCTCACTGTGGTGATGACAGGTGTAAATGTACACTGAACACCCCAATCACAATGTTCGCATCCTTGCAATGTAGGGCCTACATGTAATCTCGGCCAGGTTGTTCATACACTACATCATGGCCTGTAGCTGAATGAGAACATTGTAGGGACTTCAGCAAAACGACTCCCCACGAATTATGTCACCTCACAGAAACATTTATTTCCATTTTCTGGCACATCTGTGATTTATATTTAATTTGCTTGAGTAGAGTTATACTCATGAATATTTTGGAAATTCATAATTCCCATGGCCATTTATGATTACTCATCGACAATTAAACAACAGTCAGCACCGAGTGCACACTGTTATGCATGATGTTGGAGCAGACAACACTAGTGCCAAAAAGAATGTTGAAATTTGGGGGAAGACGCGGACTAGTGAAAATTCTGCTTAAGGACTAGTAAAAAAGCCATCACTGCTGGTCCGGCTGGCAAGTGAGCAAAACGTTACGGGCAAACCCTGTCCATGCACGATGTCATATGTACACTGCGCTTGCTGGATTGGACAATGATGTACACGCCGTTGCTATCCTCGCTCGCTCTGATGCTACATTGTCGGCTTTGTTATTCCACCACTTTGTATACAGTTTCACTGTCTTTTGGCAATTCCATAATTCGGTGTGGTAACTTCACCACTCAATGTGCCTTTTGCCCACAAAAGTTAGAAATATTCATATGTCGTCTGGTATGTGGTCGGGGGGTGTTATGACATCTAACACCAAGTTTCGTGGAATTTTATGAATCATGTCACATTTTAGGGCTGAAAAAAAAATTTGTGTCCTTCCTCCATGGTTCTACATAAGCAAAATGTGCTTATCAACTTTTCAGCTGCATCCGGCAAATTTGAGTCATCGTACGTGTATCCATCTCTTCTCACAGCTTAAAAAAGGAAAAATCAATCCTGTCTTTCCTAGGAAAGACAGGATCCTATCTTCACAAAACACCTGCTTTATATTCACAACATGTGGAAAGAAACTTTTGTGGTTTTCACAATATTGCTTGATGCAAGGTTTCCGCTGGTTCCCCTGCGCCGTGCAACTGCCAAAAAGGTGTGATGGCAACGCGGCAACCAGTCCATGCATTAAAATAGCGTTGTGCAATTCAGTGTACACACACACAAAACTCTACGTGGCTGCACATAGAAAAATGATGTCGCAGGAAGTACAAGTTACGTGTACTTCCCAGAACTTGATTAGTTGGATATATAAAATGTACGTATTTTTTGTGTTCACACAAATTTAATTTGAGGTTTCATATATGTTCCTTGATCGGCCTGAGGTGCAACACGACACGACCTCCTAAAGAAGGAGGTACCGAAGGGTGACGTCACTGTGTGCCAGAAAGTGCAGTGCAAACGAATGGAGTACGCACGCGTAATGGTTCACGCGCTGGTTCACGCGCTAATGCCTTTTACACACTAATTGTGCGCGTGACGCATTCACTTCTGTACTCTATTGTTATAAGGATACAGATAGACTGGTTCCTCAAAGATTACATGACACGGACTAAATATTTACGCGGCGGGTTCCAGAGGGATTTTTTTATGCTACCAGAAAAACTACCGAACGGCAGCGAGGTGCATACTCACCGCTATGACGTCACCTGGTCGCGTATCATTTCTACTTTCCAGACGAGAGGTGGAATCGGCCAATGACACGCTCCGATTTGCTCGCGAATATTTATGAGGTGTAGCAATGATGTTCACAACCATCATGGTTCTCCTAGCAATGTAGTGAACACTTTAGAGAGTGTGTCTTCATTTAAATGCAGCTGTAAGCAACGTTATGAAGGGAAATAAACGTATTGTGCACTGCATTATACAAAGGATCAGTTTTAATGTTTCGGCACACCTTCGAAATGACACACACGGCCACCAATCCGGAGGCAAGATTTGCTACTCACATTTTAAAAGAGTATGTACACTGTTCACATCAAATATACTTTCTGCCCGTGAAGATTCAGTAAGGTTTCTTTGTGGATAATTATATTTTCCTCAGGCTAATATATGTAATTATCTAATTTATTTCGATCTTAATTCATAATCTAATATTATGCAATGATGTCTACTCTAGTAAACAGCAAGTCGTGGGTTCGAGTCTCACCCGAGGAAGCTTGTGATGTTTGGCAATCCTCGACCCCGCATTGAAAATAAAGGGGACGTTTACGGTTTCAAAGTAAAACCTGGTACAAATTTCACACTTTATTTTTTACTACAATTTCAACAGAGTCACTGGATCAATGACGAACTTTAAATAAATAATACATTAAAGTTTTCTAACGTAACACATAATAGTTACGATTACAACAGTTATGTTATATTTCAAACTTCCCTATTGAATTTTCAGCACATTTATAGGCTTAGCGAGGGTGGATTCAGGGGGAGGGTTCAAACCTGGAGCATCAAATCCAATCGTGCAGTCCGAAACCTAAGTCAGAATTTAAATGCAATGGAGCCAATTTTAAATTCATTGTCGTGCCGGTGGGGGGGGCGTCCGGTTCGCCCCCTCTAAATTCGCTTCTGCATAATATCGTGTCTTTTGCCAACAGTTTCAAGTTTAACAGATGCTTATTGATAAACTTGAAAACTGTTCTCATTTAAAGTACTACATATTACTTAAACCAGACTCCATGGGATCCTAGTTACATAGTTTTAAGTTTTACATCTTTCCTGAAGGATGTTCACCAACAAAGAATCAATGTCATACGGTAAATGTCAAACTTTCTAGTTCATAATCAACACGGTATCATGGTATCACGGTTTCCCATTCGGATCCTTGCCGTAAGATTTTGTCAGACTTGATAGTTGCGTACACTTCAAATCTTTTCAAATGTAGCCAATGCCGAGAGGTTTTTTTTAATTAATTTGGATAAATTACACTTAAAGAGCCTATTCACAACGAGAGCGCATGTAGCGTCTTTATTACTACGATGATCACTGCAGAAATCCGACTTTGTTATTCCTGGGCAGATAATTATTCTGCCCAATTTTTTCGAAACGCAATTACGCAACACTACAGTCGTAAAATTCCTCAATTATTGCTCAACGGTCGTGATGGAAGGTAAAACCAGCTTCAGTGGTCAGTATCAAGATGAACAACCTTGTTGGTGGTTTGTCCAAAGACTCAGACACTAATTTTCCTGCGGGCGACAGGTTTGAGTCAAGGGGTTTGCGTAGACGTACTTATCAGCCTGAAATTGAGACATGTCCAACATTTCCTGCAGGAAACATAAGTGATTTAATGAATTGTGATGAAACCTCGGACGATTTTCATTCTCTGCATTTAGTTTTAAAAGAGAGAGCGACAGGCCTAAATGACGTGGCAAGAGTCGTGAACAAAAAGACAAGAATTTCAAGGTATAGAAATGGACGTAGGGCTGCCATTTGTGGAAACACCACAGCTTAATATGGCAATTCTTTCGTTTTGGTGCGTTTTTAGTCTTTTTACCTTTTTCTCGTTTTGTGATTGTCATCATTGATGTTTTTTTATTTCACATGTTGTTGTATTCTCTCTTTTTAGTTTCATTCCAACGAGGTATTCCTTTCGTTAAAATTTGTATCTCTTATTTAAACGAATGTTTGTTTAGAATTTGAAACTAAAATTTTAATCGTAACTGAGAATGTTTTCGGCCTGTTGGCTGCTTTTACTTCAAAAATATTTTTAAAAAGTGTAATTTAGACAAAATCCGAGTTGTCATTTTAAGCCAAGAGATACGAAAGAATTCTTGGCTTACACGTTGCAGTTATTGTTTAAATGGTGAAATCCTAAAAAAGTGGCATCGTCCTTCACTCGCAAATGCCTTTTTATGTCGTTATGCAACACTACGGAACAAACAGGGTTTGAAAAACAAAACAGGGTCAAGAGTTTCGCATTCTCACCGAGTCACTGTCCAACAGACACCCCAGTCTTTGATGTAGGTCAGTGAAGTCTGGTCTCATTTCGGGCTCAATATTCCAACACGATGACATCAAATTATATCTGCCAAAGAACAATAAAATCTTTCTCGAAAGACATTGCTTTATACAGACAAACGTTTTAAAAAGGTTTCTGAAATGTACTTACACTAAACACCCTAACATTACTCACACTTCTTTTCCACAATGTAAAGGTCTTGGAAGTCGAAACCCACCGAGAAGATAGACAACCATGGTTTCTAAAGACATGTCCGTGTAGGGTTGAGCACCTGTCAGTGAAAGGTAGGCGAATGTCAGAATGATCACATCGTTCAAAGATTACCAACTTGAAGCTACACCAAGAGAGCATCATATTGGCAACAGCCAGCGATGAAACTGGTTGGGTTTGTGTTTGGAGGGGCAGGGTAAGCTAGAGGGAATAGGTTTATTAATCGGTGACTGGATGGACGAATTGACGGTTAGTCCTTTGCCCAATTTGACTTACCCAGCGTGACCAGTTCCCACAGAAGAACACCAAATGACCACACGTCACTCTTTGTTGTGTAAGTGTTGTGGCAAAGACACTCAAGAGCCATCCAGCGAAAAGGAACAGTATTCTGAAAACATAAATTGATTTCAAGGTACGTCAACAAATCTGTGAATCCAAATAAATTCATGATAGGAGACCCATAAAAGGCCATAATTTCTTGATGTCCTGTGTCGGTTTAATCTTACCCAGCGTGACAAATTAATAAATTCACTAGAAAGAAAAAGACTTTAATTTAAATAGTCGACTTTAGAAATATTTCCACTAAAATAAGACACTTGGACACCAACAAGTCAATATTAAATCTCAGCTCCAGTGAATAATTGCATTACATCGGATGTCTGTTTGTACTGCCCAGTTCTTGTGACGTCACGTGCCAAGCCAAAGTCACACAGTTTGCAGGTTAGCCCTTCACCAAGAAGGACATTTCGAGTAGCAAGGTCACGATGTACCAACTGTGAAGAGAAAGAGACTTGTTCTAAAGCAAAGGTTGTTCAATGAACACTGGAATATTCAAACTGTTCACCTCGCAATGATAGCTCATACTGCAGTAAAAGTTTGCATTACTTGCAACTTTCTGTTTTTGATATTGTAAATAATCTAATTCTGGGACAGTTGTCAAAAAACGGACTTGCAGAATACTTGTTTGCCATATCGTTTGTTCCATCCTTTTTCTCAATATCAAAATTAAGTTACTTAGTTACAGCACGGTTCATTTTGATACTTGCGTTCATGGAAGACAAGTACTCCATTCCACTAGCGATTTGGAAAGCGAACATAAGTATTCGAATGGGGTTCACGGCTTCCTTCATTAATCCAGTGGTAAGCTTTGCTTCGGTCCAGGCCACTCGTTTCTTCGTGATGTAGGCCTCCAGTGTGCCATTAGGAACGTACTCCATGATCAAGTAGAAAGGCTCTGCAACCAAATCAAAAACTCACCTCTGCCGATGTGTGTCCTTAAAGTTCGTTTTGTTAACAAAACACTTTTATATGGTTTGGATGACTAACGCAAAAGGGTATAAAGCTGGTAATATCTCTAACGAACCTTACCTTCGTCTGTGCAACTTCCAAGAAATGATACAACATTGGGATGTTTCTTGAGAGCTTTGGAAATAGTGAGCTCGTGCTTTAACTCGGTCCCTGTGAAACCTGTAGGAGTGGAGAAATATTCCTTTAGAGAGTTTTCTTGATTTACCAACATATCAAGGAAATATAATGCCAAGGTTTCTTATAAAACAAAAGAACAGGGACCTAAACTTTATTGTCATACATGTACAGCATCTGTCTTAGATACAGTCTGTTCATTGGCCCAGAACGATCACATGACAAGACGATATGTCTGCATAATATAACACTCATCGTGAGACATCTCATTCTACCGATTCCACGTGCACGCGCACGAGATAAAAGAGCTTTTGAAGTCAACTTTGAGAGGTACCCACGACACGTTTTGCGCGTAGGTTACCATGGAATGAGGGCAATGGGCAAGTTCAAATAATGACTATGGTTAACTAAAGTTTGACTAACACCGTCCAACCGATGGATGGTTTGGACTATCTAAGCAACCATTTGGGACCACGCCCCAGGGTATAATTATACAGTTTGACACTAGGCCTAATGTTTTCTGAACCTCTGAGATTCAAAGCTCGTTTCTTTGGATAAATTCCGGAGCCTCAACATAATGCAGACAGAGGTATGGCAATACAATTGTTGACTGCTGTGATGTGGGATGTGACGTTTTCAACACCTGAGATCACCTAAAGAGCCCCCTTGGCTTTGGGTGCTCAAAACGTCCTACCCCAAATCATAGCAGTCAACGACTATTGAGTTATCAGTGCGAAAAATTATACATTTTGGTATTAATTTGTTTTAATTTTTCAATATTTCGAGGTAAGGCTTACAAACGACAAAAAATCTCAAGTTAGTCAGTTCAATAAATCATTGCGGTCTCACTGCGTTTGATACCGGAATACAGTAACTTCTTTGTATTTAGAATTAAAAGAAGCCCACCTTTGCAAATTTTGACAGCGACTGTGGTGATTTCTCCGCTCAGAATACCGTCTGCTTTAGCTTTCAGTACCTGTCCGTAGAAACCATTACCGATCACCTCTTCCAGATGAACTCTTTCTCTTGGAAACTCGAAATCAGACGAGATGGCTGGGACAGAAGTCTCTGGACACTGAACTGAAAAATCCTCTTGTTGCACTGTCTAATGAGAAGCAAAAAAAAAATCACAACTGAGAGGATCGGAATGCAAACTTAAAAACACTTCCTGATCAGCTCAAAGGTATTTGGGAAATGAACATTCAATAATAGAATAAGTCCCTGAATGATATTCAAGAAGCTCGTAGGCCTCTAGGAAACCTAGCTTTGGGTACGATGACATGCGATTGTTTGGTTGACCTGTTTTTGGAGCCTGACCATCGGATGGGTTTCCTCTCTTATTCCGCTATTCATCTCGTCATGTACTCCTCTGTACCTTGCCCTCCATTTCACAGCTGCTAGAGAGCTTAGGCAGATAAGGAGCAAGAAACTGGCGACAGACCCGGCGGATATTGCTGGAAGTTTCCAAGAGGAATCCATGTCTAATATCCAAACAAAAGAAAAATTTCTTCGAGACATAATATATTCAATCTTTATTCGGGGATTGTGGGATCGGACACCATTTATTTCTAGCCTACTTGGTATCGTGATAAATTCTACAGTTCGAAAGACGAGTGTAAAATTAAACCCTGAAAGACAAGAGAAATGACAGATTACCTCGTGAGGGCTGAACAAGTATCTGAAGAACCTCCTCCCTAAATATTGTGGCATTATCGGGATACCAAACACGACACACAACGTCGATGGCATTTACACCTGGTGGCACTTTGATTGAGAGTGTGTTTTCTAAGTCCCAGCTACGAGTTGTGTTATCCTGGAAGATCGACGATACATTATCACGATAAAAAACTGATTGGAGATCTTCACCACCGTGACCTATGACCTCCCAGGTGAGCAGACTAGCTGGGTTGGAACCCACAGCGATGCACTGTAGTTCTAGGTGTTCTCCCACCGAGGCATTTCTTGTGCAGTTCCTGCAGGCGTCACAAGTTTTCAAAGACTTCACACAAATTGCAGTGTTCTGAGGTCCATCTGAAAGTGAGAATTTTGAATTATTCTTAAGAATACAACTATAACTTCTCACAAAATAGTAAAGACTGTTTCTTCCTAGATACAGTTTTAAAGTTAGGAGTCGGTAGCTCTATTTAACTAGAACAAAGACTTTTTCAAGTGAAAGCACGCCTACCAATCTCATATTTAAGCACTTGGCACGACTGCTGCCACTGCACTATTTTCACAAAATATGAAGGTATAACGTGTTAAATACATGTAGTTCCAGTATATCAGTAAGCTTTGCAACACAGTTAGGATTGTTGCAGCTTTGTTTTACTCTTCAAGACATGGTAAAACTTACATTTTGCTTCAACTGAAGCTACAGCTCTGCCGATCATGTTGTACGCTATGCACTTATAAACACCCCGACTGCCCGCCTTGGTAAAGTTTACCGTCAAATCACTTCTTGTCAGGTTGCCCTGCCCTTGGGTGCTATCATCCTTATGAACTGTAACTGTCTCACTGAAAATGTGTTTGTTCTGTGGGTCTATCCAGTATATGATGCTAGCTGGTGGATTAGCATCAACTTCGCACCAGAGTGTCGTGCTCAGGGGTTGACTAGTTTGTCCTGAAACGATGGATGGTGGATCTGATTGGACAAAGAGAAAGCATCGAATGACGTTTTATAGCCAGTGTCTGTTGCCGACTGTCTGATGTGCGCAGTTTTTGGCATGTGCACAACTATCCTACCAACCTGCCTTTATTAACTGTTGGCAAAAGGGCGCCTCTTGTTATTAGAAAGCTCTGTATCTGGTATACTCACGGATTAAGGCAATTAAACTTTAATATGAATGCTTTAGTTATCAAGACGCGAAAATTGTTCACGGTGGGGAGTTTGCCATAAGCAACAAAATTAAAGGACTTATGGATGAACCAATGCGTGGCTGGAATCCCAATAACAATATTTGTAGGGCACTACTTACACAACACGGTCAATACAGTCTTGGTTTGAAGTGCTTCAGTCAGTTCAGGATGTGGCGCCCTACATCTTAAAATGCGATTGTGGTACCTTCTACTTGCTGTGATATTCAAAATATTTGTTGATCCGATCGAAGGTTCCGATGCGACACCATTTTGTATCCGTTTGGTGTCTACATACCATGTTATATTTGTCTGGTAATTGGCTTGGCATATCAATGTGCAGACAGTGCCCTCTATGGGCGCGGTGCAGCCAGAGTTGGTGATGAAGAGTGATGGTTGTTCTGGGGGAAAAATGCCGAATTATTTTATTTTTTTTTTAGAAAAGGTCTTTTGGTGGGGTTCTGCTGAATTCCTCAGACCGCAATATCCCATCATGTTGGCATATCTAAAAGCTGAGAAAAATTCACCTCCACTCAAGATGACGTAGTTTAAAATGGCAAGGTGATTTGAAAGACTCACCCAAGACTCTGAGCATCCACGCTTCTTTCCTTGTTCCCGTTGTGGAGATAATGTTGCATGAAAGGTTCAAGTTTGTTTGGGTCTTCAGGGGAGTAATCTGGAGAAAACTGGACTCGATTCTGGCCCATGGAGGGCCAGACTCTCTCGACGGATACAATTTGTACGACACTTCACTCGATGTAATAATAATCGCCATTCACGTACCAAGCAAACCAAGGGTTGTCATTCTTGGACTGTTGACAGGTAAAGTTGACTGGTACACCTGACCAAACTGTTTCTTCTTTAGGATCTGATAAAGCTGGGAAAAAAAAGCTTGGTCAAATCGAAGGACAATATAAGACTTGTGACGACGAAAAAGAAGCGTTCAAAACATAACAAAAACTACAAACATGAGTCTTTCACCACATCCCCCCCAAAAAAACCCTGGTAAAATGCCATGATTGTGAATTGACACAAGCAACTGACGGTTTGCATGTAAGTGGAATACAACGTAAGAAAGAAACAGAAGAGAAAAGTGCTTTTTGTAGCAGCAAAAACCTGTCTTTTAGCATTCAACATCACCAGACCATCGGTTTCATTAACTTGGAAACGTTTTCTAATAGAAAACTGACAAAGCTAAGGAAAAAATCGATCAAAACCTGTCAGATTTTGTTCAACTCTAACTGCATTAATTTTATCTGGGATTTCAATTTACTGCAGTTGAATGAATCAAAGATGGTTGCATCGATTTATGATCCATATTCTCTGGGTCATCTGAAACGTGCTTCAATACAGGTAGCCACTTTAGGATAGCCAAGTATACTTTTAGCATAATCTTATGGGGGGGGCTATATGCCATTAAATTTTTAATGTATAGTTTAGTGCCCTCTTTTCATATGAAAAGATGAACGGAAAGAAGCACCGCTCAACTGCACTTTTCGAAAGTGAAATGTCATCTTGTGGCAATATCAGCTTCCCTATTTACTCATTGTTGATAGACCTAATATGAAAACAAGTGCATAGAGGGGATAGACATTCTAGGATGCAGTTGTTCGCACGAAAACAAAAAACAACAAACGGTGCATGTGCAAGCTTTACTAGATGCATAATAAAAAAAGATATAAGCCAGGCTGTTGTCAATGCAGCAGAACATTTGCGGCAACTAAATATTTGTTGTAAATTGACCTCTCAGAGGCGAGTTGCAGGGCTCTTATTTTTTTACTGACTCAATGCTCCCGCCATTTCTGGACTATCCCGAGCGTTAGCATAAAGTCCATGCCTGCGTCTAGATCAAGTTATTTGCTTCGAATTCGAGGAGGCGGTTTATCAGGATATTTTATCCAAATTCAAACTGAGTGTCCTGAACTTTTGTGTCACTTTAAAATCCTCACTGTCTCATAGCACAATGAAAGAAAACACATAAAAATTCTTCAACTAAGTTTCAAGCATTCTTATTTACACTTATTTCTCTCACTTCCTATGGTGTCATAAAAAGAACTGTAGCCACATATTTACGGTACATGAACTTCAAGACTTACTTCAAACGATTTAAAGACATATTTAATTAAAAATTACACATCAGATAATCAACTATGGTTAATGTTGTTAAATGGATACATGCACTGGCGTCTCGATCTGCCAAGGCAGAGAGATCTATTGGATAACTGCACTCCTAGTCTTCCTGCTAGACCTGTGCCCCCGGCTCAGTCTTTGGCTCGAGCTGCGTCGCTGAGACTTGACACTGTGCTCATCAGACTAGGGCAGTGGTACAGCGGGTTGGGGTGTTTTGTAACCCATCGGTAAAACCATGATTGCGACGGATGACTGAATAAATTTTACCCTGTGGTGTGTGCTGGTAAAGCCGTCAAAACTGGCTTAAAACAACAGCTACCAGTTAGCAGAAACGTTAGCTTGACTATCCATCGCTGCCAAAAGCTGCTCTTGGCCTGCTTTAGCTTTGGCACTATACCTGGTGGCTCTTGGGTTGTAGATGTGCGATCATCGGAAGCAGCACACCAACTTCACGTCTCAAGATTCAAATATCAACTGACCGAATTCACTTTTTGACTTTCCACCCACACCTCACTTGATCTATCATCCATCTGGCAAACATACCAGTTGTCAACACAAGTCCCTAGTTACTATTATCAATCCAATCCGTTTCACTGTAATTCAAACGCAGTCCTCACCTGCTAAATGTATTTCCAAAGTAATCACAACCATGGTTTTCCGTATGCTATGACAATCAACCAATTGCTGCATGCTACTACACCAACTACTGTGAATAATTACGACTACAAGCAGTATGTCACACTGCACAAAAGGGCTGCTGGGATGCCTGCGTACAATACTAATTGGGCTATTGTGTCTACCTTGAGTAGAGATGCAACTGCAGTTTCCAACTTTACAGACTTTTCCATTATGAAATAGAGGTGTCCAGAAACATCTTACACGGTTAATCAAAAGAAATAGTTTGGAATGTGGTGTTAAAGTATACTGACATACAGATTACCCACAGTTAAATATAGATTTAAATTACATTAGATTTTAATTTATGTTTTAAACGAAATTAATCGTAGTCGTTAAAGCAAAAGGTTTACAACACACTTGTATCTAGCTGTGTTACTTGTAGGGTGTAGGTCTGCCCCACGAAGCAATTAATTCTACATTAAAATTGGAATTATACATTTTAGGGAAAATTCAAACACATACCTACAAACATACCACCCTTATAAATAAATAAGCAAACAAAGCAAATTGTTTGCCTACTAAAACACTTGAGGGAACCAAGGATTGGCAATCAGTGGCAATAAACAATGGACAATCAAAGGTCTATAACCTGTACATATGCAAAACTCAAAAAAATGAAAACAAAACTAACAATTTCTACCATACATCAACTGGCTATGTAACTGTTCTTTCTGTTAAATGTGCCAAAATACAACTTACCTATGGAATTCCTCCACAAGCACAGAAGCAACAACAGTATCGAAAATATCTTCATCTTATCAGACAGCAAAGCTAACGGTAATAATCCAAATCGCTCGCAATGTCGGTAATTAGCTTGGAGCATCAAGGAACCCACCTTATTTTAACTCGGCATGTATTCAAATGCGTTTTCTGCTGCTAAGGAAAGTGAAAGCAGCGACCAAAACAATGCTATTCCTATGTAAACGAACGCAAACCAGCAAAGAGGAAATTCCTCGTAACGTAAAAAGGCCCTACACTAAGAAAAAATGCTGTCACAGTAATGACATTTAATTATATCAAGCAAAACTGCTATAATCATCATCATGGTGACGCCAGAGCGCCAGTAGCGCAAGGGCGTTGCTCAGTGGTTAACATAATAAATTAATTGTCTGTTTCCATTGTTCGGCGTTCAGAGTGGCTTGTTGTTACTGATTGAGGCTGATTCCAACAATCCTCATATCACCAGAAAGTTGTTGGTAGGTTCGCATGAGTGCGCCGCCTCTATGGTATGATTCTGTTGGTTGTTTCTGTCCAGGAGCAATGAGAGTGGCATCATGCCTAATTGCGTGGCCTATCAGTTGAAGGCGCTGTTTGCGAAGCGTTGTTGATGCTGGTTTGACTTTACATCTACGATACAGTTCAGCGTTGGTGATGCTTTCGGGGTATCTGATATTCAGTGCGTAGCGTTACAAGGCTCAGTGTGATGCGTCGATTGTTTTCTCGAGCGTTTCTGCCAACTGCTATAATGATGACATCTAAATGTACAATGTACTCAGAAATCTCTTTTTTCGACTTCAGTATTTTTTTTCGCAATAAACACCAAAAGTAGTCAATCTTATTGTGTATGATCACAATCACTAACAACTAATAACAGCTACTCACTACACAGCTATAACATTCAGAAATCCAAATGCAAAAAGTAAAGTTACAAGTTTTTCACATTTAACATCCCAGGCAAACATTGTATTCTCCCAGAACGAAACTCGGTCTTCTGAAGTCGTGACGCTACAGTTGTAATTTAAGTCCTTTTCGTACCATTGACAAAGCCTGTTTAATAATCAAGAACATGGGTGTATATGTCCTCAAGTGTCACATGGCCGTCCAGAAGGTTGTAATATAAACGTTACCAAATGAGAGCATTTAAAAATAATTCCGTATCCTTCTGCTTGTCTGGCGGGAGTTACATTTTCCGTACAGTCTTTGAAGTATGCCTGGGTGTGTTCGAGAGACGATCACTGATGAGTCAGTTCGGTCTTTCAACAGCGCATGCCGAAAACGAGGCGCGTAAGAGGTTATGAAGACGCGCGTGCGAATTCTACCCTATCAGCGCAGCCCTACGGGTAGTAGCGCGCGTGATTTGTTCCCGATTGACCTTGCTTTTTTGAAATACCGAACTGGCTCATTATCATTGGACGATTTTTACCTGGTACCCACAGAGCAATGATCACGACGTAACTTTGCCGAGTCGAAGCGAATTTTGACTAAACCAGGTGACTAGCCGTCTCGCAAACAAATGGGTAGCTGCCGTTAGTTGCTTTTCTTTCCTCGCCATTGGTTGGAAAGTCGTCGAAATACGTCAGTCCACTGACGGTCATGACCATACCTGTGGATGAAAAGAAAATAATTATTAGAAAAAAATTCAAAAGAAACTGCTTCCTTAAATTTGAAATGTTTAGACAGCTTAACTACACAAAGCAACAGAACCACGGCTGTGTGTCAAAGGTTAACTGTAGGAAGTACGTTGCCTTTTTCCTGTCAAATTTCCTCACTTAAAATACATGCACATCATGTCCGTGTCTTCTTATTTAAGACCGTGTCCGAAACGGGCTTCCAGAGCTACGGCTAGGTCTATTGTCAACGCGTCTCCACGCATTTCCCAATGGAGTGAAGACCCAGACCTAGCTCTAGACAAGAGATTCGGATGCCGCCTAAGACAGAGAGTTGATCAGTAAAAGCAGAAATTTTACAATTGAAGTCCACACGGGATAGTCTGGATCTACACCCTTTCTTCCTATTTTCCTACTTTTAACTAGTCCATTCACAAGTCCTTTTCTAAGTAACAGGCTGAACAACTATAAGAGAATGCTTTTTGTCAGAGTTCATTTGGATATAGCTTGTGACTTGGTTTCATCCTATACCCCCAAGGGTGTATGTAAAATCATATATGAATCAGAGGATTGAGGACTGTTCGGGTTAAAAGTGAATGACCC
>NW_019091556.1:112976-144365 GCF_001949145.1 Acanthaster planci
GTGACGGACTTGGTTAAGACTAAATGACTTCTGACAGACTTGTGATGGACTCGACTTGTAACACTGCTCTTACCTCGGTGGATGTACTGAGAAACTTGCATCGAGCCAGTGGTGGCCTTACAACCGATGACATCATTCCAACCGATGGGTTTCTGTGTTTGATCGATCACCAGGCTAGACTGCAACACGCATGACGAGAAAGCGGTCTGTGTGATTTCAAAGATTCCCTCGGTCGAATTACCCAGTTCGTGAAACTCCGCTCGTTCCGTGTAGTACACGCTCCATTGTATCGTAGGCCCGGTCGAGGCACTTGCCGTGCAAACACACCGAAGTCTGCCGCTATTGGTGTTGGTATCATCGATGTAGAGACTTCGTATCTTGAGTTCCCAATCTGTAAGGTATACAAAAGGTTTCAGCAATACTGTAAGATTAAGAAAATCAATGGTAGATGTATTTTATAGCTCACAGTATGTAATATTTGATTGCCGATCCATGTCACCTGAAGGCAGGTAACAATTTTTTGTTTCAGAAACAATTGCAATGAATTTTAAGGGCGAATTTACAATGTGCCGAGTAGTATTGTGTAGAAATGGAGTAAAATATAAACTCGATACTGTACATTTTTGTCTTTCAGAATCTGAAGAGACGCCATATCTGCGGTGGTATCATACAGTTAGATAACATTATGAACATCTATTTCCTACTCTGCAAGGCAAAGGTACCACCACACTCACACTAACGTTCTTAAACTACAGATGCGCGTACGGTTTTGACAAATTCACAGCACCAGTGTTAATCGAAGCGATACTCTACGCACGCGTACCAAAGCCGCTGGGAAAACTCACGTAAGGAATCATAACTCACCCAGTGACCCACATGCGTAGAGGTTACGCATCTCTTTCTTCGAGAGGAGACGATCCAATACCATGAGATTGCTATAGGCGGCTGTGACTCCGTACCTCAGGGATGAAAGTGGCGGCCCATTGCAGGCATAGGAGTTTCCTAAGAGTAGCTTCGTGCATCCGTCCTTCATTGGCAAGGAGGAGGTAGCGCTGTGGTCTACGTCTATACGAAGTTCCTGGCCGTTCAGGTACACGATCAACCAAGCGCTGCTCTGCATAAGATCGAATGTGACAGCGAAGTGGAACCATCTATCCATTGGAATCTTGCTATTTTCAAACTCAACACACTGTGGCACCTGTTTCTTAGTGCGAACGCAGAAATCAAAGGAGTCGACTTTTTTCAACAAGGTAACACCCCGGCCTTGTTGACTGTGCCCTCCAGCGGTAAAATAGTATCTCTCATCCCCATGAATAGCCGAAGAGTTGATCTTCAACCAAAGAGACCAGGTCGCACTCTCTGAAGCACACACGTCAGGATCTGAGACACAGGTCTTGGCAAAATCACCAAGGTTGACGTAGGCACCCTCCCCTAGGGAAATCGCGCATTTGTACTCGACCACCTTGGGGGCAGGAACCATTTTGGAGACGCCCGCACCACTTTTATCTTTGAGGATTGTAACCGGTGAACTATAGGCATCACACGATGTGAGGTGATCGGCGTTATTTTCGCTCAACGTGTTCTGGTAGATCACATTGTAACTTTCTGGAAAGAAGTTTCAATTAAACAATTAAACAGAACCATACACCTAACAAATCTGTAGAGCTCTTTTCTCGTACAGAAGAGGATATCCCTCCCTCATTCCGATGTGGGTGTTTATACCTTTCGTTTGGAATCTCACAACGGCACGATAGATTGGTGTTTTAATTGAATTACAAATCAACTTACCGACCGTGTTGCGTCTTCTGTCAAACCAGACAAATCCAGGGCCGGTGTTTGACCAACTTCGTACATTCTTTACGTAGTAGGTTACGAGAATCATCTCCTCCGGAGAGGTGATCTCGGCTAAGCCACCCTCTCCGCTGCCCGTGGCATAGCGTTGACAATATGCTTTAGCTTCATCGAATGAGAAAGGTCGAGCAAAGTATCGATAGCAACGATGCTGATGCTGTACCCATCTAAATGGGCACGGGGAACATGAACCTTCGCATCCCGTAAAACCGTACGCCAATGCTAAACCAAGAATTATAATTCTCTGCAGGACTGTAACAAATTCCATTTTCTTTGCTGTAAAAATTGACAGCTGTGATCACTTTCTATGCCACTCTGCAAATGTTGCTAGCAAGTTGGATATAGCTAAACATTACGTCGGAAACGCACAGGCCATCAAGCATACTGAATCATCTCTTCCAACGTTCAGTTTCCTATAAGTTGAAACCTTATGAAAAAAAAAACAAAACAAAGCAAAGCACGAAGGTAATATTGTGTATCAAAGTTAATGAGCGTTGGTCGCCAGTCAGCCATGATGAATGGACATGGTTAATTCAGTGGAAAACGCCAACAGTCGGTTTCTATTGGCATTTCCTATGGAAACTGCCACCATGCTGCGACAGACTCTGCACTTATTGGCTACGTATCAACTATTGGTTAGTGTAACCTCGAGAATAAATTTTATTGACCATTATCGCAATCTAGTCGCTGAAGTAGACTGAAACAGGCTACGCAAATCGTCAACTATTGGTTAGTGTAACCTTGAGTATAAACTTTATTGCCACTCATCGCAATCTAGTCGCTGAAGCAGACTGAAACAGGCTACGTAGCTCGACAATTATTGGTTAGTGGAACCTTGAGTATAAATTTTATGGCCATCATCGCAATCTAGTCGCTGAAGCAGACTGAAACGGGCAACTTCGTGAAAACTTTGCAAAGTTTGACCTGGAATCAGGAGAACAGAAATTGAGGCGCACTCAGGGAGGGAGCGTTCGGTCACAGTTCGTGACAGTGGACAGATGCTTTTGCTTCTCTACTTTCTTTAGCGGAGGGGGTAACAGGCTTCGAGCGGGGCGGCCGTACCCCGTCTGTTACGCTACTGAAGTACATTTGTTGAGGGTACCCCAGCAATTATCGAACACCGATAGGAAGAGCACTGCAGTGATGTATTTTATCAGTGAACCGATAACATACTACACCCTGCTTTTGAGGTGAGCTTTTAGGTGTCCATTACTTTGAATTGTTTATTGTCCAATAGTGATTATACAAGGCCCTTGTTGAGGAAAGTGGTATAATAGCAACAGTCTTGTTAAGAAAGTATTGGACAAGTTGACGTATTCATTAACCCTAACACTCCTCAGTCCTCCAACAGGTGAAGGATTGAGGAGGGTTAGGGTTAAAGTCGTTACGTTCACTAAGAGAAGAGCCTCCAATTTATCCCAAGGTCTTTTGAATAATGTGGCTTCAAGCTTTAACACGGGCGATTCACGGCAAGGAACACAAAAAGGTTGGTTTTCACATTCCGCATAGACTTAGTCTCAATGCAGGTTGGAATTGAATATGTTCACGTGTCTACATGAAAATGCAAAACAACCGAGTCTTAAATTTGCGGCTAAATGAAAACTTTGAGTAGTTCTTCAAAGTATTACTGGCATAAATTCAAATACTACGGGTGATCATGCCTTCTGTCAAAAATGTCACATTACGACAGCAAATTGGTTTCAACTTCGATGCATTGTCGGGTAGAATATCGAGGGACTACCTTGGTTCATGGTAAACATGTCAGGTAAACGGAATTTGGAAGCGAGTACCAACACGAACAAAGAGCAACTGCGAGCTAAAGAAAATCATATTTTTCATCTTAAAGAGTTTAATAAAAGTATCAAAGTTTTGCAGCATACATTCCAGATCACTTATTTCACATTTCCCTGTTCGTACAAAACATATACAACCAAGAATTACCCTTAATAATAAAAACAGAACAAGCAATCAGAGCGTAGCCAGCAGTCAACGGGTAGCGGGGTAGTACAGCTCCAATACATTTTCTGTCTTTGGCATATTCAACACGTGCCTTAGGGTCTGGAGCGACGATCTTTTTTTCCGGGGGGTGTCCCTGTCCACTTTGGCTCCGCCACTTGCAATCGTACTAAACAAAACAAAACAAGCTGATATGCACACATGGAGATTTCCAATATAAAACTACCTTTATTGACAACAAAAATGGAACGAAATGCCTAGTAACAGATGAATATCTCTTCATTGGAAACCAATCAATAAGACCAGCCACTTTACACGTCACTAATCACAGTAATAACGTCATTTATAACCCACCCCAAGGATGCCAACATGATAGATTATTCAGAATTTAAATGCCAGAAGGATAAACTCTTAAGGCTTCGTGAATGAACGATGAAGACACAGAGAACATCAAAACCTTTTAAATTGCTATTGAATTCTTAAACTGGTGCTTTGCAAAAAGTTTCCATTCTGTACAGTTGGGGCACAGAGCTCTTCCCCGTAGGTGTCCTGGGCGTAGTTTGGTTTAACTTCAAATAAAATTTCGAGGATTTGATGACATGAATTAATTCTCTCTGAAACTAGAAATCTCTAAGTGAGCCTAACGCAAATCCGCTATTATTCTTCCATACTTTTGACAATGCGTGTACAGGAATGCAGTTTTGCCAACACAAAACGTGAACTAGCTCCTTCTCACCAGAACTTACTAAAGTGGTTGCCACAGAATCTATTAACTTCTACGTTTGCTTTTCTGTACAACTTTTATGATCTAAGATCACCATCTCCTATTTTTTCAACTGCATTAGACAGTTTTCAAAGGAAGTTGTATTTAAAAAGAAGAGTTTTATTCTCCCATTCGTTGCCCTCATCCATAACAAGAGATGAAAACTGGCAGAAAATTTGTGCCCCTTTCTGAGGTCAAAGGTTAGAGTTCAGACACCGAAGTGACTCGATATGGTCTCGATGAGATCATTTTTCTTTCCGGCTGTGGAAAGTCCATTCTTGGAACAGAACTCTTTCAAGACGGCGACAGTTAACTTGCCAAGCTGAGGGGAAAATTGGAGTGAGAATTTGTAGGAATATTTCATCTAAAGGCAGCCTGGATATAAGATTATAATCAAATATTTTTCCCTGTAGCTATCGATGTCTGGCTTTAAATAGACAGGTGACACAGCATATTCCATGGGCGTAATGAACAGGTTACCACAGGAAACAGGTTGCCTGTAGTGGAAACTTGTCCAGTGTGGCTGACTGTCCATGAGTGCTATCTACTACTGATAACCCCTGACGGCCACCTGTCTAACAGTGCCATAGTCCAAGTCCATCACAAGTCCTCTCACAAAACCAGTCATGACTAACAGGTTGAACAGCGATAGTGGAATGCATTGGTTACAGCTCATTTGAAAAGCTGTGACTTGTCCTCAGACCGTATGACTTGTGATAACTGACATGGGCTTGAAGGGACATCTGATGGACAGAACTCCAGCACTGCTGTCCAGTCACACCTGCTTATATTCCACTCACCTGTTCCCTAATAATTCACATACATTCACACTCACCTTTCCCTGCTGGGCATACTGATTCATGTCAACATCCATCGTTGGTTTAGCTTTACCAGAATCACCTCCAACCGTCTACAAGATGAAGCAATAATACATTTGTCCAAGTTTTAGTCTTTCTGTGGATGCTACATAAATGAACAAATCGAGACAATCTTCTCTCTCAATAACATCAAAGGAAATCAAGTCAATCAATCCTCCCCTGGAGCGAACAGAAGTAATAACCGATAACATGACTTTAATCTCCACCACTGAGCCACACAGCAATTTTTTTTCGAGGGTCTATCACAGTCTAGTACCTTGAAGTAAAGCACACTGGCTGACCTACCTTACGTTTCTTGGCACCAGGCTGGTACCCATCTGGGAATACTAACTCCTTGAATTCTTCAATTTTCTCCCCAGTTCGCTTTCTCATCATTTCAACGTCAGGGGCTGAAATGCACACACAAAAAAAGATTCACTCTACTCAAAAAAAGAACAAACTTGACAACTGTAATGATGTAAAGAGGTACAAGAGTCCTGCTAGGTTTGCAGACCAATTCTCACTGATTATTTTGGTAAAACTTTAAGGTGACCAACTAACAAAGAAAGATGAAGAATCTCCTTAAGGTTGTGGATCTTAAAATCTTTCATTCTCCATTTATACAAAGAGAAATAAATTGATAAACGACCCCTGATAACCTCTGACCTGTGTGATCTACAATGTCGTCTGGCTTATCTCGATCTAGGGCTAAGGCCTCCAAGTTGCGGTAGTGTGTCTGGAGAACTGGATTCTCAAAATTCTCACTCTTGAATTTGAACTGCAGTTTCTTGATGACTTCCTTCGCTTTGTCAATCTGATCAACATTAGCTATACAAAAAAAAAACAAGAACAAAAAAATGTGCCTGAGATGGTGACTGGAACGTTTCCTGGGCCACATGAGCAGGGCTAATAATTGTGAAGCCCTTAACCCTATAGTCCCAAACCCTCCAATTTCAAAACAATTTTACATACACCCTTGGGGGTTAGGGTTAAGCACCAGTCCTGGTGGATACATGTCCGTTTTTATAAATACCCATTAATATTAAGTGATAGATAGAGCCTTCCTGCTTCAATACCTCGTGGATGCTCTGGAAGGGTTAACCTCCTGATGTCTTCAGAGTTGGGCAAATAGATGAGATGAAATCCTGGTGGAGTAACCTGAACATTGCGTTCATCCAACTCCTCCTCCTACAAAGGAAAAGGAAAATTCTGTGTTGGAGTTGAGACCTCTTCAGACCTTCACAAGACCCCATAAGACCATCAAAACATGATCACAAAACCCTACAACACATCCAGTTTGAATTTGAGTCACAAGCTATTGAAATATGAACTCCAAGAAAAGTGCTACTTTGTCACTTGTCACCCTGTTACTTGTGACTGACCTTGTGACTGGCCTTGTGACTGGTCTTATGTCTGGCCTTGTGACTGGTCTTGTGTCTGCTCGTGAGAATGGCTTTGTGAAAGGTCTTGTTATAGTTTCAACTACAACACTGGGTTAGGGTTACATCAATAACAGGAAAACTATCCCTGCAGTTGTTGATAATCAATGCTTGGACAAATACAGGTGTTTCAAATCAAGTGCATCTGGATATTAGTCGATGCTCAAATTCTTAATTGGAACAGTGGCTTTGTGAAGAAACACTGCAGGAAACTAGTCATATGTGGAGAAGGAAATAAGGTTTAACCCTACCACTCCTCAGTCCTCCAACAGGTGAAGGATTGAGGAAGGTTAGGGATAATGAGGGTGTAGGAATGTGTTACCTGGGCAACAAGCGCAACAAAAAATGGTGTGGAGTTTTTTCGTGGGATGAAGCGGCAGATGGCGACCACGTCCCTTTCTTGGCATTTTGTGAGAAGGGCAGAGAAGAGGGGTGTGCTTCCCTTGACGACGCTCTCATCGGGGAAAAGAAACTGGGCCGGCCGAATGTGGAGGTATCTCTTAAGGGATGAGCGAGGTTTAAAACCCATCAGCACAAGACCTGACAGATAGGACCACACAAACGCAAATCAAAAATTTGTCACTTGTCACTGTCTATGCTCATCAAAACTATAACAACATAATTATTTGTAATTATATTCACCAGTCTGCAATAATTCTAATTATTGAATGAATAATTTCCATACTTCAAGAAATAAAATGACAAATGCATTAATCAGTATTTTACTAGAATTTTACAATACAGGAACATTCGTTTCTACTAAATTTTTTTACTACAAGTTAGTGTTAATATAAGGCTAAAAATACTACAAATGCAACATCTCAAATACTACAGAGCTAAGATGTTTTAGGAATATCTTAAGTTTTCATTACGTAGAAAATAGCAAGAAAACAAATGTACAACATATATTACTATCCTTATTAATATTCAATAATACTTATCAACGATACTAGCCAACAATTTTTAGAATGCATGTATCTCAAGTATAAAAATGTGAAAAAAGGGACAAATTATTGAACAAATTCATGGCAAACCTGATTGACCAAAGTTCTTCATGTCAGTGATTTCTTCCTTCTCAAAGACGATGTTCCTGCCTCCATACACCTGATACTTCTTGATGTCAGTTGGCATGAGCAACTCTCCTGTATCCTTGATGAGATGAGAGAAACACGCTGCGCTTCAATTGCCTCAGCCGCGACAATGTCTTGTGCTTGTTTGATGGGACAGGGCATTTCCTCTCATGTGTAAATCTGAATTATGCAAATAGTCTGCAACAGGGCCTTTCTGAATACAATGCAACGACTTGTTTGGTCAGCGTTGTATGCATGTGGGACTGGAAATCCACTTTTGATGAATTATGTTTTAGAAGTCGAAGTGCAATTTAATCTCGGTGAGAGGGGAAGATCGTTCTTTATTGAGTCTGGAATATTATTAACTCACTAAAAGTCACCGATTATTGGCGTATTGTTCAAAATATCCTTTACAGTATTGGTGAAGTTCAATAACATTTGGATGATGATTGTTTTAGGGGTAAGAGGTGAAATCCACTTGTTAACCATATGTTGAAAGCCTCAGGCATGCATCAGGTCAGGTCTTTCTAAACATAAACATGGTTACCAGCAATACTGGTACCCAGCTAAGGCACAGTAACAGTCTCTCCAAGATCTCAACAACAATTTGTCAGTTTATAAACAGACTTCTCTTCACTTTTTATTCCAGTGTTTTTACAGCAACTTCCAAGCTAAATGGAAGGTGAATTGCACCATAAATTGACAAATCTTTAAACAGGGGCATTATTTGCAATTTCCTAACTACAAATTGACAAGAAAATTGCTTGCACTTGGAGAAAGACGGGCATACCTCACAAAACATGCGTGACTTGCTCTTGAGTTGCTCGTTGGTCTTCTTGTACAGCTTGACTGGATAAGGTTTATTCTGCTGACGCACAAGATTGAAGCTATATTGGAATAAGACACCAATAACAGTATTGAGAGTCAAATTTACCCTTTTACCTCAGCAGGAATTAAGTTGCGTCCAATATTTCCATTCATGCACGTCTTGTGGATATCTAACAGTAGTTTAACCCTAACCCTCCTCAATCCTTCACCTGTTGGAGGACTGAGGAGTGTTAGGGTTAAAGGTATGGCAGACTGGAAAATTCCGACAATTTTGTTAACAGAACAAGAATGGATTGGAAACTGACTGTGGAAGGACCAGGGGAAAAAAGATTCCGAACAAACAGACACGGAGACTGACTCACACTCCTACTCCAAGATCAAGCCCCTCTCCAAGGCTAAAGGTCAATCTGCCCAGTGAGCGTTTCTTGTGGTCCTTCGCTCGGACTCGGTTGAGTAACTCTTCAAACTTCTCTGCTGCATCTGGCACGGTGCCAAGATCTTCATCGTCTGGTGAAAACACAATGTCCTAGAAATAAAGCAAACAGCAAGCTGGATTTCAAAAATCTTTGTTTTTGATGAATTCAAGTAAAACTACCCAGTGGCTTTAGGCCATCAAAATGTCCACTCCTGCAAAGTTTTACATCAAAAGCTTTCATTTCTCACTGTCTTTTTAACATGAATGGAACTGTGGAACTCATCAGCACTAGGGTGCTTGCTCATTGTTCATCAGACTTCAACTTCATATCTCCAAAATATCATCTCTTGTCCTCTTTTTTGGAAGGTGGTTGACAGATAATCATACCTGATAAAACTTTGAGTAATCGAATTCTTTGCCGGGTTGTGCAAGATGCATCAGCTCAATGTCGATGCCAATCTCATGGAGATCCTTAGCTTTGGTCTTGGCTTGGCGCTGGGCTGCTAGGTCATTAGCATGAGGGTCATCGTTGTTGGTAAACAGAAGAACCCTCTTGTGACCAATTTTTTGGGTGCTAAGGGAGATATAATGGACTTGAAATAATTCTGAGTCCCAACAAGAGATGGTTATCAATATCAATGAAAAGATTGTTTGTCTAATCCTCATCTTTTGATGTTTTCAGCTCCGCATATAAAAAATTTCCACATTAAGTAAGCCATTTCACATCGACCAAAATCAGTTCTTAAGGCTTGGCATGTAACATGAGAATGGAGTTCAGCCTTGTACCTTGTCTCTATTGCAAAACTGCCCTTGCATTAATGAGAGGCTGGATATACCTGAGATATGTTACCTTTGAGAAAACATATTGGAGCAGGTCCACAGAGCATCGTTGAGTGAGAAACTTGTGTTGTGGCCGTAATCCGTCTTGAAGTCATTATCATCTGAGAACAATGAAAGGAAGAATCAAAGTCTTGACTTTCCTTCAGTCAGATTCCTGAAGCCTTCTTGTCTGTAACCTTTCTGCATTTGCCAACATTTACTGCAGCAAACAAGATACATTTTCATGATAAAACTAGGACCCTTTTTTGCAACGGTTGCAATGGGGGTAGGTTTTCGTTTATGCAGATCTATCAAATCTTCTCAAAAGCTTCAAAAAGAAGATTTGGAAAATTTCATTTTACCTTCCAGCAAGCTTTCCAGTTCCAAAATACGTGATGCACTTGGATTGTCAAGGTCCTATACAAATATTCAAAATTGGAACGACAAGAAATATGTCGCGAACTCAGAACTTGACAATGGAAACTGATTACTTTCAATATCAAAAAATCATCATGCCTTCTCAAGAGTAACAGATGAAACCCAATTTGACATGGCTAATAATATCCATCTCACAAATACAGTTATTGACATGACACTTACCTGCAAAACGTAGATATGATCAAAATTACCACTGTTTTTCTTCTTCTCTGTTCCAAAGAAAATGACTCCCAAAAGGTCTTTGTCACTGCTGATGATTTTATTAGTCAGCACGCTGCGTGCACACTGTAACAAAATTAAAGCAATCAAATGTTTCAGAGCAGGAAGTTACAAATTAGGTTTAACAATTCAAGATGTCAAGATAAAACATTTCTTTTCTGTCAAGACAGAAAGTACCTAACAGCAATACATTTTATGTTGGGGGGGTGGATTTTATTGACAAAAAGCTTTATTTCATATTCCAATCTTGTCTGGACTAGAGTTGTATATAGAAAGAGTAATGCTAAACTCAAACTTTGGAACCAAAATGGCTGTTTATTGCATGTGCAGCAAGACATGCAGCTTCAGTGTGCTTATTGTCCAGTGACACACAATCCACCATTTTGGTTCCAACCATTGAGACACTTATGTCGCAACCCTCTCTCTAAACAGCCCCACCCAGAGCGCACGTGCCTCTCTCTAGTTCCTCACTGCATGTTGCAGCAACGCACATCATATGTGTGTACACACATACCAGACTTACATATCTTTATGCACTAAGGACAAAAATCACAGTAGTGATTGGTCAAAAGACCACGGGGTGGGGTTTCATGAATCTGTCTATTGATCCATGCACATCTGCAAATGTACGCACCTTGATGCAGAGTTGAAAATGGCTATCTTCATCTGGACTTGCTTTCTGGAACATAGACTCACCACAGTCCACCAGGAAGATCAGACTGTCCTTGGTGGCAAAGGAAGTCTGGTACCCAGACTCCGCCTCCTCATCCTCATCACCACTGCCGTCTGCATAGCCGAACGATGTTCCCCAACCACCCCAATTGCTCATGCTGCTGATTGCTAACAAAACAGACATACATGGATTGTTGGGGGCGATAAGTCGATCTACATGCATGTCACTCCTAAATCTACGGGCCTGTTTGTTTCACGCAGAAACGGATCATGATCAGTGATCCATTAGTGAAACCAGAACACATCTAATGGATAGCACGCGTACCAGCTCAGGGATCGATGATTTCGATCCAGATCCGTGTGAACGTGGCTAAACAAACAGGGCCTAGATCTTTCCACAAATCTTTCAATCTAACTGCATGATTTTCTGATAATCCACCATCAGCTTAATTCACAGTTGTGGAGGATTGCTTGGAAAGAAGTCCAAACAGACGCCATTATTTGGCTATTTTCCCCCTACAGTTACCTATGGCATCTGAAGTAATAACACGATGGAAAAAAGTTGAATTTAGTATGTTTAAGCTTTAGCATGTTTAACACAATAGCAGGGAAAATATTGGGATAGGCCTATTATTGCAGAAAATGCTTTCAGACAAGTCTCACAGTCACACGGTTTGTGCAAAAGGGAGTCTAGAAGTAGCAGTGTACGTCCGTAAATGAAACTCTGATTATTTTGACAAAGGGAAGTAGGCTAGGCCTAACGTTAAGCTTAGGCCCTACCCCAAAACTGTCCGCTCCGGACACTGGACCCTACAGTTTTGAGGGTACCTGGGCCCTAGGCTAAGTAGGGTGATGGATGTTCATAGGCCTAGGTGAGGCTGCAACTTAGCATGACAAGATTGAACACTGTCATGATCGTCGAACATGCATGCCATGTACGTCGAATGAACATGATCAGATGATGATCGAAGTCACAACAGGATTTTGTGATTGTGTTGATTAACTGATGGTGTAAACATGGTAAACAAGTAAAACATTACAGCCGTCAAATGAAAAAGCACCACCACTAGCATGATCACTGACACGCAGAACAAATTTACGCCTAGGCCTGGCGCATGGCGGCCGGCTTCAATTTATCAAATTCATCACGAAATAGTTTCAGTGCAGCCTACCGTAAATAACGTAGGCCCTGGTCTGTTCCTAAACAGATGGATAATCACGAACAGACTCTAACATGTAAGAATTCTCTACCTCCAGCCTCCTCTGAGTTGTGTGTCTAATGAAATAAATTAAAATCTGCGTGAAACTAGACTAAAAAGGGAGACCACTCCCCTCCTAGACGCAAACACTCACATGTCTCGGCTTGTTCGTATGACCTCTGACCCTAGGTGTGTGTGTGTACATGTTGCGCGCGCGATACAAACGGTACATCTCACTGATCTCTGTACTATGTACGTTTACAGTACCAATAGCCAATCAATACGCCAGTCGTAAAAATTCATGAATATTCATTCTAAACTTTTGCCCACAGCATGCGCGCAAAGAGATCGAGTGCCTGGACGCTACGTACGTGCGCGGCGCTATACTATCTTTGGCCCACAGTACGCATGCTCGGGCTGAAGTTTTAGTGCACAAATTTGTGCGAACCCTACTGCTAAAACGGTACATCTTATTTATTCTTATGCAACTTCAAAGAGGATGGAGAAACAGCACACAAGGGCTGTTTTTGCACGTCAGCCAGGTAATATAACGCGTAAAATACAAGACTCAGTCTCAGACAACAGAACCTGTGTTTCATTTGTCGTGCTCGCTGTGAAGCATTGCTAAAATTACCGGGCTAGGCTGCGCCCCATTCATGCCATTACGTTCATGAATGAGTTTCATAAATCTTATGTTCGTACTACGACCTCTAAAGTAACTGTTAAGCACGAAGGTCCCAAACTGTGGGACTCGGTCGATCTCTCAAAAGTATCCTGAGTCTTTCGCTCTTTAAGAGTAAATATAAAAATATGATGTCAGACAATTATTTGCAAAGTAATTAAATATTCCTTTCACGGGGTTGCAGTTGCAGGGTAGGCCTAGGCTAGGCCTAGGTTTTTAATTCTGTTTGTCCTAGGCCTATATTCTTACTAATGCTATGTGTTTGTGTGTTAATTAATCTTTATTATTGACTATGGGGATCACTACTTGCCAAGCTTCGCTTTTTAGTGATTTGCAACCACACACTTGTTTATATTACCTGCTGAGTGTGTTCCATTTTTTATGTGGAGATAAACATAAATAAAGTTAAAGTTGAATGTGTAATGGAGTTCATATTGTGCGATTGGTTCACATGTGGATTAGCTTTCAGTCCCTGCCAGATTCCGTGGGTTTTACACAGAATTTTAGGCCCAGGCCTAACACAAGAAAAAATGATGCAGGCTTGGACTAGCATCACTAAACACAAACTTTATTTTTCAAGTGATACCCTTTGGCACCGAGTCTGTACTACTACTAGGCTAGAGCCTTGAAGTTCAAGGATTCTTTCATGATCAAATTTATGTTTGCAGGCATAGGCCTACCTTCAGTTTAGGCCTAGAAGTCAGAAGGCCTAAGCCTACTCAGTAAGTCAATCAATTTTTGAGCAAGATCTAAGTTGAATCATGTTTCCAATTCCTCAGCTCGTATTTTACTGGTGGACTTCTCCCTGCCATTTAATGCTGGTATCTGTCACCTGGTTCACAAGTCTCTGGAGGAATTGTTTGCAGTCGTCTGCAGTATGCCTGGGATACCAAGGATCCCCTACTTTGGGCTTTTTGCTCTGGGCACACATGCCGAGGTAAATCAAAGCATCCAGGATGCAGTCAAGCGAATCAACCCTAACTCCCTTGGAGGGACCCTATTCCTATAAGAGATGGTTTGAATTCACCTTGGAAGATGACTGTGATATCGTGCTCAATAACTGTAGGGTTGATGTCGTCAAAATAGGGCAGGTTTTTGAGTTTAACACATGATACATGGTGGATTCAAATTGGCTGGCTAATATCAGTAAGAAAGATACATTTTCTCACAATTTACAATTTGAAACTTCCTAAAATAGGGTCAGTGCACTAAACAGAGTGTTGCCTTTGTTTCTTGGGGGGGGACTTACCAGGTTTGCAAGATTAAAATGACAAAAAATTGGGGGGGGTCCACAAGTATACAATCCCCACTCCCTTGGGTGTGTCGAAAACTATTAAAATTAGCTGAACAGCAAATCAGTCAAAGAATCATTACAAAGGAAGCTCCAAAGATTTTGAGTAATGTTCGCCTCAAATTTTAACGAGGTCCTATGGAGCCTAGGGACCTATATGTCCCTGATGATGCAGAAAATACAAAATGTCAAAACAAAATGAGAAATTTCCCTGTACATGTTGCTGGTAGGAAAGTATTTGGCCCCATACAGTGTGTTTATCTTGCTTCACACTGACTCTTAAAGTGTCTCACACTGGAGTGTTAACAGTGAAGTGGACAACAAACTTTATTTATTTCTTGCAGAATCTGTTTCCGCTCCAACACATCAAAGGCAATTTCCAGCGGCTGTATAACGCACTGCAGGAATTGAAGTCATTCACGTCAGATAGTTTCATGACGATGGAATCATCGGTCAATCTAGGCCAAGCAATGAGAGAGGCAACAGTCCAGTTCCGTCGACAGGCTCAAACACTACGACAGGTATGACGTGCCCTAAAGTAGCTCATTTAGTTAGTTTGCCCGTCACCCCTCCTGGGGTATAGGTCATCAACGAGAGTCCTCCAGAGCCCTCTGTTGTGCACTTTCAACTCTAGCTGCTTCCATGAGAGGCCCATCTTCCTGATATCTGACTGGATAAATATCTCATTAGGCCTCAGGAGTGTTGGCGGATTTGACGGGGGGGGGTTCAGAAATCTGTTGTACATTTGTGAAAACATGAGGTAAAACATGATGAACAGTTGTGCGATGGACTGTTTCCTGAATTCCTGAAACCAATGCCTTGCTAGCAAGGATTACGTCACCTGATGGTCACTTGGTTAGAAATGATGCCATCACAGGAATTGTTTGGAATCATTCAAAGACGAAGGATATTAGTTCATTTCTAACATTTGAGAAACCATAACTTCTGTTTGGGATCAGTTGAGTGAAGATATGGCCTGCAGCAGGATATCTACAGGCCAATTTGAGCAAACAGTATTGAAAATCTCTTGTCTGTTCACCAGATGACAGGCTTTAGTGCCCAGCTAGAAGTGACTCTTTTGACTTGTCATCAAGGGCCGTCAATTAGCAAACAGATTAATGAGATCTTACCTGAGATGGATCTGACATCATTGAGAGTAAGTAGCTTGTGTGCCGAGTTTTACCTTCTTATACTTGCACTTTACAGGGTAGTTGCAATCAATTTCTTTTAGGCCTTTCAACACTAGATAATCTCGGGGTTGACGCAGGGTTGAAAACTGGTGACAATTCACGCTTGAAAATTTTCAACCTCGCATCAGCCCCCGAGATTGATTTTAACTTGGGTTGAACTCAACCTTGGTCCAGACCAGGGATGAGAACTCCGAATCAGGCTGAACTCACCCCAGTAAGCCCGGTTCACACAGAATGACCATCCTGGGTTGAAATATTTCAACCCAGGGTGGTCATGGTTTCACCCAGGGTTGAGTTCAATCCGGGTTGACAGGCTGTAGTTTTTTTATTCGTTTATGTAGCGAATCCAGGTTGTCACAGTACTGGCCGGGCCCAGTGGCCTAATATTCATGGACCCCTCTACAATGTCAATTGACATTGACAGCTCACCAACCATCAAGATAGAAATGACAGGATCTCCAACTTCCTCCCAGAGCAGCGACCCACTAGCTCTAGGTGCTGTGGAGACGGTAACTCTGGAGCAAGGTACTCAAGGATGGAAGGAGACAGATATTGGTGGCATCTTGCTCTGTAAAGGCAGTAAAATTGATTGGAGTCGGACCAAGACTGAAGTCAAGAAAGATTTGTCACAGGAAGTAATGAGACAAAATGAAAGTTTGAAAGTAGAGATAGCAGTTGCATCCCTTAACTTATCAATTTGCTACTCTATCCGCTCTGAGCGGGAACAAGAGAGGGCGTGTTTATACATGAACATGCCAGTCCTATGGTGGCAACTCATCACATAGGCTTGACAGTTGATGTGCATTTGGAGCGGGGCACACTGAGTACGGAATGAATGGGGTTTTTTGCATGTGATCTGGGCAGGTGCGCGGTGCCTGGTTGTGCATTTCAGGCGGTCTCTTTCCTCTACTTCCAATTTTGTTTAGATGAGATAAGTTTTCAAGAGTTTTTCCGCAGTTGGCTTCATGACTGTGGCACAGACAGAGAACATCTTCATCTTCAACTTCCTCCAACAAGTACGTATGACTCAAAGGTAACAAATGGAGTCAAGAACTCCTGACAACTGATAGCGTAGGGAAGATGCCCTGGATGTCTGTCAACAGAGAAACAATGAGTTTCATGTTTTACCAGAAAAGGGAGCTTTTTCACCCAAGAGCCTTGTGGCATCGCTCAATTCACCTGAATCATACTTTAAAATGTGTGAAATTTGTATATCATCAACACTGAATGCATGAGATTTTAAGTTTTGTTACTAAAACACCAAGGACTCTAACTTTTCTCAACAGCTGTTGAAGACGACTGGTTGACCCTGAAATGTGATCTCCAGGAAAGTTTGCTCAGTTCATCCCAATTTCCTTTCCAGGCACAGTTTGTAAGTTTCTTACATACGGTACCTTCAAGAAGAATCCACCTCCAGATACATGGTTCCTTCTTGCTTGTTCACAAGTGTTTACACGCTGAACAGAAAACTGATAAGAGAAGATGCTATCCTACCATTTATGAAAAAAAGTGTAGTCAAGATGACTTTTACTATAAATGATTGCAAACAGGTTGCAAATGCACCCACAACTCAAGTCACTTGTGTTTGATAAAAGAATCAAACAATCAAAGAACCCATCATTGAAACCATTTGAAATCAATATGCTTGGAAAAAAAACAACTGCAAGTTTGAATCCTCTTGAATCACAAAGTTGGAATCCTGCTTGATAATCCTACTAATACTTTCTCCTTTCTTTCTAGGATATTCATGCAAGCATGGTTCCCAGTAAACCTATCGCCAATCAAATGTCTGGCAAGATCAACACTATCACCGCCCCAATCATAACACTGCATACAATCCAAATGGTCAAGGTGTCAGGCCTACACGTATGCGACTCCACAGTAAGTTGCCACTGTCAAGGTCCAAAATGTGGCAAATAGTTGCAAAATCTGAAACAAATTACACGACAGAATACAGGCTGATTTTATTAAGAAGGAAATGCCTTGCACTTCCTATTTGTAGGATCATGCCAGCAAGACTTTGTGTTGTGATGTAAAATGGAAATTCTTGTAACTTTTTTGCATTATATTAACAGACTTGTATGGTTACATCTTTTTAAGATCCTGTAAAAAAAATAACTGCTTACTTTGTTAGGACTCAAACCTTCTGCTTTAAGTCCTTTCAATCTTTCAACCACCTGGGCCAGTGTAATCCACTGCTAGAGCTCAATTCTCTCCAGCCTGAAAATAGACTGAAATGAACCAGTAATCCACCCTGAGCAGAAGCACCCCCTCATTGGTTGAAAAGAGCCATGTTGGTCAGGAGTGTTTATTTGGTTGGCAGCAATGCGACTGCAATCCTTGCGTGTCACACTCTTTCGTCAACCAGTGATGCATAATTACTTCCAAAGGAGCCTCCGTTGCTAGGAAAATAATTGCGGCCTCTCTTGATCCAGCCCAGAGCCCATTATTAATTTCTCTTGTACTTGTAGGTCTTTGGAATGCCTCTCCTAGTCAAACCGACATCATGTTGGCAGCTGGATTGGGAAGAGCTAGAGTCAAACCAGCAACACTTTCACGCTCTCTGTCACTTGCTTCAAGAAAAGGTACTCAGTCAAATTTGCGACCCAACATTCTATAACCAGACTAAAGGCTTCTTAGCTTACTGTCTGGAAAATGACACCAGTATACACGTGAACAATGCCAACTCCACAACTTGTAGTGCCCGTAACTACCAAATCTTTCTGCAGAAAAACATCTGCACAGTGGAACATCTGAATGTGTGAAACTAACGATGGGGGATACGTTTGGTTTGGAATGATATATCATATTTTGATTAAAACACGTAATTTAAAAATAAATCAATCTCATTTTATGGATAACTTATGATTGATGTCATTTCAAGTTTGGAAGCTCCTTAATTGCTTTGATCATTTCTCATTCCAGAGTTTAGCCTTAGTGACCAGGCTGGATGACAACACTCCTTCACCTAGCTATCAGACCCCAAAGCCTAGTGGCCATTTTATCCTTCTACCTTCATCAGGTCTGTCTCTCCTCCTCAAGCCTATTGCTGTTAAGGAACTCATACTACCAACAGATTGTAGCCAGCAGGAAGAGCAACCTGTCTCCGACTTTCTACAGAATGTCACAGCTCGTTTGAATAGGGTACATCTTATTTATGACGCTGTAAACTCAGGAATTGGGATTATTATCCTGAAGAATAGGCCTTTTGGAAAGATGTATTGTAATTGTATTTATGTATTCTACACTTTCCATAGATTTCTACAAAGTTTTTGCTTCCTCCTTCATGACTTGCCAATTGGACAAAAAATTACCAAATGCATTATGAAATCTGCAAACTGAACAGTGGCAAACAGAGGTTTGTATTTTGCCTTACACAGCTGGAGGTCGCTGACCTTTATAACCCACTTATGAATACATCCCAGCTTCACAAGAGCCTGATGGGGACACTTGTCCGTGACAAGGGCACCAGGCCAGTGCAGAGTACCGGGAGGCAACTCAAACGCAAAACAACAGACACAAACACAGTAAGCGAACCTCCAGATGATAGCCTGAGAAAATTAATTACAAAAAACAAAATTCCTACTTGAAAGTCAGATTTTCAGTGTAGCTTTTCAAGACACCTGTAATTTCCCATTTCTATACATTTCAGCCTTCAAGGATGTACCCAACACAAAGATGCTCATCTTACCTGTACCCAAGCACCCATGCAATGCCTCATGGAAATACTTGGGGTAGCACCAAAGGCACATCAAGGGGTGTAAAGCCCCCTAGCGCCCAGAGATATCACCAACCACTTGCAATGGAAAGTACCACCTGCTATCCCCATACTGAGTAAAGTGGAAAATTTCTGCTGACTGAGGGGCTTTCTAGCAGTAATCCTCCACATCAAAACAACTGGGTAAGCACTTTACAAACTGATACTCTTGTTATGATGAATAAATAAATGGACTATTTGAAACATCCAATGACGACTGAAGCTCTACAATTCATGGACTTCCTCACAAAGACAGAAAGGTGGATGGAATTTGGTAACATGGTATTCATTTCTGTGTAGGATTCTCACGTAAGAGTAATCAGGTAAAATACATGTGCCTTACTTTCACTGCATGACAAAGGTGAAATCATAAGCTCAAACATTCCAAGCAAACATTTTGATTTTAATGAACTCATCACATTTTAAAAAGAGCAAACCTACAGATGTCAAAGCTCTTGGCCACTTCTTGGCCACTTGACCCTTGAAACCTAACAACTAAAAGGTCCGAACGAAACATTGACTTTAATATAAAAACTGACAAAACTGTGGTATTTACAATCATCCTGATCAAATACTGTACTGTTGTACAAACTCAAAGCTCTCAACTCTTACCAGCAGACACATTTCGTGACAGCTAGATTTTCTGAAGTCATTTTATGGAACCGGTCCACTCAACCTTGAAACTTGCAATGAGATCTTCAACCATAATTTTCAATACTAAGCAAAGATGCTTCAACCTGGATTAATAACCACACCTAGTTCAATAACTAGGATCGGCCCTAAGGTGCTAAGGTGATCAGCTAAGGTGCACTTCCTGACTGCCATGTGTCTTACAGTCACTCATAACTTGGGTTCTTGTGACTGCAATGAAAACCATGTTGTAAGGCTTTCTTCAACTGACAATGGGCTCATAGGGGCATCTTGGCCAGTTATAAGATTGTTGCTATTTGCTGTTGTTCAGCAAGTTGGTTAAATTTATACAGTTTTTCCATTTGAACAATTAGTGAAACAAATTTGGTCTGAACCAGAGTTTGATCCCCAGTGATATTTACTTAAAATGTTCATCTAGTTCTGGGAAAAGCTTTGGTGAATCCAAAAATATTCATTTTCAGGTCATCCAGAGAGAGTCTCATAAGGTTATACTCAAAACAATTCATTTTCTACTTCTCGCCCAAAATAATCAATTCAGTGGTTTTCTGAGACTCTGCTTTTGTCAGCACCTGTTAATAATTCCTGTTCCTGCCACTTTTTGCAGTTTTTGTCAAAAGCTCCCCGTCCACTCTTAACACACTCAACTATGTTTAGAGACTTTTTACCGTAGTATTCCTTAAACACAGCTGTTACTTAACAATATTATTAAAACACATTTTTCTGCAGTTTTTTGTCCTGTATATTGAAGAAAATTTAAAAATAAAAGCAAGTTGTTCAAAACTGCAGGTTGGTTTTCATTACTAAATAACTCCAAAGCCATTAGCGCCGACTTTGAAGGGGTTGGATGGCAAAAATTTTGTCTGGTTGAACCGAGTTGCTAAGCTAAGTTTGGTGGCAACCAGTCATGAGAAATGTAAACACAGCATACCAGGATAACTGGTAGTCTGTTTCTTCTAATAAAATAAACAGACGAGATCTGTGTTCAGAAAAGCTTTGTTAACAGTGAACTTTCCTTTTCACAATGCAGTGATTGTTTTCCAACTTTTCCAACTTACATTACGTAGGATTTTAATGATCACAAAGTATCATAAACATATCATGCAGATTTCCCCACACAAAAGCGAGAAAAGATTACATTGGGAAAACAGACTGTGCATGAAAACCTATCACAGGTGATTTACAATACAGTACACCACCACAAAGTTGCCATGGAGAGGCAATTTTTCAAGTTTACCATCAACCTCAAAACGGCCAACTTCCAATGATTGTATTTGAGTGACTGTCAGTTGACAAATGGGGGAAATCACACATAGATTGGGGCATTCCATGCTTTGGAAATACATTTGCAAATCTTTTACCAACTCAAACAATAGGAATGATTCCAGGTCCCTTCGTGCAGTCGGAGCATATTTTTCAACGATTTCCCACAGTGCACTTGGGCAATCCCACAGTGCACTGCAGCAACCTCTTGGTAGTGCAAATGTATTGCAAATCACCGGCATTGATATCCTACCAGCCACAAGAACTGCAACATCATCCATTTTGTCTGTCCAAGTGAGACAGAACAGCAAAATCTTCACAAGCCCTTTCCTGTAGAGGTTTAGCATGTGACGTAACCTGACGGCAAAAAGCATTTCAGAAAACATACCATGTGGGCACTGGCAATTTCAAATTGGAGTGTTCTATTGGCAATTTCACGCACACAAGAATGTTGAGACATCAAAGGCGCCCATGTTCTCGCGCACATCTGTGTGAATTGAACACCGACAGTCAACAATCACATGACTGAAAATCCTCTAGTCCAGAACACAGCTTGTGGTTTCTGAAATTTGAAGGTGCCGGCTCCAACCTCAGACTTGTCAGTAATTAACCTACTTGGTGTTTGGGGTGGTTAGATCCGATGTTCAGTGTATCCTTGTCAACTCTTCAACAATCTTGATGATATCACTAACGGTGGCATCTCGTTTCATATCTCCATCACTGATCTGTTTAATAACGTAACATTCAGGGAGAGACAAAAATGGGTTCAGAGTGATGCTTTCTCATTTCTATTTCCGTGATCTTGGTTCACTTCAAATGGACTTCGGTGCTTTCATTTAATGAAATACAAACCTAGATGTTTCAACCACTGATATTTCCAAGACTTTCAGACGTGCAAATAAAAAGTTTCTATAAATACCTGTAATAAATTTTATAAAAAACATGATTTAAAAAATTAGTCCTGAATCAGAAGGTTTACCTGTAATCCTTGAACGACTTCTTCCATCTTATCTCTACTCAGGTCCAGAAAGCTTTCAATTAAGTCACCATCAATGAAATTCTCTGCAGTTTCTGTTTTACGATCGGTGTAGAATGACCTCCAAGTATCACCCAGTCAAGGAAGAATCAGGTTAAATCAAGACTTTTACCAAGCCACATGGCAATTCAAACGGTACAGAATGGTAACTAGTGCAAGAAAAAACTTAGCAATTTCTCACAAACTTTCAAAGACCTAATTTTTCAATGCGGTTAAAAAATTGTGTGCACATTCAGCTGCAACTGCAATGGAAGTCACTTCCACAGGGAACTGCGTGTGTGCAACATTTAACAACGACGTTGGCATGGTTGCCTGCAAATAAAAGGGCATGTCAGAAAGTTATGGCTCGTATACTCCGAGGGAAGCCAGTGACTGTGGCTGTGGGTCTTCCACAGACACACAGTAGTTAGCCACTGCCAATTGATTTAGACATAGCCTAATTTGGCTCTCTCAAATAGCCAACAGCGCCCTCTATGGCACTGTATCAAGCCAAGCTCCCCCCTCACCCCCAGGTCACATGGAATGGCAAATACCAAAGGATATAATGTGTGGTCTATCTTCCCAACACTCTTAATGACTCTGGTCAGTTTATTCTGAACCTCCATCAAGAAGTGGTAAAACTCCTCAGAGAGCTGGGTTACCAGACCTGTAACACAAGCAACACAATTAAATGATTTTACAAAAACACCTGTAACACAAGCAACACAATTAGATGATTTTACAAAAACACCTGTGACAGCTGGTTACCAGACTGGTGACACAAACACAAGGCAAATAATTTCAAAAAATAAAACATAACAAAGGACAGTTACCTAAAAGTAAACTTCAAATAATTTAAAAAAATAAAACATAACAAAGGACACTTCCCTAAAAGTAAACTTCACTGTGTGAGGGTTGCAATATACCAAATACACGCCCATAGAAAATAGTGCAAAATCTGACCGAAATAGTGCTGCCTGTTGACTCTCGTGAAGAGGTTGGCCTACGTTTTTTCACTGGAAATTCAAGATCATGGCCAGAAAATCACTTTTCGTTTCAATTTCATAGGTGTTAGCAACGAAAATATTGTTTTGTTCGCCTTTGAACGAAGATACCCCCCAAATAGCAGTAAAACTAAGCGTTCATTTCTGAATGTAGACGCCCACCTCTATCCAAAATAGGTCCACAATTTGGCGCTTTTAGTGAAAGAAATACCCAAAACTGGAAACTATCAGTCCTAAATTCGGGATTGACAGAAATATTTCTATGATACCTCCTGATTATGGCTTGTCCTATTGTAAAATTCCCGTGGGATCACAAAATATTATTGAGCTCGCACGCAGAAATACACCCATTTGGTGGAATGCACCCAGAGAGCTGTCAAGCTGTTCTTACCCACAGTGCCATTGACTGTACCAAACAGAACGCTTCCATGAGTTGGTATGGTACTTTCACCGATGTTCTGCATAACCAAGGATCCATGTCTGAAGACATTGATGAACTCGCCAAAATGGAACAAACCGACCTCTTGAAGGTGTTGTCTCTCTTCGTCTGTCGTGGCCGCACTGCGTGCAGAAAAAAAATCAAATTATGATACATTTTTCTATTGACCTGATATATTTTTTTATTGACTTGATATATTTTTCTATTGACCTGATATATTTTTCTATTGACCTGATATATTTTTCTATTGACCTGATATATTTTTCTATTGACCTGATATATTTTTCTATTGACCTGATATATTTCTATTGACATGATATATTTTTCTGTTGACCTGATATTTCTCTGTTTTTTTTCATACATTTTGCTATTGTCATGACATGCTTTTATATTGTCTAGATGTTATTTCGAGATGACTTCTCATTCCATGTTTGCTTCCACTCCTTGAAGCAACTGGTTCTATATGCAGTCTGGCTCTCCCGTGATGATTGATAATCTATTCACTACTGATGGAAGTCTAGCTGCATATAAAGTGTACATGCTTCTTGTGGTCTGTTTCAATGCAATCTCCTTCAGGGGCATGATCGTAAACATTTGTCTTCCAAATCAACACTCACTGACACTCCATTTTCTTGCTACCAGGGCATCAAAATGTCTTATAAGAGGCCAAAATTTGGTGCATTATCTGTTTGGTTCAAATAGTACACACTTTAAGCTGACTGAAAGCTCAATATGAAGTAAAAGACAGAGACCAAGCCATAATTGGACTAAGTCTGATGTATCGTTTTGAAGTCCAATATACGCACCTGTCTTTCTGGCATGTAAACAAATTGAATGAGTTCTCAGCTCCTAGGAATGTGTCATCATCCAGGATTTCTACAGCCGACATCCAGTTGGGATTATAGTCCCGAGCAATCTAGCCATTAAATACAGAAACAGATTTCATAAATAAAGCATACCAACTGAACCAACCCTGGCTACATAACACACTTTTTTAAGCCCTTGCTACCTCTTTACGTCAAAGTGCACAGTTTGAAGAAAGCCATGATGGTGCAAGACAGTCATCATCTAGACTAGCACAACCCTAAGACTTACCTCCTCCAGACACCCCTCCATGGGCTTATAAGCCAGCAACGTCACTGATCTCATCAGGTCACCAACTAGGACAAAATCACCTTTGGTCTTGAGGTGTAAGGCTAAGATGTTATTGTAGTGACTGCATTCAACACGCAATTCCCTTTCTGAAGTCCACTCAAAAAGTCGAACCTGTAGGTGAAAAGATCCCATGGACCGTTCCCGTGAAATATGCAAAAAAGGCAGGTGCACGCGCATCACTACCACTGGTTGGCAAAGTTGCTTAAATCTACGACGTAACAATACAAATCTCCATGTGCGTGTCACAATCGCCGTTTCTGTACTAGTATAGTTTGACATGAGTGCCACACTTAAAGACAACGAATCGTTACTTTCCAACCTCAGGACACTGAAAACTTCACTTAGTTTCGAGAAAAGCATGCTGAAGTATCGGACAAAGGCTGTAATATGGTTTTGTTTGACCTTCGCCACGCCAGGTTATGGTTAGAGCAGCTCTCCTACGCTACTGACAGTGTTGATGGTCGAGCTTGCCAACCAGTGTTAGAAACAAGCATACGCCCGTCTAATTTGCATATTTCATGGGAAAGGTCCGTTCCTCACTCTACTCCTCCAACTTCTCTTTTTCTACTGTTTCCAGGGCAACACATGACCAGAATCATCAAGTCACTCCAATGCCAATCTCCATCCCTATTCTTTCAAGTAAACAAATTTTTCTCAATGAGCAATGAAAAGTACCAAGCTGGCGTGTTGGTGAAATTTTCTCTAGAAATCTTCCCGACTTACGTCACTTTCCATTGTGTAGGAACCCATTCATTGTATCTCAAACTTCAAGACCCTGCAAGCCACATGTATACTGCACAATTTGTAACCAATAATTTTCTGCATCCCCCAGAACTGCCCGGTGGATTTCCAAGAACTTGGAAGGATAAGTGTGGACACTAAATCTGGAATTGAGAACAAAATACTCAGTTTGTTCACACTTTACTCACCACGCTATTGATTGATGTCAGAAGTTTTCCATTGAACTCTAGCATAGAATATGCTGCTCCTTTGATTTCTTTTTCTGTCACTTCTTGAAGTTTACCTTAATGAAACCAAACCACAACTTCACAAGATGAGAATCTGCTCCAAGCAGAAACAAAAGAAGGCGTGTTTTGGAATGAAATTGACTGTCATTTGGTACGCACTCACCACATAGGCGCAAGTTTATGCATGCTTGACGCGAAGCACGCCGAGTATGTCCAACTAATTTAGTCTGGAATATATGGTCTTCACATGCACACTGAACACGTGCAAGACCCCGGTTGGAAAACTTAGTACCATCGTTCTTTCTTTTGCCGTTGAGGGCGCACTTCAGCTCAGTGCAAATACACCGAAACCAAATGAGGCAAAATGTACGAATTGCTGGGTCACTCCACAATCATCAGCAGTTGCTCACAGGTAGCACTCAACATTTCAACATACCATCGCTGTACTGGAATACAACGATCCGCCCTTTCTTAGGCTCCGCCTCATCCGGGTAGACCATAGCTGTTCCCACGATGTAATACGTGGTAGGGTCGTTGCCAAGTTTACTGGATACGATGCTAGTGGCGTACTCGTAAGGAACAAAATGATGTGCATGGAGAACTGTTGAGAAATATACATAAATAAATTCCTTGAACTTGGATCAAAAACAATAAAGGATTTCTGTTGCTCCCAGGTTTCAAAAATGTATAGAAATTGAAAATCTTGAGAAATCAAACACATTGGCGTTGAAAGTTTGACAACTCAGAGAAATGATCCACTGACACACATAACAATGGCATCTGCTTAAAATTTGAAAATAATGTGTATTCAAAAAGTGTCACTTTTCCAATAGCAAATTGTTTCACTAAGTGAAAGTGCTGGTTATTTGTATCCGTTAACGGCAATATTTTCCCATTTTACTTTTAATATCTAAAGTCAAATTCTGAATTCCAAGTTTCCTAATGAATTTGAGATTCAGGCTCTGTTTGCTCAAATCCTCCTGTTTTTCCATTTCCCAACTCACCTTCAAATGTATGCTGATCAATAATGAGCAATGAATGAAGCTCGATTTCCTCTCCGAAGTGAGAGCCCTCGGACCCACTCTGACCAGGCATGCTCTTACTGTTGGTACTGCTAGACATATTGAGAGCCGTGGTGCTGGCTGATTGGCGTACTGGCATCGTACCCAATCCTGTGGCATCTTTGAGCTCCGTACGCGTCGTGATGACACCAAAGGTCTGAGTGGCCTCTTGGTAGGCGATGCGGTGGGGAGATTCGCCCAGAGGGACGGTACGAATGTGCAGTTTCTGGATCTCATCGATAGTGCCAATCATGAGAGTGGTGTCGTTAGCCAAGGCAAGGCTAATGGAATAAGATGGAAAATAAAGATTGATACACCGATGAAATAGGTCTACGAAATCTATAAAGAATGACTTCCAACCAACATCTTCATGCTTGGTTTGTATATCCGTCTGCAAAACAGAACACAATCCCTCTCAATGGAAACTTGTATGGTCAGATCGTTTTTTACTCTACCTGGGCAAAAAAATATAAGGATTTAAAAATTTTAATAAAAAAAAGAATAAAATAACTCCTCCAGCTAAAACAAAATTCCAAATATAGATCATGTGCTAACACATTTGCATGCTTTTCCCACACTTAAAACTGCGTATCTTTCAATGTTTAGATCTGAAATCATTCTGAAAGGAGCTGGGAACCAACCTGTCCTGGTACCCTTCAGAGTTCAAAGGGCACATGTAGCTAACCTCCTTCAGGTTGACATTGGAGAAGACTAGCTTGTGGTTGCTACTGTAGATGACCGTTGGTCGGTCCGAGCAGGCGAAGACATTGACTGTGGCATGGGACTTGAACGTCTTGAGGACAGTTGGCTGAGTGCCAAGAATGACCTTCTTACGATCCCTCATGAAACCTGAAGGTAACATGGACACCATTTGATAATAACATCCACAATTTGATTGCCATCAGCTCATAATGCTTTCATTATTAAACAAAAAGTAACTTGACCATGAACGCTTATCATGAACGTGCCCAGGTAGATTGTCTATGAGTCTTGAGCTAGACCAAGAGAGGGCTCAATTGTCTTAGCAACGGAGGCTTCTTTGGTCAGAACTGAACTTTGCTGGTTCACGAACAACTATGAAATGCATGAATAACAGTCTTATTGCTACCAACAAAATGAACACTGCGGACCAACATGACTCTTTTCAACCAATGAGGGGGTGCTTCTGCTCGAGGTGGATACAGAAAACTAAATTCCAGAGCCCTGCAGGTGCCTACATTCTTAGTCCCCCCAAAACCCTCTGTGGTTCAAGTACAAAGCCTTCAGCTGACCAATCAGCTTTTACCTGTCTCTGTGTTGAGTTGGAAGTAGAAGAGAGAGCCGTCTCCTAGGGCACACAGGACGTAGCACTGTCCCTCAAACACGCTCAGTAAGATTGAGCGTGGGATGATCTCTGAAAGCAGGAATAAAAAAAAATCCACTTCAAATCGATTTTTAAAGCTCCAAGGTTCCAAATCTTCTTGAAGATAGCTCACAGGTCTACTGGAGGGCCACAATCCACTACCATATCTAAGTGCATTCGCTAACTCTACTTAAAAGTTATGTGCAACTGAGAAATTTGATCACCGATCACAAAAAAGCAGTTCTAGTGACTTTCAAAGGAGTCTTGAAGCAGTCTGAGAATATCAAAGAGGCGGAGGTTTATTCAGAGGATTAAGCTCCGCCCCCTGAAAAGAGGTTATACGTTAAAGCCTCCTCAGAGGGAAAGAGTTTTGTATCACTGGGGTAGGCTCGAGTAAACCTTTTCAACATTTGTTGTAATTAAATCAAAATAACAAAAGCAGCTTCCTAGACCCCATGGAGATGCCAGCAACACATAACCTCTATTACAATTTCATCGTAAAATGGAAGGCATCAGTTTCTGAGTCAATCTCATTCTTTAAACAAGGGTAATTCTTCTGAGGCAGTAAACAGAGATGGAGCCAAAGGACAGGTCCTACCTCTACAGCTCAATTCTCATCTTACCTCCTCCAAGCATCTCGACGTGCATCGATTCCAAGCTAGGGATTTTGAGTATCCGTGCAGAAATGTCAGTCCACAGACCCACAGCACACAGCTCAGCCATGTCAGAGCCCTCAGTGAGAGGCGTAATGTCTAAACAAGCGACCTCATGTTCCATAGTCACAGTACTGCAATGCCCAATAAAAACTTACAGATTTAACCTCAGTGCCCAAGCAGTATTGATAGGAGAATTCCTAAATCCTCCAGTTTTCACACTAATAGGAACAGAAAGGGACATTCTCTGTACAGGCAACTTTCAAAGATTATATCAAGCTATATGAGATAAACAGAGCCTATTAAGGTTGCAAGATGTTAAATCTCTTTAAACCAGCTTTTGCTGTAACACTCACAGACAGTCAAAATGTTCCTACTACTTCTCCCTCTACAGGACAGAGACATATCATATATCACTTGACTGATTTTGACTGATAGGACTACTGGGTACAGATTGCATCTTTGCACAGGAGGGTTTATAAAATCCTACAAGATCCAAAACCTACGAGTTTCCAAATTCTGAAGGGCAGACCAAGAGTAGCATTAACATCCATTCCCATGGAATCCAGCCAACAAAGTTACTTGGATGCTCCTTGGACTCAGGCCCCCCCCCTTTCTGTTAACTTAGCCCCTCCTCCTCTTGTTCCCAATGCTGAGACCAACCTAATCTGTCGGAGTTCCCCTTCGTGGATCTTGAGGTAGAATATGTCCCTTCCCACAGCGCAGACAGCTTGCTGTGTGTTGCAGGAAGCTACGCTAATGTTCTTACTTGACGGAGAGCGCCACTCACTCACCATACGTTTGGTAACAGCATTAACGAGGCGCACGGACGCTGCAGTGATCTACAGAAATAATTCAGACTTATAATCAAGACTTCAGTGTCACTGGATGCTTTTAGAATATCCTCCATGATTTGGGGCAATCTTTCAGCCTTCTGCATCTGTAAAGACTTTATTTCTTTTTTCTTCAAAACATATAAATATATTTCCTGCCAACCTGGACCATTTGTATAACCGGACCTCAAACCTTTACTGACCACTTCAACTCAATCAGACAACACCATACCTGAATGAGCTGATTGCTGTAGACGTTACCACAGTAAAATGTTTGCTGATTACCATCAATACCAGGCATCTCCGTCTCTTCAACCTCCTCCCCATTCAACATTAAGACCCTGGCAAAGAGGAAGACATCAGATAAGGCATGAACAGAGAACTTGCTTCTGACAACAACTCAAGTTAATACAAGAAAGAAGCTCAACCTTCAACCATGTCACACATTCGTCCTCTCCGAAAACCGAGATTCCTCACACCAAATGAAATGACAAAACTACTCAATAATAATTAAGAAACCGAGTTGTGAGAACAAACCTTGTTTGCCCAACGAAAGACAACACCAGGGTGTCATCATACTGTGATCCTTGGTCCACTCTGAGTGGCCATAACCCCTTGATCCCTGGAAGGTCAATGCTAGCATGCTCATGTATACCGATGCCATTCCTGATGATGCGAAGACTGCCCTCTTTGTACGAACCTGAGCAGGTTACCAACTAAACATAGAAAATACAAACCAAACGTTGCCATGACCTGAAAACCGCGTCAGCAGGAACTTTCAGACACCAAGTAATTTTTGTCTTTTACTACAAATGGTATCACAAACATTTTAGTAAACTGAGGGATGAAAAACCAAATCCTGACTGCTTTTTAGGGAACCATAACCTCAATAAAATTGGATTTGCAGACGAGGAGCGGGGAAGGGTTTGATTAAACTATTTGCAACTTACCTGGCCTTGACCTTGTCTGTCTAGGTCAACAACCGCCATATCTACAATGGGACCAAGATTGGTAAATGTCTCCATGGGCTGGACATAGCAACCATGTTCATCTGGGTCCACAGTCAACTGCAAAGATCACAGGTCAAAAGTCAAAACCAGTTCTGAACAAGGAGCGGTTGATGGAGTAATTCAAAGAACCTTTCAGTTGAAACCAATCTTAGGCTATTCTTGAGTTTGATTTCTTTGAAGATTTGGCTAGGTCCCACTAGCAGTAATCATTGATCAAATCTTGTTCATACAAAAGTCAGCACTAAGATGATTTACCCTGACTAACTGCGAGTCTCCGAGTCTAGACCCGATGAAGATGACCCCATTGTCCAGATACGTCAAGGATTCTGCAATGGATGTCTAGTACAAAACAGTAAATCAAATCAAATCATCAAATCATCAAATCATCAAATCATCAAATCATCAAATCATCAAATCATCAAATCATCAAATCATCAAATCATCAAATCATCAAATCATCAAATCATCAAATCATCAAATCATCAAATCATCAAATCATCAAATCATCAAATCAAACCAACCAACCAACCAACCAACCAACCAACCAACCAA
>NW_019091556.1:155404-272359 GCF_001949145.1 Acanthaster planci
CTTGCTGTGTATAAATCTTCAGATCGTCCGTGACCTCTGAACCACCAAAGAGCAAGTCTTACGCTGTGCTAATACCCTCTCAGCAAATCTCCAGACGTATTCAGGTCATGGCACACATATGAAAATGTACCTCGGAAAACATTTGAATCCACAATATGCAAACAGGGCAGTGAAATACATGTCCACATCTACTGTTTAAGTTGAATCTTGTCCGTTCTGCATCAGATCCTGTAGACCTGCAGATCACTGTAATCGTATACTACCGTATAGCATCCCAAGGATTCGTGTTTCGTAATGTGGTGGCAAAACTAGGAGCCAACCGTCCACCAGCATAACTACACCCCACCAAGTTGGGTCTCTTTGACAAGATAACCCCTAACACAACTATACGATAACATTCCACACAGCAAAACTCTAAATATATTTTTGATTTCAGTGAATAAATCGCTATTGGCAGAATTAGTTTACACGGATGTATACATGTACATTATTTCAGAAATCTAAACCACTCTTCCTCCATTATCAAGCCAACTCTGAGTTGGCAAACCTGAAACCGCAAGTCGGTGAAACTATAACGGGCAATGAGAATAACATGTCATTCATGTCGGTTCATGCACTAATTAACCATACAAGAACCGGTCAATTTTATAAAATGTTCCCCTTTCTCTCCACTGCGGAGCCATTCCATCGTCAATCCCTGTTCCTCAAACACAGACATGGGGGGTGTAACTTACCATGATTTCTACTTTTCAAGAGTTGGGCTCCAAGTCACTTTGTACATCTCTTTCCTCGTGTGACTACCGGATAACTCAGGCGTGGACGGTATGTCAATGAAACGTTTATCCTTAACAAAAAGCCCTTTCCTCTGTTACGTAAATCCGTCGTGAATAAACAGGCACCCGCTCCCTTGAAGGTAATAAGCCGCTGGGTACAGAGCAGGCACGAGAAACGTTAGGTGCTTGACGGGGATGAGTGGTCACGATAGCCTGGTGACTTACAGATAAAGAGGAACTAGATCCAGCTCATTCAGGAAGCTGGAAGTCACCATGATGTGCAGTTTCATAGTCCGGCCATAGAGCATGGGTTTGTAGCTCTATGGTCCAGCCAAGCCGACAGTATGATCGGCGATAGGTTATACATGTACTGTCAAAGTATCCCGTGAAAGACACGGAACACAGAGCCAAGGGCTTATCCAATCTTGTCTGCTCATTTGTCAACATTTAGGTTGTTTCATCACTTCAAAATGATACCAAATTTCTCGTTGTTTGGTTTGCTTTGTTTCTATTGTTTACATGTACTTGTTGTTATTGACTTGATGTTGTTCTCTGGCCTTTCTGGGGTGGAGCTTGTATATAATGTGCTTTCCAAGCGCCAGCGCACCCTTTTATTTAATAGAGACACTGAGAAGGGATCATCACGACTGATAACCATCACATACAGCAAATCATCAATGAAGATAAAGCGGATAATCCATTCATAATTAACCAGATAATGAGGTTATTGAATTCTTAAAAAGATTTCTCCGCACAAGATCAGTCTGTTTCATTAACTGCCCAATATACCAATCATTATCTCGTTCTCAATGAAACTGTAGCAGGGTTGGTAGGGTTACTCAAACGGCACGGCATGACACTTGTTGGGACCTGTACGGGGTGCATACAAAGAACACACAGAACACCTTCGATAAACAGGTGCTCTACAATCTCGTAGACGGCACGGCCAACACTCATATAATCATCCCAATTTTAATAACGACTATCTGAAATATTCTCTGTACCCAAGAAGAATTCCTGAATGGAATCTTCTGCCTGAGGATGTAAAGATGGCACCTGACCGAACGAGCTTCAATGCTGCTTTAGGCTCAGTTGATATCCCCAACTTACTTACTAATACCCCCTTTAAAATTTAATTCTGCTGCTACCACATGAACCCTACCCAAACTGTATCGGGATAGCCCAGTGGGGCATTGTAAACAGAATAAAGCAGAAATTGAAGCATGTTTTTGAGGGGCATTGAAAGTAAATTAACTGTGGCTTGTTGGATTCATTCCAAAGTTTCAGTGGGGGAAAGGGGTGTTATCACAATGTAATTACATTAATCTACCATATGCACTGACATTCAACAATTTCCAGAATTGTTTTCTTAATTAATGACGCAGCAGGTCGTAATTATGTGTTTGTTTTCTTTTCCACCTGTAAAGATCTTTTCCTATACGGAAATCTTTGGGACTTGCTCGACAATGCGCATCAACACAGCAGCGGTAATGTTTTTTGCTGCATGCTCCGTGATCAACTTCACGCAGCGTACAGAGAGCCACCCTCTTCCCGGGGCGCACCCTCACCACTGTCCCATGAAGTGCCGCTGCGTCACGGTGTCTCGTCGCCTGCTGGCTGCTTCACGTCGTCTTCAGCAGTACGCAGCGATGTTTGACTGGGTGGAAGGGGCCGGAGCAGCCGTATGCTGGGGGAAGAAGGAGGTACCAGTTGACCTGTTGCCGGGTATGTAAATTATGTCGAGGCGTGACCTGGGGCCTTTGGTAATGTTTAGGATCAATTTACAAAGATCCAGTTGTAAGATGTTCTAGAATACATAGTGTAAGAAAATGATGGATTTAAAAAACTTCTTACAGTAACTGATCAGTTGGTACATGTTGCACAGACATTCTAACTGAATGAGCCAGTTTGGAGACCAGACGTATTTACACGCTTATGCATTTGAGGTTTGGGAAACTGATACAAAGGCAGTGCTTGATCCCACGTGACCCCACCTGACCTGTGTGTTGGATATCTGCCAACCCCCATGGGATTCACAAAGTCAGTAAATCAACCAAAAATCGTGTAATGCAATCGGCTTAACCTCACAATGTTGTCGGCTTTAAAGGGCAAAGTGGTCGGATCTAATAGATGTACAGAAAGAAATCATTGTTCTCTACCGGCCAGTCAGACTTAACTAAAGAGGAACTAGTGAAGAACGTTGAAACATACCAGGTTATACAAAACGGTAAACAAGCTATGATAAATCTAATGCGTATAGCGTATTTAAGGTACCGTAATTGAAGAAACCAGGACGATTAACTATGGGTGTTAATCTATGTAATTAAAATGTAATTAGAAATTGAGATCCAAGAATTACTGATTGGGAATTTCCTTCCATAGGTACTAACTGAGCGTAATGAAAACACTGTGTTATGTTTGTGTTTTCATATTTTGACTTTTGGAGCAGGAGATGGTGGGTTCGAGTCCCACTCGCTCTTATCAGTTATTTGTCTTAAAAACGCAACACTGGGAAGTATTAACGCTGCTTTGAACACGAAGAGGCAATGGTAAATTGTATCTCAGGTTCAAAGAAGTACAGTACCCATATTCTGTGTAATAACCCGGCTTTCTGATTGATCCACTAACGATGTTGTGTTCTTGCTGTCACTTTCTCTTCTTTCAGAGGTCAGTTACCTATTGCTGGTTGGTGACGATTCGCGAACCGGCATAATTGATTACGACATGACAGGTTCTGCTGTAACTTCGACCGCGCAACCAGACAGTGATGAGAGAGTAGGACGCATCAAAGACATTCCATTGGGTACATTCGCCGACGGGGTGGGGCTGGTTCATCTGGATTTACGCGGCAATAAGATCGCAGAGCTAGAGCCCGGAAGCCTGATGGGATTGGGGAATCTACAGATACTCTCCTTGAAGGGTAACAGGTTGAGGGCGCTCCCAAAAGACGCGTTTCAAGATGTACAGAATCTGACACAGCTCTTCCTGTCAGACAATCATATCCGATCTGTACAAACAGAAGCCTTCATAAACAACACGCACCTGCTGGAATTGGACATCGGAGACAACTTGCTGGAGGTCATGTCTCCGGGATCGCTGAGAGGTCTGACATATCTCCGGTTCTTGAATCTGTCGCACAATCGCCTGACTCATCTCCCTGAGGATCTGTTAGTGGATCAGCTTGAACTCCAACAACTAATCCTTAACGACAACAAAGTAGAGAGTCTGTCCAAGAACATCTTCGCAAAAAACTCCAATCTGAAACTCCTTTCTCTTAAGAACAACAGGCTGCGACAGTTACCCGAATCCGTGTTCATCTCCCTGACGAACCTGTTGGAACTTGATCTATCTGGAAACAATCTGATTGCCTTGGCTGATTCCATTTTCCCGCTAGTGTCAGCTCTTAAGTTTGTGAACATGTCCCACAATGCCCTGGTTGAACTGAGCAAGGTCACTTTTGAAAACTGCACCCATCTCAGAAAGTTAGTCGCCAGCTCTAACAGGCTGAGTGCAATAACAGACAAGACATTCGGGCAGCTGTCCTCTCTTCAAGAACTCTTCCTGGACAGGAATAACATATCCACGATACTTCCTCATTCTCTGCAGGGTCTGAACAGTCTCAAAATTCTAGATATCACCAACAATGCACTGCAGCGCCTCCAAACTGAGACATTCTACGGACTTGAGGCTCTGACGTCATTGCGACTCGACAACAATAAAATCACAGACATCGAACAAAATGCCTTCAGCGTAAGTGCAGCGCATAGCATGTCCAAACTAACATGGCTCTACCTGAGGGGTAACGACCTCAGAGAATTGTCAGCTGATATGTTTGGCGGAGCTCCATTTGTCAAGATGCTGAATCTGGCAGACAATAAAATTTCCACTATTGATCCCTCCTCTCTCCGACGTCTGAGAAGACTGGTAACACTTTCTTTGCACGGCAACCGGCTCGGGAGCCTGCAAGATAGAGCCTTTTCAGAAGCCACAAACGTTCAGAGCTTGGATTTGAGTGGAAATTCGCTTCATCGGGTAGATGAGGGCGCCTTTCATGGACTAAACTTACTCCTGGAACTCAACATGGCAGACAACGAACTCGACGAGACCACTTCTGATTGGCTGGCAAGTTTGACATCACTCAACCTGCTTAACCTGAATGGAAATCGTTTCTCCCGAGTTCCAGCTACCCTGCTGACCTCTCTACCGGACTTGAGTCACCTCTATCTGAAACGGAACATCCTGGATACTTTTCGGGTTCCCGACCACGACCGTTTCAGGGGACTCTTCCTCTTGAACATTGCAGACAACAATCTTCAGACTATAGAGGGCGGACTGCCAGTTATCTTGGCCCCTGGGAGTTCAGTGGACCTATCGGGCAATCCGTGGATATGCAACTGCGCTTTGGTTGCCGATGTGAGGGAGATGATTTCAGTGAATATCCGTTTTGAAAAAGAGAACGAGACGCTATGCACAGTACCAGGACAAGCCAATGATAGAAAGGTAGGTCAGTTCATCCTCGCTCTACCACTTGCCAAAATAAATCTTAAAACTGAGTCTCGATCAATCTGTTAATTTAGATCACTATCAATAATCAATTATCAGTAACTTCCGTAAGTTATGGTTTAGTTTTGTTAGTTGCTACATTGAGTCTGAAGCAAAATTTTCTTATTCCTGTCAAAGCAGGAGTTGACGAACACAGCGGATGACGACAGTGCCCTCTGTGGTCTAGAAGACTTCCCACCGATCTTTTCAACGCAAAGTGATGGACTGGTCAAGTCTAGTAAGGCTGCACCAAGAAAACCTCCGTGCGAGAATCACCCAGTGTAAGTTTTATTTCTTTTGTCACGGTGACTGCATTCAATAACAGTCATGATCTGACAGTTTTTGAAACGCTGAATACAAGAAGTGTTTGGCAAAACCAAATAGCACCCCAGTATCGAGGTCACAGTAATCCTTGGAGGCTTCGCCGCGTTCGCATTATGACCGGTTCATACTTCGTGCAAAAGCGAAAACGAACGCGAGTTGTGGGGGAGGGGGCGGCAGATCAAATTTTTGCGTTACGAATTCGCAAAGTTCAACACATTTCAGTAATTTTTGGTGACGTCAAATTCGCTTCACTTTTGCATCCGCATAAAGTATAAACTAGCCTAAGGCTGAGTTCGGGCGGCTTGTTCTCGTTTGTTCAAGAACAGCTCGATTTGTTGTTCGAGGGTCGGCCGCTCGAACGCCGGGAACACACAACCGGTTATTATCGCTAGTAGTTATTTGCATTCTTCGAGAGTTAATGTCGACTAACTGGGCGAACTTCTTTTCCATTTGAAAAAAATTCTGTCATGGAAAATTATTACAATGTAATATTAATTTTACAAAACTGTCCTTTGTCTTCGGCTTTGTAAAGCCATATCGATACTTTTTGCGGCTGTTCAAAAATCAAATCTCACGAGTTTTCCCGTGTGTTCGTGTAAAATCCTAACGAGAAGGTGATGTGTGACCCTGTTCCGAGAAAAGTGTTCTTTGGTCATGTTCACGCCGTTCGATCGCGATAACACGAAACCTATGTCAAGAACGGATCGCCCGAACTCGAGAAGCGTACATGGCTCGTGCTGGCTGCAACACGCGTCTACAGCAAGCCAGGTGGATACATGATGTAGGAGTTTCAAGCCAAGGTCTTCTGCTGGAGCCTAAGAGATAATTAACAGCTAATACGGGTGATTCACAGTAATGTGTCCCCAAGAGTTTGCAACGCGTTAGCCCATCATGATGCGTGAAATCTGTCGACCCAGTGCGCGTTGGGAAAGGGTCGACAAATTTCGGGAGTTGTGATTGGCCAACGCGTAGAAAACTCTTGCAGGCGCACTACTGTGAACCACCCATATTGTGGCCGTTTTTCAATACTCGACTTGGGCTCCGTCGGAGGTATCAACTGTTTTTTACTTCCTGACTTTGAGATTGTAAGCGCAAAAGTAAGTCTGATAGTGCCACAAAGCATCAAGTAAGATGCAAAAGAGCCAAACATTACAGTACTTCAATTTAAATTAAACGCTTCAGGCCCACAATCGGAGATTTGATTTCCCACACGGAAACGGAGACGAAGTTGAGTATTGGAAAACGGCCTGTTATATTTAAGATTTCAGTAAGCTGAAATCTTATAAGGGCACTGAGCATGCGTGATCACAGACATTCGTCGCAGTTTCCTGAATTACATACAGCAAAGTAAAATGGCATGTTTGACAGTGTTAGCATGCTGCCGTAATCGTAACTTTCTTCAAGGGGCAGGACTACATTTTTAATGTGCTGCTTCTTTTATTTTTCCCAAAGTGTGTCCAGAGCCGATGGCACGTGGCCGTGGTACGCTGTTGTGTGGAGTACAAATAACGCGACGGCTCTCTGTAATGCTGCCCTCATCGGCGTCGACTGGGCAGTCACAACTCTACGCTGTCTGCAGCAGATACAACGCACACTGTCGAGCAGTATGCCCAATATCTTCAGAGACATTGTCAAGCGAGAAAAAGACAGTCTGCTCATGGCACCACGAGGTCTGGTTATCCGACTCGGTAAGAGTAGGTTCATGGATGAGTTTGAAGCTGACGAACAAGGTTACAGGATCATGAATATGCATATACCGGGAAATGACCACGGAACTGGTTTAGACCGACCTTTATTGCTCCAATTCAGTTCCCTAGCAAGGGTAAATGAGCAGGTCTCCCCCGTGTGCATTGCGAATTATGTGGTCAAAGTTCAAAGGGCAATTAGCTTAGGATGGGGGATGAAACCGAAGGAGACACCACCGGAGGAAGCCCTTCAAAGTTCCCGGATGAAGCTTGAACCCTGTGACCTTTCCAACAACGCTATCGAGGACGTCATGTTATGTGGGGTTAGAGAAAGAGGCAGGCCTATTGACTATTCGATCGATGGAAATATGGGCGGGGCACTGGCGACGAAAAGGGGGCGTAGTGACTGGGCTTTAATTGGCATAGGGAGTCGAATTGAGAAGGGTGTTAATGTGTTTATCGATCTGACTCGTTATGAAGACTGGATTGATGGGAAAACTGCGCAAACAAGGTCACGATAGACCAAAATCATCAATGTTGGTAATTATTGCAAATTATTTCAGAAAGATCAAAGCAAACATCTTAGCTGCAGAATAATTTCTGCAAGTGTTAATCTGCACTGCAAGAAATATGTATGGAAATGCTTTGTGTGTGTGTGTGTATCAGCAAGCCTTCGGCGTTGTTACTACTTGAAATTTCTGTCTATCGCCCTCTATTGAGGAAAATATCGTTCTGCGAATTTCTGTATTGTGAAATAAAATCCACAATTCTCTTTATGTATAGGTTAGCCTTCTTTCTTTTTGGCCTTGTATTTATCAAGTTTAGGTTTTTACCTTAAAGTAGTTGTATCGTGTATGGGATTCTGTGTTAATTTTATACATGTGTTATTTATTTAATATTTAGCAAATGTAGTATATCATTTGATAATCCTTTATTTTTTATCGTAAACCTAGATGTAGTGCAAGGGTAGTACTAAAAAGATGCAGCTTTGATAGAACAGAAAAGAGCAAACAGCAACAGCAGCAGCAACAACACCAGCAGCAGCAACAGAACAGCAACAATACAGCGATAGTTGCTGTTGATAGTAAAACATTGTTTAAACACCCCTCCTTGAGTACTTCGTCAATCATGCATTTTGTCATGCATTCAGCCGTTCTTTCCTTGCACATTCAGGTTTTCAAATAATCCCGCACTCACATTTTTCACCTTTTCAAGCGCTGAGATATTTTCTTGTCAGTTTTCTATTACCTCTCTGCACTATGTTGTAAATACCGTGCACAATGCAGTGCGCTCTTCACCATTATTTAACAGCTCATTTGCTCAGATTTCCCGCCATTACTTTGTTGTGCTTTTCTTATCGCATCGATTGCCCCAACGCGCAGATTATCTGCGCGTATCACATGTCACTTCCCAATGCGCCAACCGGTCCCAACACTTTTTAACTACTACTTACTTAGCGATCTCCCTGAAGAAAGTAGCCAGGATTTCATCCAGCTTCCCGCCAGTTTTTCTCTGTCCAACGAAGTGTAGACAACGTGCAATTCACAGTAATTATCTCTCGCCTAATGCGTGTAAATAGAAGCGCGTGGCTGCAGAAAGATCATCATTTCAAGTCATCACCCTTTGTTAGGGTAATTACTCCACAACCCTTCTACTGTACTATGCTCCCTTTTTAACTTTTTGATTTTGAACTGAAGGTTCATTCAAAAGGTGAAAATGTGGGAACCTTAATGTGTGTAAACGAGAAGGGTGAAAACCAAGCAACGTGCACTTATATGCGTAATCGTGACCGTTCTGGTTTGATACATTGTTTGTCTATTTTGTATTAAAGAAAACTGGTTTCTCTAAAGAGAAAAGGACGGATTTGTTCCTACCGTGGCTATAGTAATTTCGTTTGACTGGAACACGTGATTTATAGGTTTGCAGCAAACTTATGCCCAGTCCCTAGAAATAATATCTTTTGTAAGTTATTTTTTAACAGTTGCATTGAAAAGGTCTTCCGAGCTTTGACTTTTTCCTGCACACTATACCTTAAGCTTCTCAATGTCTGTAATGCATACATTTCATCTCACCACGGTGTGTCTTGGTCACTGGCTCATTGGATTCAAATCCTTGTCACGGGGTTAAACTGGGACAAAGAGGTCAGAGAATTTGGATCTATGTAAAGATTTTCCATAGCTTAACTTGACTGTTCTTCTTAAGCGATTCTTTGTTTGTTTGTCGGGTCTCTACACCTTTGCTTATCTCTTTGAAGAGCTCAAAAGCTGCAGGTGGATAGGGTTCAATGACTTGTTGCTAAACGATACCTTTTCGAAGTTTTCGCGCTCAGCCGTAACTCTCGACGTCTTCGCTGTTTTGCTTGGCTGTCGATGGAACATTTTTCTTACAGCGATTACCCTTGCGCAAAATGGTGGCAAGTCGGGTGCACCGTAGCAGAACGGTGATCCCTTCTACCCCAGCTCCCCTCATTTGCTGCGATCTCACTCCGGCGTGACGCCATTATTCGCACTCCATCTAACCCTCTGCCGTGCCTCATTTTCTATTCTCTCTTGTTTTGTTACTTTTGCCGCCCATACCAACGATTTTACCCCTCTTGGGGGTAATAACGACCGTAGGGAGGCCTCTTAGATCCAATTTCAGGATCATGGTCTCTTTACTGGTTTTCCAAGACGCTGAAACGGAATGGCAATCTTAATTTCACAAGTTATCCAGTTAAGTTTGTCTGGTTTACACACTGTTTTCAACTAAAAGGCACCATGCAAAGGGATATTGCAATCTAACGGTGTATAATTCATCCACCTAATTAAAAACAAGCAGTCCTACTTTAAGATTGCATTTAATTGATCTTGATAGCTCAAGCTTATAGTCTTTTCCCAGAAGTATTTTCGCGCTGAATCAAATACTTCCCAGATTTGACCGGATCATTTTACTACTCATTGCTGCCATTTCGAAGCGACAACACTTGAAGTTTTTTCTCACATTATCGATTCTCGTCTCCATTTCAATCCTCCACCTTTGCTTCTATAAGTCTCTCCATGTTTTGCCTGCTCAGTCTGTCTCCAATTTGCTTGGAAAGCTCTCAGTTCACTACCCAAAACTACTCAAGATACACGCCGTCTTAGCGTGCATAGACGCTACATGTCTTTCACTCTGGCGTCTCTCTATGGAAGCAGCTCCTTTGTCATAGGCTTCTCCAGTTTTTGTCTGATTGCATAGCAAGTATCCGTGTTCACACCAATTAACTCTCCATCAAATGACAGCAAATCAAGGGCGCTCTGGCAGAACCTGAGCGGTTCTGACCCGCCAGTGTCCCCCCGTCCACAAGCTGTATCCTCCCCGTGCTTTGCCCCTCGAGAACACGGTGCCAATCCTTTTATTTTACGGTTGTCGGTCCTTTCGTTTCAGGTTGAGCGAGAAGCAATACAGGCGTATACCGGATGCCAAATGCGCGTGAGATGCTATCGTGGACTTGTTTTTCGCGCCAAAAGAAAAAAAAAGACAGAAAACCTGTCAGCTGTTTCCTGTATTCTACAATCTCAAACAAGGAAAGTATCCCCCAAATAAACCTGAACGAGGGTCCTTTCTGATAACTTTACCTTCGCAGATAACATAGCAGAAAACTTGGCAACCCATTTCCTCCATTTTGACTTTGTCAATTCAAACCAAACAACGCCTGGCCTGCTTTGTTTACAATTCTAACAATAAAAAGTCACCATAAATACACACACATGTAAAAATCTAGTAAAGACGGCCTCAACACAATATCACAACACGAAAATGAATCAAGAACTCTCTACGTAACGTTGCATGTTGCCAACTAAAAGAAGATTCTCAATTCACAGCGTTACTGACAGAGGCCGATGGAGAATTCGCGTAAAATGTCACAAACAATATAACAATAACTGAGGTGGTAATAGTTATGGTAATCATAAAACAACAAATATGTGTTCCAAATTTGAATTCCGATTACAATTGAATTGTTAACATGAGAGATGGTTGATGATGCGGAACCTCACAAAAATTGATGGTATACATGAAACAGCCGATAATTTTCATCGGGGAAGTGAGAAATGAATAAATGTGCAAATCCATAAAGCTGCGCCGTTGCTTTATACGCTCCCATTTATATTGTCTGCTAAGTTTTGGGATGATCCAGAACGCACTTTTGCTTGAAAACGTAAAGAAAAATAGACAAATCGAGAAATATTGGTCCAAAATCTGGATATGCTCAAGAAGGAGGAATTTGACTGGGATGTAGGTTCGTGAAACACTAGCTCTTTTTGCATTCTTACAGCATCATGAGATTGCATGTGAACCAGTCAAATGTGAATCTCAAGTAAATTCTTGTTAAATCAAAGCTCATGCATAGCATATAAGAAATACATGTATTTAAAAAAAGTAAACGTGATTTTCAAAAGCTTATAAATTTATTCTGAACTACTTGTAATTAATTAGCCTAACCAGTCCCGCCCACTTAGCTAAGCCCCGTCCCGCCCACATAACCCAGCCTATATAGGCCACCAACTTACCCAGCCTAGTCCCACCCATTTACCCAGCCCAGTCCCATCCAGCCCAGCCCAGAGCAGTCTAACCCAGGTGAAGCTCAATTAGTAAAGTAACCTAACCTTGGCCACCTGTTAATAGCCCAGCCCAATCCAATCTGTCCTATCCCATCACTTCCTCTGCTATAAAGTACTGGCCGGTAACATTGAAAGAAAATAACAAAACTAACAACTCACCAAACAATACGTCTTAGATGATATTCCCAAATCGTGATTTTTTTCAAATGAAAGGATTTTTCGTCGGTGAGAGATTTTGATGTGTACTCACGTAAAAATCCAAGGTCGGAAACGTAGTCTTCATAGCTGCAGGATCAGTATGGTTCTATCCATCAGCACTTGTGGTTCGTAGAAAAATCCTCAGTTCCATACAGTAAATTTTTAATATTTTGTAAACTTAATGCAGTACATTTCGGTAGCTGCAACATTATTATACATGTACAATTCTATTTGATCCTGGAAGGCCTGTGAACTTAGGCACTGCGATCCACCGATGGTGACTACGTGGCATGAATTCCATTTCGAGGACAAACGCACACAAGTATTGCGTGGTGTAGGCCTATGCCATGAATGGAACACTCGGACTGTTACACAACCAAGATCCAGTCGAGATGCAAGCGCATAATTAAGGAAAGAGAGATCTTTTACTTGTGCAGAGCTAGTCAAAACTGAACAATGGATCGAATTCATGACATAGCTCGAAGTATTAGTAAGAAACCACACTTTTTATACCCATGTATACACTAGACAATACGGTAGAAGGGACGAACGTGTGTGGTTTAAATCAGAGTTGAAGTCTTTGAATCAAAGACTCTCATTCCACTTTTTCGTCATTTCTCATCAAATAAATTGAATTTTACCCTAGATTTGTTTTCGATTTTAAATTAATTCTTTTAATTCTCTTAAATTAATTTATATATGCCAGGGCTGAACCTGTCATTGTGAAATAAAAAAATAATACAAATTTATTAAAATCTATGCATTTTAATTTGAAATTTAAAAACTTTCCAGCTGAAGCGCATGGAATACAAAGAGTTGGTCTGGCATTTTTATTAAGAGAATATTGAAATGGTAAAAGAGCAAGGGTTAACTTGACTTTTTATTGATGACATAACTTTTTTTGACCGAAAACATTTGGAGAAAATTAAACAAATTTTTACTGTGATAAAATCTGACAACTGGTGAAAATGCACAAATTTAAGTGTATGTTAATTCTGATTCTCGTAACAAAAAACATGCAGAAACTGAAAGACAAATGGAATGCACCACGGAGCAGTTATTCCGAGTGTCGATATTTATCTTTATTTTAAAATCAGTCGGTCAAGTATAATAATTCATATATTCGTCTACATCAAATGACTTGCATATTAACTTAAAAGGGGACTGCCATTTTTTGTTCATTACAGTACTCAAATGAGGGCGCTATTCAACATGAATGCCCATTTTATAGACTTTCTGAGCAATGTTATCAGTTATGTAAAACAATATCAAATCCCCTTCACCAGTACCAGTTTCGGCAAGTTTTAGAACAGAACACAACCACACAACGCCAATTCATTGACAATATCTCAGATTTCTCAGAGTAATCTGTTGCCAAAACACAGAATACATATTTTCATATGGGGACGATGTGTAAAGAAAACGATGCACCATGCTACACGAACAGACAGATATACGCATAAATATAGACAGGACACAAATACATTGGCTTCATAAACTTTATATAAACATACACAAGTCACTTTTAGCCTCTTTTGTAGCTTAGTCTTTGGAGATTTATATTTCTTTCATTAATATTCGTAAATAAAGTATCGTAAACGACGAAATAAATGGGATATATATGTATCCACATCAATTAAAATATTCTCCGACTCGCATGTTTTTAACGGGTTATACAATGAGATTATCGTATGAAACAATCAGGAATTTAACCCTTGTATCTCGTCTCAGTTAATATGGGGTTTCACAATAGCACGCCTCCAAGAGATTGCGACGCGTTGGCCAATCACAATGCGCGAAACCTCTCGACCCTTTCCAAACGCGCATTGGCTCGACAGATCTCGCGCATTGTGATTGGTCAACGCGTTGCAAACTCTTGGTGGCGCACTATTGTGAATTGCCTGAATTGTTAATACAGCTCGCATTACATGAACAACATCCCATTTTCTCCCCAGAAACCCTGTAAATTTCAATAATTGTTACGATGTGCAGATGGTGATTATAAATAGATGACGTCATCAGAAGAATTGAAAAGATGACGTCCTAACGGAAGAAACTTGATTACCAATAATGCTGAAAAAAGGCACAGCTGACGAACAAAAGGGAAAAATACACGTACACTGCAAACATCAAACGTCTATCATTCCAACAAAGATGAAGTCTTATGAACAAGATTCAGGGCTGCCATTAGTGCTCCCAATTTCAACTCTGGTAAAGGGTTGATGAGGCCTTTTGGAAAAAAAAAACAAGCATTGACGAAAACCAAACCAAAGTTAAGAAGTCTTTGCGAAACAATTTACTTTTCTCCTGTTGTCATTGTTTCGTTAGGGTAACTTCACGTCAGAAATACCGACAAAAATAGTTAAACATTTCATAAAGATAGTCCCGCTTGGACCCGTGTAGGTGACACGATTTTGGCAGGAAGTTCGCATCCTACCAAAACGCGATTATAAACATTTCAATAAAACACTTCAAGGTTAATATGCGTAGCTCACACGGAATGTCTTTTTGTTCACAACCCTTTAACATTAGTAATCCAACCGTCCAACTCCATAAAATTTCCCACAAGTTATTATTTCAGGGTGAAGAATTAAGGTGTCCACAGGGAAAAAACTGATTCTCAAACTGACAGCATCAACGGCCGCGTTCTCTCCGTTTGGGGCGGCTCGCTTCTAGTAAGGTCAGAGGTTACTTCCACCAAATCGATGGGGCATGCAATTTGTCACTTTCGAGCCCCTATCCCGTCTCCGAGTAGGCTTCAAGAGAAGTTTTAAAACCCCTAATACGGTTAACTTCGGTCTGGGGGACACTGAACTCCCTATGGAGCCAAATTTTAGATGACATGTATTTTCTATGTGGTTTGGTAAGGCCAGTGATTCACATACGGAGCAGGCGTTCAGTAAAGCCGACATTGAAAACAAAGCCAGGATATGAAAAAAAAGAAGAACCTGCCGCTAGAGGGCCATTAACGCAAATGGCATATAAGCCGTTCCTAACAAGAGTCGTCATACTCCAATGTTTCACAACACTCGCAAATAGTCCTTTCATAAAATGGAAAAGACGACAGGTAGGCTTACCATAAAACTCCTACTTTACTTTTGTTCGACAAGCGGCCCAGTTAAAACCCAAACCTCAGGGAAATGTCAGTAGCAAAATCATCACGGTTGAAAAGACAAATAAACCCAACTAGCTCGGTTGGCTATGTCCAGATATAAAAAAAGACAAATAGTAATAATACACCAGAGATTATTTACTGTAACAACGATACCATAAAATCACTAATCATCATTGAATAAAGCTATTCTAACTATAGAACCGGTTTGCACTACTGGCTGTTATCGGCTATACTACATTTTACCACTACCATTTTCAAGACGACATAAGACAAATATTTTACAAGAATCGGCTGACTTTTTAAATCATCTATCCCATTTCATATTTAACATCGACGACAAAACGTTCCTGAGATAGTAGAAAAGAAAGCAAAATTTCAACTAAAATGTCCAAAAATCACAGTCGGTGAGATTCGACATTAATTATCTCAGTACAGTGTGGACTTAATACGGTGGCCTATACATGACACAGAACTCGACAACTACTTCAGTCGAAATCCTACAAACAAGTTAGGAGATGCCTCGAGTTACATCAAATCTGGTGTGACGACCCGTAGATGAATTCTTGCCTAATATTTTTCTCCATTGGAAGCCACACCCAGCCTCTTTTTAAAACCTTTCAGCCTCATTTTGAAACACATGCAGATATCATTTCAATACATTACTGCTAACAACCGTCTTTCCAGATAACGTCGTGGTCGGTGGATATCCCTTATTTAAACCGACTCTACACTCTCGAGTCTGAGTTGGTGACTCCGTGGCCCATCACTCACCTTTATGTACATCAGAACGAAATATCACTGTATTTGTTGCACTTAGGAAATGACATCTACCCCGACCAACGACCTTTGACCGCAGTAACCTCTCTCTGAGCATGCCACTGGTCATCATGTTTGAAGCATCACCTTTCGTCTTGTAAGTTTCGGCACTGATCAGTTCCAGGAAGTTCCGCGTTCTAACCAAAAGAGGGTGGTTGCCGATACGAACAGAAACACAGAATATCTACAGTTTCTCCCGCTCCAAAGCTCCATCAAGTCTCACTATAGCAACAACAACCTTGAGCTCATGATTTGTTCTCACGGCCATACGTTCTCATTTCTTGTCAAGCTCTTCCCATTCCTCGGTGCCAATCAACCTCTATCCCGAGTTTTGGAATCAGCAGGGCCGTCTACAGGTGGTCACAATAAGTAGTCCATCAGTTTGGTGTTTACTGGATACGAGGCCAATATTGAGAGGAATGAGAGTCGTTAGAGTTTCCTCCTGGGACTTGTACGGGAACTGAGACTCCTGGTGAAATGAGACCTGCGGACAAAGATGGATAAGAAGGAAGGGTTAGGGAGGTTGGAACTGATTGGTATCTACTTGCGCCATTCACAATGACACAGTAAAGTTGAAATGAGAAACAAGGACGACGATAACGCAGGACGACATCTTGCCCGCTATTCGTCGAATGCATTTAAAGCATTAACAAGTGGTGGAATATATCATGCAACATCTAACAGTGATGTTCATCTTGTATATGTGCGGAACTCTTTATCAAAAACATCAACAGTGTTTAGTGGGATTCTTTCAAGACATTTTAAGGAATGTACAACCACCAAATCCATCATCAGCAGTTCGTAAGTTACAAAAAATAACAGTAGAGATTAGACGATAGATTTGAACAAGCTAATTTCAACAGAAGCATGCACGACCTTTGACATGGTTTGACCTTTAAACTTACTTGAGAATGCACCATTGTTGCAAGCGCTGTTCATGTGGTGGCTCTGCATATGTCCATGGCTGGAGTGGGGCACGTGATGTGACTGCATGGCGTGGTGTTGGTTGGGACTGCCGTAGAGTGATTCGTGGTGGTAACCATGGGACACCGATCCCATCATACTCCGGTAACTTCCGGAATCCCTCGGTGGCTGCGTCCAACAAAATGTGGAAGTGTATAAGGTTTAGAGCACCAACTATAAACTGACATACATGAGCTTTTTACACCCATCGGGTCAGAGTGACTTCATTAATCGTTTTAGATTGTAGAAGAGCCATTCTCACTGCAAACTGGTCACTGTTCTTTTCATTAATTCCTAACATTTAAGGTTGAATCACTTCCCCTAGAAAAAATTTTCATTTTTTGTGAAAATAAGCTATTACACCTAAAAAGTACTGAAAACGGAAGATTTTGGCAATCCGGTAAAGGTGTAACACGTAGTGCCTAATAGAAAGGAATTTGAAAATCTATGCATTGACGTTTAAAGGTGTAATTTATTTATTTTTCCATGACTGGTGTGTTTATTTTAACCTGTACGTTCAAGTTGGGAGCTGTAGCCATACTGAAGCTGGGCACAGGTGGGAGGGCGCTGTAACTCTCAGCAGTACGGGGCACCATGGGAGCCGAAGGCTGAGCTATGGGCTGGTACACGCTGCTGATATTAGAGAAGCCGCCCAGGTTACTAATGGGAAGATGGCTGGAAGACTGCGGCGACGCCTCTGTCTGCTGGCGTCGCTGATTCCGCAGTTTTTCCTCCCGACGCCATTTGGCCCGACGGTTAGAAAACCATACCTAGAACAGAAAAAATATCAAAGGGGATACAGATAAGAGAAAAAATAGCACCAACAATAAAAATCGACAGCAGCACCAGAAAAATAGGACAGTAACTTTACAAACAAGCCGCTGTCACGAAAAGAACAACATTAAACAACATCGAGCAGGAACTAAGATTGTGAGCATAATCTAGACACAAGAACGAAATTGTGAACTACAAATATGAAAGGAAATAGCATTTCCAAGTATAAAATATCTCTACGATTATGACATAAACCTAGTCTCAATAAAAAGTCAAATTGTCCCCAGCAGTAATTTAGAAATCAACATAATAAAGAGTAAATTATTGCACAACTTTTCGCATTGGTTCTAACACGTTTTTTGCTTTTTAATGCTAAATTTAATGAACACGGTTACTTCTTTTCTTTCTTTCGTTGAAATTTATCAAGCCAGCGGTATTTCCAGTCAAAAGTTCAGCTGATTAAATCAACATTACTGAACTCACAAACAAAAATGTAATTGGCAATGTCCGCTTTTATTTGGTGCCGTATATGTTTATATTAAACATGGCTTCAAATGGAAGACTTAAAACAACTAAGGCGATAACACATCTTGCACGAGCCTAAAAAGTGCCTTGTAGCTCACTGATTTTTATCAAAAGGTTTGACAAACTGGCCGTTCACACTTAAACGGTTTATGTATTGTGCATGTATAACTAATTGAAGATAAGGTCTACTTGCTTGCAAGGTAGCCGCGTTATATGTAGCCTCGTTCAAAGATTATTATCAACAATATCAGACGGTCGGTGAACTCAACTACTGTGCTGATCTTGACATAAAAAAGTAACCACATTTTAAGGGTTGTTTTTGTGAGATTTACCCGAACACAGATCACAAGATCAGATTGGCCAGACTGTAAAAAGCTCTTGAAACAGCAGAAAACGAAACATGAACAGAACTGTTTTCAGGATCTATACTATTCTCACTGTGGTCTCTGGAGGGCTGAATGGATGAGGAACAACATGTCATGTTTTAGAATCCCCTCGAAAACTGAACATAACTGGAAATAGATCGCTTACCTGTATCCTGGCCTCTGGTAGGTCAATCTTTTGTGCCAGACGCTCTCGAGCAAAGACATCCGGGTAATGTGTTCTTTCAAATTCTGAAAGACAAAAAAAAAGCAATGCCTTATCCAGTGTAAGAGTAAAAACATGATGGAAGAAACAAAACATCAAAATTGGCTTTCAATAAAAAAACTAACTTACAGGTGGACGCTTAATCTTTTGTCGTCAGACTTAAGTGCTGAAAAACACTGTCCTCGATGAACAAAATTAATTTATTTTCGAAACTTCAATATACTTATTTTCAGACCTCGGTCTTATTGTTATCCAGCCATGCAAACAAACTGTACCAGACGGAGTAAGTGATCATTACTTTCGTATTAGAACCAAGCTATAGGTGGACAAAGACTCATATTCAGCAAACATATCAGCTATGCTACTTTCAAATTGGAAGTTAATGTCAGTCCCAGCAAACCAATTAGGTTGTGCTTGGTGTAGATAAAGAATTGACCATGGCGTAAGGTCCATTGCAACCGTCGATTAACAAGTTCAGAAAGTTTCTTGACGAAGGATGAATGCATCAAATCTCACTGAATGTCACAAATGTAAAAGCTGACGCCGGAGTGACTTTCAATTAGACGACACTCCTCTTCGCTCTCAAGTAATGATTTTGTAAAATGATTTAGGAAAGACAAACGAACTTCAGGTTTTCATGAGTTACAGTGACAGACATTCAACCTCCGTTTCTCCTATTGACAGGCTTAAAACAAGGTCTATCAAGTAAAACCACTGGGCATGAGGTAGCTTCAAGACACACGAGCATTGGCTTATTAAAACATTCTTAGGACAATCAACAAAAAAGGGAGAAACAAAAATCAAGGAAAAAACCAAACCAAACCAAACCAAACCAAACCACAGACAAAAACTTGCATGCATTTGTCAGAACCAGCCACAGAAAAATAATTTCAACTACCACAAAATGTTTTGTAGGTTTGACTACAAAAAATGTCAAATGATGAAAAAACCCACCAAAATTGTGTCAGCAATTAACCACTCCAATGCTGAGTATAAATGACTGTTCCTCTATCAGCAAACATCGGCAGTGAATCCAAAGTGACACTGTCGTGTCATTGTCGTGTCATTTTACAAGCAACGTTTTGCTGATTGATTTTTGATGGATGTAAGTACCACATAGAATTCTAGCAATCCTCAGTTACCCTTGATGGCCTTCAACTCGGCTAACTTCATGATCGGTTAATGCATTTATTTCACGTGTAGTGTTTCCTTGATGTAATTAAGCAAACAAAAGTATCCATTAAAACAACGCTGAACATGCATCATTTGAAAAAACCGTTGATTCTCCAAATTACAGCGCAGGAAGGAAGAGCGCGCTACCGGCTGGTGCGCTCTCAACACGGTGCAGTGTTGCTCGCTTGTCCCGCAGTTTTGTGTAATTGATGGCGGATTATTCGCTGAGGATGACTCGGTAGTAGTACCGCTGAAGTTACAATGGAAAGCATTAATATGCTGTGACTCTAAAACAAGCATCATCCACGGACCAAGCCGGCGCAATTAGAGTAAATAATGACGGTAATACATCATCAGGCGGAAGTACGTATTCATGAAAAAGCTTATGTCTCGGGAAAAATGAGTACAACGGGGAAACCTACTGGACCGAAACAGCTAGAATGAACAGTGGCTGAATGGAGAATCTGTGGGCATGTTTCGCACATCTGAAAGCAGATTAATGAATTCAGTCTCATCTAACATTATCGCGAACAGTCATCAAAAAAGTCAAGGATAACAAGCAACTATATGGTTTAGGAGTGCCGAATCTTTTGAGTAAGGTTCTCTTGGGCACTGCATCACTCATAATTATGGTACGACTTCCATATGTTACTTTCACACAACCCCTGTCGCGTCCCCAAATGAAATTCAATCAAAGCTTGGAATCTCCCCATGTAAAATCCTCTAATTTGTTACAAAATTACAGATTAATTTATGCCACAGTCTCTGTCCGTTCGATGCCACTTACATAGGTCTAGAGAAATGGAGAGCTAAAGTACGACAAAAATGGTCAAGTCTGAATGGAACTTACCGATGCTACCAATCAATATTCTGCTACGTAGCATTGCACATTATTTCAGGCATGCTATCTAATGTCAAGTTTCGATTGGGAGAGTGTTGGAAGATAACGGAACACATTTGGATTTCCCTTGATATGTACACGTTTCTAGGGATTTGATGAGCAATGCCATTTAATACTTGGAGTTTTATATGACATAGATATTGCGACACGCGAGTAGGGCTTAAGTACCAACCCCCCTAGCGATCTCATTTGATGGAGAAACCCCCGCCAATTTACACCAATCCCGGTTTTCTTATTCTGCGAGGGATCAAGGGCTCACCAACCGTCCCTACCACCTTGATACCTGACCATCTGCCTTCATCTCCGGCCCCAGCCACCGATTTCCAAAGCTCATATTTCGGGATCTTGTTTTCTTTCTTCTCTGCCTTAATCTGGCAGAAAAAAAATGATCGTTTTCTTCGCGCCGGATTGAAGTGGGGGATTTGATCCGGTTTTGCCTTTAAGTAGAACCTTAATCGCTGACGATGTCGGGTCAATGTTAACATCCTCCCACATGTACAACCAATAATTTCACTGGCTACTTTAAAAATCAATCTATAAGGAAATGGCAACAACACAGTACCCGCAACTTATTATCACGAAATGTACATACTTAAATGCCAACCTTTGTAGTACATGTTTGAAAGAAAGAAGTATACGTTTTGAAAGACACCAAAGGAAGGAAACATACTTTCACTGTCGAAACCTTTCACTTTTTTAAAATTGTTTTCTATTTCACAAGAAGATCAACCCCGCGATGAGAAGATCAGTTGAAATGCCTTACGGGTTGTAGAGTCCAAATGCTAAAATAGATACGACTGCTACCTTATGAGACCGTCACAGGTAACTCCGACTCATTCCTAGGTGAAGTTTGTATGAACAGTCGTAATTGCTCTCATCCAATATATCAGCCGGCAAGCCAAGCGTGCGGCTGTAGCTCGTTTTCCTGTAGGGAAAAACTAATTGAACGCTGATCAAAGGGGGGAGAATATAGAGTGTGGAAGACAGAAAGCCGCCGCGAAGGAGCAACAGCCATTGGCCATTCGCATCTTCATTTCCAGTCTATTCGCTTGGCTTGGCAGAATGCCAAGGTCACGGTGTATTATTGGTGACGGCGCGGGGCGGTTAATGTCGATTTCTTTTTTTTTTCTTCTTCGGTTTTCTTTCCACTTTCATCTCACTTTGGTTTCAGCGGGGCCGAGGGATTTGTTTTTGCAGGGAGAGAAACGATTTAGCGCGGGATCAGGGAAACCGCTGATGGGGGATGTGTTTAGGAACAGAAGACCCGACTGGAATCGACGGAATCAAGGGGATGCCTGTGACTTTAGGATGTTATGCCAGGGAGATATTGAAGAGATCTCATTGGTGCAAATTATTATCACTTCTCGCTAAATTCTGGAAACAGTAAATGACTGAGAAAATACTTAGCTCTAAGTTGAACAAACACTGTTCGGCAAAGTCCAGCTTTGATGATGATACAACATAACAAAGATCACAATCCCAGCTAAAGTCACATCCCACGCTCGAAGGGGGATAAACAGTCAGTTATCTTGTTTGTTCGTAGCCCATAGGAGCGACTCTTGCGACAGGTACCAGACGATGGACAACAACCACTCCCAACTACATCTCTTAACGGATTCATTCTATTCTACAAAACCCAAAATTTCAGGAAAAAATTGGCTGTAAACATCATTCCAGATGTAAGGTTTTCTGGCAATTCACGGGCTGAAAAGCTTAAAATTATTTCAACTAATATTTCCACGATTCTGCACATAGTAATTATTCCATAACTAGGATGTGTTGTGTTATCGGATCAAATCTCTCCCATCAAAACGAGGTTCTGCAAAGACGCACGTAACAGTCGTCGACACAACACAGTATGGCGTCATGTTTTCTCTTGTTGGTGCAATATCTTTTTATTCGAGTGGCATTGACGAATTAAGCCACCACTTTGCGCTTTAAAAAGAGGTACAGGTAATTGCAGGGTAACAATATAATGGCAAAATGACCCTCAACAATCGAGGAAATATCTTTTAGATTGCCAGCTTCGGTGGGATCTAATCCATAATGAAAACCCGGAACAAAAACTAAGTGTTTTGGAAAAAAAAACCGCGACACGTATCCGAGTGTGGAGGCCGAACATCGACCAGCAGTGAACTCGGAAGCAAAGGGGGTGCCATCAAAGAGAGAAATGTTCTCTAAGCTGAAACAATTTTGTGGTTCTGAATGACGTTTTGCTCTGCACTGAACGTAGCAGATTCAATCTTCAGGTACGGCGATTATCTCTTTCAAATATGAAGTTGACATGTCTCTCCCTTTTAATAACACACCAATCAGAGACATAACTGATGTCACGGCTAGTAATATTTTAAACACAAGAGGTATGGTAACTAGCGCTTTTAGAAAAGACCTCATACCACGCGTAGAAGATGTGCACCTATGAGGCTGCGTTCGTGATATAATTCAGACATCTTTCCCTATATGCGCACAGCATAAATTATGCTGAAAAGTAATTAACGTCCGTACATTAAAAAAATATGCAGACCATGGTCTTAAACAATCGCATAATTCACACCCAATTGTCGTACCAGGTGACGTTTCTGGTATATAGCTAACAAACACCCCATACTGGCAAAATGCGACGAACCGTTAAGGAAACGATCAGCCTTCAACAAAAAATTGCTATCAGAAATTGATGTATGGAGATTTTCATGTAATACATTTTTGGACAAAGAGGTTTCTATGGCAACATTGTGCAAATAAAAAAGTAGCCTTTTATTTCCGTCAGATTCTCACATGCAGCATTAACGAGCAAACTGGTTTATAGAGACTTTCCCCCCAAATTGCCAAGAATCGCAATAAATTAACCCGTTATTACTTCTTGGTGTTGTAGAATAGCATCATTAACGCCAACTCCATATTAAAATAGGTCCGGTATTATCCTAAAAGGTTAAGTAATTCACGTCTATGGAAATATCTGTCATTCAATATCCATCACGATGACGCAAACAGCAGTACGGCAAATACTATCTCGACTAAATATGAGAGTCTGAAAAAGAGGGAAGGAGAATCGCCATACTTAAATGACCATGGCTGTGTCCTACAAGCGAAGATTGTTGTCTTCAATGGGTGAGATGTTTGCTGGAAACGCTTCCATTTTTGCATCATTATTAGGAGAGCACCGGACCTTTATATTGATTTTTCTTTCTTTTTACAAATCGCCCAAATGCACATTGTAAGAAAATGTTATCATCTTCCACAGTAAAACAAATGATATTGTGAACTGTCGATTTATTAAGTATTAATTGCGTTGCCTATTTAGTAGCGTTTTCACTTCAAGGTTTCCTTTCGCTTATTAATAACAAAAGGGTGTACATCTTTATATTCGAGTCCAGCATGACGTTTAAACATCCAAACCCCACATCAGCCACCTTCGTAAATTGAATCCACGCGCTTTCTCGGCCTTTCTCCTTGTGAGCGTGCGTTGAAGCGAGCTAATGAAATTCTAGACGCATATTGTCTCTTATTGAGTTACCAGGTTGAGTTCAAAATGGCGCGTGCTACAATTTCTGGCCGAGATATTTAATGACAAGCCTCAAACGAACTGTACGTATTGCTTTCACCTATATAAATGATACATATTCTACGGGAATTTCATGTATAATACAACGCTCAACCATCAAAAAGACATCACCGTTGCCTTCATTACTTTCAAGTTTAACTGCCGTTTTCGCATTTTTCTTATTTGGTTACTATTATTATGGCAGCTCATTGATTTCAGAGCATGACATTTTCCAATTTTCAATTAGTTTACGATGGCAGGTGGAAAGAACGTAGTCATCTGAGTGAGATTCAAAGAAAATTGAGTAAAATTATCATTTGTGTCAATTCCTAGCCGTTGGCAAGATCGATGTGATCTGAACGTCAGCAATGTTCAGTAGGTCATGTTACGGCCATAACATGACTGATTGATGACTGACTAAAACAGCACATCGGTCAATTACATATTGCATATATTCCATCAACATGCACGGCACATTCCCAGCTAATACCAATTCCAGAGACAGTAGTTTTTTGGCTCTGAAAATGTCAAGTTCTTTTCGAATTCCTCATCCAATAAAGAAAACAGAATGTTACAGTTTAAATATGTAGTTTTCACAATGTGCAACCTCGAGTGAAGGCTTTTATTTTACTGCCTGTTGCTTCATTCAATGACGTGTTCATTGTCTTAAGCTTCATCTGAATCTTCCTTTTGATATAAATATCAAGGAAGAGATGCCCTCTCTCTGTTTTCTTGACTGAGGTTGGCATTATCCAAATATCTAATCATTGAGACAAAGTCAAAAGCGCTTGCTTTCGATAATTATAACTGAAGCCGATCTAAACTAAATATCAACTCGTTGAAGACCATATTTCTTGTAGAAAATCCAAAACAAAGCATTCTATAGAACACCGTGAAGCTTTGTTTAACATCCAAAAGGGCTGCTAATAGACCGGATAATGCGCCTATTTGCCCCACTCCATCGGTGCCTATAATTCTCGATGCTATGTCAAAACGCGAAATGCCATGTCGACATCAACACCTATTCATTGAAATGTCGAAATATTATTTCGAGATGTGTACAGCATTCTTTTTTAGGGTTTCGTACTGTTTCTTAGGAGGGGAGTACTGAGGGAAATAATGGAGTATAACTTACCCTTTTCGAGTTCTTCAATTTGCTGGGCTGTGAAGGAAGTTCGGTTTCTTTGGAGTTTTCGTTTCAGTCTTAGCCTCGCCTGTGCTTCCTCGCTGTCATCATCTTTCAAGTCTACATCACCTGAATAAACACACAAAAACTCCATGTCGGTTTGCTGCAGCATACTGATAAGTGTCTGTTCTTCACTTTCAGGAGTGACCAGCGACTAAGTTCTAAGGTGCCGGCACAGCGCTCCGAAGCAAATGATCAGTTCAATAAAAAAAAAGTGGCGGGAACTTGGCTTCGTTTTCTCACATGATAATTGAAGACAGAGAGAATGTACGGCTACCGTAGCCCGGTAAAGCAGCAAATATGGATGCCGGCTGGAACAGTTTTTTTCTGGTTCCTTTTTCGAATTTATGACAAAAATGCATGCAGCTGGCTCGCTATGTGTACCCGAAGCTAACAGAGTGAAATGAAATAAAGCTGGTGTCACAATAAAATCGGCCGGAGAATAAAATACGCGGCCTTATCTACAGGAGCGATCTTGCGACAGTTGGGTGGAGTTCGTGAAAGAGAGGTTCCCCCGAGCGTTTGGGATTGTGGCAAAGCGCGTTGAACTGAGCTGGAGTTGAGAAGCCATGGGTTGGGAAAGACAAGGAAACACAGACTGTAAACATGCTCAATGTAAAAAGGGAACGGGGTATGTGTACGTGTGGGCATATTCGCAGCCAGGTAAAAAGTTTAGCTGGCGTGTTGGTGCACTGATGCCGCGGCTTGCATGCGCAGTCTATGAAGTGTGACGCTGCCGGCACTTTAGCGGGGTCACAGCCCCTGCAGAATACCTGCTAAGCGGCTGGTGAAATTGGTTTCTATTCAAGAGATGACTTCCACAAAAAGCGACCCATGGTTTGGTGACGGCATCTCTTGTTTGTGGTTTGAAGTAAACACATCGATTCTTCTAACGGTCTTTTTTTTTTTTTTTTAGCAATGCACGTTCTTTTATTGGCTAACAACAATGTTTTGTGGGCACGGGGGATGTAAAATATTGAAAAATTCTAAAGCCAGCCGCATTGACAGAACGCGTAGGCAAATTATATTCCAATGTCATTTTTTCGTCCTGCAGAAAAGGGATTGTAACTAATTTTGGTATTGTTGCGGGTCTGTTTGAGGAACATGACGGAGACAAACATGAGCGTGGGGTAGCGGGCGCTTAGTCTGATTGCCCGTCCAAAGCGCATTTTCGTCGGGCGTGAGACAGAACAAAACACACTGCGTCGACTCTGGAGGAGGCCTTTTGTGCCGTTGTTGATTGGATGGGACCTCTCGTGCCCCCTCCAAAAAATAAGGAATTCGCACAAATCCCATTCGAAGACTGAGAAAGAAACCTGATGGCAAATGCTAAGGTGAGTGATGGGCCTTTAATCTGAATTCAGATGCCAATAAAAGTCATATCGATTGCACAGAAAACAATTTCGATTCTGCATTTGCAGTGAAAAAAAAGTATTTTGAATATTCACTCAGCTTTACATAATCAGTGTAGAGCTTGTGGTATTATCCTAGACAACACTGCAGCGGGTGGACGGCTAGCTTTCCTAGTTAATTTTTTTTTAATCTTTATGGTAAGTTTTTTTTCAACTCCAGGCTCAGGAGATGTGATTAAAACAATTACAGCATTATAAAAAAAAACGCTGGGCAATTTTTGCCCAAAGTTGAGTAGCAGGTGAATCGCCTTAATGTTAGCTGACAGATTACCAGAATGCGTCAATTCTCTCCCAAAATATGGACAAACTTGTCTCATTTGACCCAACGGTTGCAGAAAATATTGTTTGAACTGCCACATTTTCCCCCAGCGTTTTTGGTCTTTTTACCCATCAGTCAAGTGATTCATCTAGTACCCGACGCTCAGCAAAATACTTCCCAGCGTTGGAAATCCATGGCATTGGCTATCGATCAAAGTTACTAGTTACTATGACTACACCTTGTGGTCGGGTAATCGAACTTGCACCTTTACCCATGGTTTGGTCAGGTCATAAGCATGAGGGTTGAATGACACCCAGGAGGTCGAAACAACGCCCCCAATCGGACAGCTATAGTACAATCACCCGTTTGATTGCTAGCGCAGACGGGACGGGAGGCATTGTCCCTTTTAAACGTCACGGTCCACGGCCCGTTGTACGGGACAGATTCCCTCGGAACAAAAAAATGAACGAATCAACAAGCATTGTAGGGGCCCAACAAAGCCCGGATATTTTTCATTTGGCAGACAAAGTCGGTTTAATAGAAACCCAAAGTGTAAAATTGGCTCCAAAAGCCGATAGAACAGATCGGGTGAGGGCGAACAAAGACAGGCTAGCAACCTTCTGCAGATTTGGTATTTTTCCCAGCCAAATCGAGCTACTGCACGCCAGTTGTTGTTGGTGATCGATTGCCAAACATAGCTACTATTTTTTTTTTACCGTTGGTGAGTAGTAACAGCCTAGTTAAACCTTCTGACTGATGCATGCTCTGGGTAGAACCTTGAGAATTGGTATTCACTGTGGTCTTGTGACGACCAAGTGGTAGGGTGTTGTCTAGCCGAGTGGAGACCCACGAACTCCCGGTCAGTTACCGGTAACTGTACTTATGCAACGTCAGAATTCACGCCACGTGTCACACCAATTTCAGGACATAATCGTTCTGTTGCCAGGAATCTTTGCCACAATGACAGTGAAACATTTTTGCTTGTCACATCTAGCATGGCTACTTCGAGTAGACGTTGAGTTCACTACTGAGTAGGAAGTTTGGTATACTTTGGAATAATAAACACAATTGTACGCGTGCGTAACAACGACCAACAAAATGAACAATTGGAAGAAAAAAATAAAGGGGTTGTTTCCCTAATAAAAGGTAATCCTACAACATCCTGGCTTCGCTTCGCTTCTTTGTTGTAACACTAAATTTACAAAGAAACTTCCAACCTTTGGCAATACCAAGTAGCGACTGGCAACTAACAACTAATTTCACATGAAATTCCGAAACTTCAATGTTTGTATGAATGTTTTTGTCGGTTTTTAAGGTAGCACTGATGCGTCACTCGGCTAGGGTCACTCTTTACCGGGTCAATCGTGGCTGAATTTCGATCTAATCCCACCTTATCACCATGTCCAGCCTTTTGTGCTATCGGGGTATTGGGATTTGCAGCGGCTTAAACTTTGACAAGCCCTGATAAAACTAGTGCTTTTGCTCTGCCGATTTACGGCGCAATGTTTTGTTTATCTGAAAGACAGCGCACAAAAACATTACGTGGGTATGACTCGTCGATTCGCACCAAGCGGCCGGGTTTGGGGGCGCTATTGCCTTGGGGGCATGCGCAGACGTCAAAGTGCATTTAGAGATAGCTGGTCGATTCAATGGCATGGGCATGACGTATTAGTTCCATGTAACAAGGGAAAAAGTAGCAAGACCTAAACTAATTAGTATTTAAAATCCAGCCTTTCTTCGACAAAAAGGTAGGCTGCTATTTTGCTGTGAATTGCGCCCCAAGCGCTTATTCTTGATAGCTTTAATAAGTCATAGTCACATTGAAAAAATCAGCAGATATGTGTCAGAAATAATAATGCAGAGAAAGGGGCTGCAGTTGTCATCGCTTGTTGTTTTCAATACGGTGTCCGCTCAGAGACATACACACGGATGCAAAACGACTTGAAAATGAAATGGATTCAAATTACGTTCACGCTGCTTTGTTTTGGTATAGTATATATGTGTTAGAATTAACCTAAGAGGCTTTGGTTTTGGGTAGCACTATATCAGTCTCTTGAAGGTCACATATATCATTAGAATTAATATCTTATAAAACAAGGCCATGAGAAGATTATAAGTACGCTGATGCGATCTTCCTGTAGCTTCCGCCGCATCCTGTACAGCTTCCCTTTTGATTGCCAAGAAGAGAAGAAAGAAGAGACACACTGAGAGTTGTTTTCAAGAAAGTGGTGCGGCATCTTGTGATGGTGAGTTGAGCCCTCCCACCCTGGTAAAAAGGAAGCGAGCGGCAACTTGACCTTGAGCCTGGAGCAAAGCAGCTATTGATCGGACAGACTGTTCCGCCTTTACAGCGACCCTCCCCTATGGGGCAGCCGGTTACATCAGATATACCCCTCAGACTCTCTCTTATATCCGGAGGGTTTTTTATACCTCCGCTGTCTATCTCCTCAGTTTGCGGGCCTTGCACGCAATAATGACCATGATTGTCGATGGGCGAGGGACCAGGATCGGCCGATCCTTTATGCTCGCCCGCTACCCTGCTGCCTCGGGCTACAAGGCACCCCAGGCTATAGAACACGAAGTAATAAAACGACCTTCTAATCAGTTCCGTAGATGATGATTAAAGATCGCAGGTAATGCCATCCTGGTACGTTTCTCTCGGTCTTTATACTTTTCCACAGGCCCCATACCCAGATTCTTTTATCCTGATTTCTGTGGCCAGCGCATGGGAAGGGAAAGCCGTGGGCTTCAGAACGCGCATCGCCGGGCAGACCTATTTGCAGCGACACGCTGCCGACTTCGTTGCCCTGGTTCAGAGATTTTCCGCTGAAATGTTTCACCTCACACGCGAACCGTGTCAAAAAATAGTTCACAGGTTGACAAATTATAAATAGCTTCAGTGACAGCGGCCGGACATCAAATAAATCCTTCACAAGAGAGGATTTTATTCTTAGTCATTTCTGGCTGAAATGATACACTACGCTGCTGCAGGGACTGATGTACGCTTGGTGCAGGAGAGCTTTCGTTGCCAAATACAAGGCTACAAAGAACAACTCTGGTGTGCTTTCTAGCAAATTAGAAGTTCAGGACTTACACAACATGAGCGCAACGCGTACGCTTCAAACTTTTCACCGCGTTGTGTTAGAGGCCAAATGCTCTACAGTTCTATAACTAAGATCTTTTATGATCGAATGAACTTGACTAGTCTGAATATACCGGTATAAACCTGCAGCATTGTGTATTTTTATACTATTTTTCTGTGTCTGTTTATTTCTTAAAACGGTGGGATGGATTCCACAATTGTGCCAAAAATGTGTGCTTTTCTATTTTACTCTTCCAAAATGAGAATACACAGCCGATCTCCAGCTGCAAGTTTTTCCCTGTAAGACAACAGGGGAATTTTTTGGCCGTCACGGTCGTGGTTACAATAAGAAATCAATCAAAAGAAAGTTTAGGTCAGTCTTGGACAAAAGAAAGTATTCGCTCCCGGCATAAAATTTCGCAAAAGTGACAACGACACGTAGGAATTGAGAGTGGCTAGCGATCGTCGTTCGTCACTCGCTGTGTCGATGTCGACCTTGCCAATGGTGAAAATAGCGTACTTCCGACGACAAGCACGTACGCCTACGGTATGTGCAACCCATCCCAACTAGTCACTGGCTCTGTTACAATGCAAATAATCTAATCGGGCTTCTGTCGAGAAGGAGAAACGGAGAAATCACCAGGGAAAAGGTCCAGGAGGTATTCACTCAGCGGGGTTGTGACACGTACGTACGGTCAGAAGAAAATGTTCATTCCTTTTTTCCCCCGCGCGCGTCACTGCGTTTAAACCAAGTTTCCCGTGGCATTGTGGGAGCGCGCACACCACAATAATCAGGTTCTTCACTCGTGGGCGCCTTCAGATTACGGCCCTTCGCGAATTGAGTCCACATGGATGCGCCATTTGTTTACAGTTTCCTGCTTGTAATGAACTCATTAGTACTTAGGGCAGAGCAGAGAAAAGACGCTAGGAGCAAAGTAAGTCCATAGCAGAAGTGTTGCTTGATATGTGCACCATGATTGTTGGGAGAAGGACACAGTAACGACAGCGTGTTTGCCTGAATGGTCCGTTTGAATGAGAAATCATGATTGAATTTTCGGGTCAGAGTTGGAAACGAAATGGAGCAAATGTCGGTGGAAAATGTGAACTTGACCGTCCACTAAAGGGTGGAAAAAGACAATGTGTGGGCAGCAACTTTAAAGACTTCACAGTTACTAAAAATAGCATGGAATCCTAAGCGAGACAGAGGCAAGGGCGGGATTAACTCTTTGCTTTGACTAGCAATGCCACGGAGCAAGGATTTTATGATGTAGCAAGATTGAAAAACAAAATGCTAGGATACCAATTTTAGGATTCGAGTGAAACAACAACAGTTCATTAAAAACTAGCTGTCTTTTCTTGCCTGTTGCAAGTAAGTGGACTTCTCCATAAACGCTTGAATTTCCTTATAAAACTTGCACAAACTGTAAGCAGTTCAAAACCCTGAGAAAAAGAGAGCAATGGTTATTATAAGAACAGAATCCGTCTCTGACTTCGTAAATCGGTCAACCGAAACAGACCGAAAATTTAGGTATATGTGGGCAGGCTGCGTTTATCCTACAAAAGTCCCTCAGTAACACCAAAATCTACCTATGCTGACAATACAAAAAGAAAAATGTGAAGTCGTAGACTATTGGAGGTGAAATGAGCTATTGTTCACGCTTAAATTGCTAAATTATGGTTTAAATTGACCTTTCTATACCACAAACAACTTTGGAATTGATATGCCTAAGGTATTGGATTCCAAGGTGATAGCGGGACTTTGCAACAGGCATATTCTTGCTGAACAAAGAGGCAAGACCATGAAAGCGGTTGCTAGCAGACCGTAAAAACACGCGCCATGTCCAGAGAAGCACGAGTTCTCCACGGTAGCAGGTTTTGCCTTCAATAGACCAACATCCTTTGATCCATGCTGGGTTCCGTGCGTAAAAATACCACAATAAGCCACATGAATACAGGAAGTCAAGAAGATCCAACCGTGTTCCAACTACTGATCAACCCCAGACAAGTCTTCCATTTACGGAATTTAAGATGAAGTCATTAAATTGTTCTTATGTTAAGTGTTTGAATGACACAAAACTGTACAACAAAGCTGTTTAATTTACAAAGAAAATTTAAAAAAATCTTGTAAATAAGTTGCAAAGTGGCTGACTACGCAATCTTAAGACAAGAAACGTGCCAAAGCCAAAACCACGTTGAAGGAAATGTTTTGTGTTTTCCATAAAACGACTCAGACAATTTTAAAAGCTTGAAAGCAAATTGCTAGAGCCATACATCGAGTAAACTATTCTCTATCACAAACAGTCGACAACCTATACCTCTTCTGAAATTTGTTTGGAACATGGGCAGGATAATCGCTTTTCAAAATAATTTAACCCTGACCCAGTTGACACTCCGCGGCAACTAACCCTGACAAACAGGTGCGGAAAATACGGTACGACTTCTGGCCTAAAAGAACTAGTTTATTTAATGAATTATTTTCATTGTCTGCATTCGTTTCGGTCGGTTCTCTCAATCAGGCTAATAATCGCATCGATGTAGAGTGTTTCCAGTCATTATTCTACTTGTCAAATTGTTTTGTTGTTGATTCAGACCACAGTTCGTTCAATCATGTCATGTGCAATCCGGAGGCCTTCAAGTTGGATTAGGCTTATGACTTTGTCTGAAACGGAGCAACTGTGCAATTTTTCAGTTTACACACGGAAACCAGCTTGCATAAAGTAGACCGCAAATTATGAATCATTTTGCTGACACAAAACTTTCCTGCCAACGGCGATCCCCGTTGAAATTAGTTTCAGAGTTGGTAGACGTTTCGAAGAAGCCTCACGTTTTTTAAACACATTGGAACAATGTTCGTGCGTATTAAAAAGATCATTCATTTTGAACAAATCAAACAGGATTAAACAGAACTTTTTTTGACATCTCAAGACTTAGTTCACCTTTATCACTTGCATGGAACGATCTCTGCAGGGATGGAAAAACACAAAACCATCATAGAAGAAATCAACAATTAAAAAAGCTACTTCCAAAATATTCTTGGGTCATAAGAATCTTGAAGGATCTTTTTTTTCATTCAGTTTTTGAATAGAAATTGTGTTTTATTGTCGATTGTTAATAATTGTTTGATTATGTCCGTTGACTTGTTTTTATCAGTTGGGAAAAAACGAGCTTGATTTTTATTTTAGGAAAGCCCTGACAGAGATTGAGGAGAAACCATGGTTGGTAATGTCAAGGCACATCAACTGCAATAGCTCCCTCAAGAAAATTATCTGCCCCTCTAGAGCTCATCAGTATAGCGCCACCAGCGGCAGATTTTGGCCTTCTCACGTAAGTATACGCACAGTCGTCATGACCCTCCTGTAATCCGTCCATGTGAGAGGCTTAGCTCGTGCACTAAAAGAGGGCTTGGAACAGCTGATCAAATGCGCCGATTAGGAACTCAAACCCGCCGTCTTTTCCAGACGCCATGCTCCGCCAAAATAATTAATAATTCGTCTCCCGCTTGCGTTTGGGCTCCATCTTAATCTGCGATCCTCCCCGATAAGGAAGGCTGCTTTATTCAAATCATACTAAGGTCAGAGCACTTTAGACCGGATATTGAAATTGCAGGCTATCAAACAGCCATTATACAGACTCCAAGAAGAAGAAAAGTGTTCAAACCAATGACATTTTATGAAGGTACTTAGAATCTCAGGACTGAAACTCTCTCACAGGCTTCAAACAGTTATCACCCGTTGCTTTTTCCGCACACAAACCTGTGCTTAATTGCAAGTTCATCAGTGTCTTCTTTTATTTTGACGTCAAATAGTTAAACAATATCACTTTTACAATATCACCTCAGTGATACCTCATCGCGGAGTGTACAGGTCTCCAGAGAGCATCTTTAAAAGAACCTTGAAACTGTATTTTGTCTGTGTCGTCGGCGGAGGCAAAGCCTCTAATTGTAGCCGATCGGAACCCGGCGGCGCTTCCAATCAAAGGGAAATGATTACTGCAAGATGACTGCACACGTAAAAAGGCGCCATGACAGGCTCTTTCAAAGATTAGTGAAAAAAAGGCTCCCCCGTTTGGCGCTTTTTCAAATCCTGGATACTTTAGAGTTGGCGAGATATGGCCGAAGAACTCGTGAATACGGCACTGTGAAGTACAGCGTACAAGTCGATGCACAAAGAGAATCTGGCAGAAAACGAGGTGAGAATGCCAAATAAATAACTTTATCATTAATAATGATAATTTCGTTCGGCCCGGAAAACTACGCAATGTTGAGTCTCTGCTTTATCATAAATTACAAGTTTCTTTTCAAGGTTACTAATAGTTTGAGGGCCTACTTTATCGCCGCCACTGTATATTTTCTGTACAGGGACTGGATCGTCATGGATTTACTAAAAATGAGGGCGCCATTACTCAAGTACAGTTGTGGCAGAAACATCCGCACGCATGGTTTCAGCGCGCCGCCCTGCATGTCACGTTAACATAATGATATCCTGTTTGTTGCTGGCTATTTAGGCCGCGTCCAAATCACTCGGATGTGGCTTGAAATTACACACGACTCTATTGGAAATCGTTGGAGCCACTACCATAGACTTGTGCGTAATAGCAGGCCGTAGCCAGTAATTCGGACACGGCCTTATTGTCCTTAATCACTGGTAGCCATGCGTGCACCAGATGTTAAATGTTTTCCCGCCTAAGACCGTAGATCGGGACGTGTTGAACTTCATCAAAATTGGTGGCGCTACTTTGCTGCGCAAAAACACGTGACATTTTGTGCACGGAAGATCCTTTTCCCTTTAATTTTTGTATAAAATCCAACTTCAGAGGGCTGAATTTTATCCGAACAGGAACTTCCAAAATCTTTATACATCAGATTTATAAGTCTATTTTGGGACATATTTTAGTTAGTTCGCCTTGTAAAATGTAAGGACGGGCGCATATCCTTATGTCTTACAGAAAAGGTAAAAATACACCTGGTAACAAGTGAAACGACCGAAGGGCAGTTTTGCAATATTGATGAGACTACCATGACGGAAAATCATGATAGCAAAGTGACTGTCCCGTTGCCATGGTATTACCATGGACATGAGAGATTCAAGATTTCCTGTGAGTTCACTGACGGGTTCACTGGTCTCCTGACCGTCAGGACTAATCCAGCAAGATGCAAGAGTTCCTGTAGTACGTTTCGTTTCTTTCAATTAATTAATGGCAGCTTGTCAGCATTACTGCTTGTCTTAAGATCTACCTTTGACGAATCCTTCATTTTCAGGCAAGAACTGCAGCATTCTTCAAATCTGTTAAAGGCGTCAGCGATAAACAAAACATCAATTCAGTCACCAGGTAATATATCGTAAACCGATACACAAACACTTGTGTAAAAGGGAGAAAAATCTGCGGTGGAAAAATAATTATAGTAGCTTACGCATGTGTCATTTGGGACTTGCAGTCGGCAGACGACCGGCGCCGAAAAGCCATCAGTCCAAGCGCGCCAAAACGATCGCGCCTTTTTCCTTTGCCACTCGCTCTTTTCCATTATTCAACTCCTCTGTCAATAGCAGGAAGGAAAATCACTGTATCGCACGTTTCTCTTTCTCCTCAGAAAACAGTCTCGACCCGCCGATCAGATTTGCGAAAATGGAATTTCCTGGGATAAGATCTCAGAAAGCAATGGCCGGGAGCCAAGCGGCGAGTCGGAGCTCTTAGGGAGTCCAAACCTCTCGGGAAAATCGCAAGAACAGATCGTCAGGGAAAGAGAAGAGAGAAGGGAAGGAGGGGAGCAGTAATGAAAGCGGATGACATAGCACGGTTGGCCCTGAACTTGGATTGGTCGGGCATGAGCAAGAGTCTCCTTGACTAACCGAAGAAGCTCTCAACCTGCCACTAGCGCTAGGACTTCCTGTCTTGCTTCAAAGCATTTGGTAGCTATTTTCCTCGATAAATCCACCGACACACAAAAATTCCCTGCAAATTGAAGATTACGGTCTTATTATAGAAAGCTATAATTTGCCATTGCAAATCCTTTTCTTCAGAAAGCTTTAAAAAATCATCAGCATTTGACGCTGGACTGAAAAAACCCACAACTGCATTTGATTTAAAGTAGCATGTCCAACAGAAATATTCAATTTTGTTGGGTTTACTTGTCAACAGATTTTATTAATATTCAGTTTTCAGGCAAAACTCACGGTGATGTTGGTTTAATGTCAACATCACCGCAAATTTTGCCTGAAAATGTTAAATGAACCTCTTTCGTCTGACATGCACCCGACTCTGGTACAGAGCAGTGCAAATATTAATAACTATTTCGAAATACATTTTACACTAAGATTTTTTATACCTTCTACAATCATCATTTTCGTTTTCCATTTGCAAGTGACGCAAGAACGAAATTGGAGGAGCCGAGGAAATTCAATTCTTTCTTGTAAAATTGTTGATATCTTACTCGGATACATTAAAGCCAATTTCTGCTAACTACTGACAAATTCTAAAAAGACAGGAAAGGATTTCGACAGTAACACTTTTACTTTATACGAAAAATTAAACTTCAAATTTTGATATTTGGAATCAAGTTTCCACAAACAACCAAGACAATTTGGGGGGGGGCATCAGCCTGAAAAGAAAGAGAAACTGCTTCTACAGAATGGACAAAGAAGCCTACTGTCAAGTATAGGGCGGTTAATTTTTCATTATCTAAACAATACGATCCCGGCAATTACCGGGCAAGGAAGAAGGGAGAAAGGATGGAGGCTGAGGCCGCGTCCTTCGGTGCCGGTTGGACAGATGGCGCACGATGAGCGCCAAGGTACGCAGCGGTCTCGGAATCTTTAAGGTCTCCTTCAACAACGTACATGCATCTTTCATGAGATATTCCTTTGATGAAAGAATGGCAATTGCTGAAAGGAGGAAGGAGTGAACGTCTGTTCTGGCATGCAGCTGAAGGATTTACACACACTTTTAAATAAATAAGACAGCAGAGGAAAGAGCCATCGAAAGAGAAGACTTTGTCTCGCGTTTTCAAATCATACTGGCAAGAAGTTAATTTCCCCAAGGAATGCGTCTTGCATTAGTGAAAGAAATCAGTAGCATGGAACTACAAAGACTTTGTAACCATTTTCAAAACCAAATGAAAAGATTAAAACATGTTAGATTTGAATTCTAAAAACCTGCTTTGAAGAAATGAAAAGTATACAAAGTAGGAAAGATTTTGTTTTGAAAATCGAAGCAATAAGCAGCAGAGAAATATGTAAATAACTCAGGTCGTGGTACTGTCACAATGCACGGTCTGGTTATGTTGCGTAGCAGCAGCTGCGGAAGGCTGAACATTCCAAATAAAGTGCGCCCTCATTAGTGTCAGGGAGAAACCATCCTTATTGAGGGCGCCGTCGGGTAAACAGGGACGCGCGCTCGAGTAAAAACATGAGCGCGCTAAGTGAGAGACGTTTTTGTCTGCGTCAAAAACGAACCATATTTCTCCCATCCAAGTCTTCCGCCCATCACAGCAGCCATTAGGGCCGTCAGAATGATGGAAGAATTGGCCACTTCACAATGGTTCGACGACAGAACAGCAAATCGCAGAAGTTGGGAGAAAATCCCGTGGAGAAAGAGGAGAGAAAAACGAACTAGAAATAGATGAGCTCACTGGAGGGGAAGTAATTAGCACTTGGCTCCGGCGTAGTGGATGGCAATAATAAATGCTGCCGTGTGGGCAACGGATGTGGACAAAGAGAGCGGTGAAATGGCGTACATGCCGGCCACAGAGTGCCTCATTGGAAGAAGGGGAAAGGGGGAGGGTGCTTGGAGATTGAGATGAATTCCCAGTTTGAAGGTGGCTGCCAGAAATGGGCACTTAGTGAAATTGTCAACTATTAAGCTTGAGAGGTGGGGAAAAGGCGAAGAAAGGTGATGAGATATAGCTCGGGGAAAAAAGTCTGAGGTTGACCACTTGTACTAGCCAAGGGATGCATGGAAGAGATATTATTCAATCAATTGCAAAAGAAACACTCGTCGTGAGTTAATTTAAGTATCAGGATTTAATCTGATTTCAAACGCCACGAGACCAAATTCATCAACTATTTACAGAAACCGTAGCTTCCTAGGTTAACGTTCAAGTTATTGTTTCGTGGAGCTACGTGAACCAAACATCACTCTGCAAACGAAAGAACCAAGCATACATAAATATTATCGTTTCTTATCCTTGCAACTTCCGTTCACGGCATTGCAAAAATTCTACAAAAACGTGCAAACAAGACTGAAAAGTCCCTAAAACCCTCCAAAAAAATCCACAGTAGTACAGCAAGGGGAAATGGCGCGCGATTATTTCGCAAATCGCCACGCTAGATTAGACAAACTCGCGCGCGCAGCATTCCACGGATTTTCCACTCTTAGTTATATGCCCTCTCTCTGTCTTTTTTTCTTATTCTAGGAGAATCGGCCGGAGAGACGACCGCTGTTATTTGCGAGTAAGATGAAAACTTGGATCACAGATTCTGCGATTCATCGGGGAATTGGTTGCCGAGTCGTTGCTGCCTGGCAAGGTAATGTCTGATTGACGCAAAAGCCGAGTTGTTTCGTGCCATAATAATGAAATGGCGTACTTTCTTTAAGTCTTCGATTTGATGAGAGTCCACGCTTCTCTGCCGCGTGTGTAATTTTTCCCCAGTTTGGATCGTGGAAGATGTGTGTTTATTCCACCCCACTGGCTCCGGGTAATCATGTGCAGTTGCCGAACGGCCGTATAAAACAATATAAGGGGTAAATTGGGAGGGGGCAGAAAACGAGGCTATGAGATGGTGAGATGATGAAGTGTGTGTGGACAGGAGTAATATAGATGGAGGGACAAACGGACGGATCAAAAAAGACTTGGATGATATAACTAATGACTCAAATAAAATGTGGCATGCTGAACTTGCGCATTTCATAGTCTATTTGTTGGAGATAAATATAAAAAATGCTAAAGCATTTTGCCATGACATGTGGTCGATCTTTTGGGTGAGTGATTGTTTACTAAACACACAGGAATAGTCTGTGCAACTGCAGGGGATATCATGATGGCTGTTAATTAAATAAAGACAACATTTCACGTTTGGGGATTTAGCCACCATATACAGTTGGTATCTTATTAACCCTAACCCTCCTCAATCCTTCACCTGTTGGAGGACTGAGGAGTGTTAGGGTTAAAGTGTAAATTTCCAAATCATTCCAAAATTATACAACAAATACATCAATAATTTCCCGCCTTCGTAAACATCGACATGTTCCGTATTACATTATGATCTCGACCAACCTTCTTTCTTGCAGCTGCTTTCAACCTCGTGCACGTGGTTCATGTGTTGGCCCGGCATGGCGGCGTTAGGAGAGTACCACGTGCCTGGACGGGGCCACTGGCCGTTGAGCATGCGTAGTTTATCAAACATGGCGTCATGACCCATATTCTTCTCGGCTGCAAGACTGCGTAGTACTCTGTTGATGGAGGAGACCTGGTGAAGAGAGTTAAGAACATTAAAAGGTGGTGAAGTTCTGTGCCAATTGTCAAAGCAACAAAAAGGTGGAGGTACAAAATAGATCTTGCGTTTAGGCTTTATCTTTTTGGGAGTCGTTCACGTAGTGCTAGGAATATGGGTCGAAAATGTGATTAAGCAAGGGGGCTGTACGTGGTAAGATGATGTGTTGGTTACTAATCATCGTTTCCTCCTCTGGTGTGAACAGGTTGCCCGGGCAACACCTTCACATCTTCAGAGCCAAAAACTGTCAGAATTTGTCATCAGTTTTGGATGAACTGCACGGTATGGAGATTTCCCGCCTTAAGTCCCGTGGCTGGCAGTTAAATTCTCGTCGCTAAAATGAGCTGCAAGCCCACAGCGGAAGATGTCTTGGCAACACCTGCAGCTCTGCATTAATTGGCAAGAATTCTGCAAAGAATGGACGCTTTATACACCTCGTCCAAAACCCAAAGGGATAACGTGTCACCTTGTTTCCACACATTACTATCTATTACTTAGCCTGTCAGGCAATTAGAATTATGGTTATTAGTCCCAGCTACGTCAACTGGTGTTATTCAGCTTCATCCATTGGTCCCGCTTTCCACCAAGTTCCGAAGACTATCCAGGAAAACCGTGGTTAAAGTTATCAAGTTTTCTCGCCTTTTCATGGTTGAAACTGTATACAATCACGATAAACAACAACCCATGTCTTGGTGCCAGGCGAATAATTGAAAATGAGCAACCAAAGATTGTAGAAATCTTACAAATTGCTGGTGACAGTATTTGACCAAAATGTTTTAGTCTTGTTACAGATCTTCATTGGGACCCAGGTCCCCCCTAAGACATTCATCTTTTGTCTTTGTGCTAACGACCAACCGTAGTTTGTCAACCTGTGTTTTGTTAACCAATAGCCAAATGGATGTCCTGCAAATGTGACAAAGCACAGGAAAGGTCTTCCTGCTTTTTCGCCTCCAGGGGGCGCGATACAGACTCATCTTCGTCCCAGTTAAAAAAATCCAATGGCAGACGTTAGGAGAAGCAAATATCGCTCAAGGGCAGTTTATATCAAACACAAGGAAGCCCAGGTTAGCGGCCGTCTTTTGTGGAAACATAAAAAGGGAACCTGAAAATAATTGTCACCCACAAAGAGGTTTGACCGCCCTTACTAGTAGCAACGGCCCAACAATTTCAAGGGGAGCAAGTCTTAAGGTTTGCCGGGAGATATGTTATTAATTGCTGGCAGAGTTGGTAGTGATCATTATCTCCACCTGACCATAAAAGACACCAAGATGTGCCAGCTACAGGTCGTCTTCAAATTGATGCATCCCACGGTGTGCTTACGGCACATCGACTATTGTTTTGATATCCAACGAGGAAAGATCTAAGCGATCGCATCGGCCCTTCATTAGGGGGGTATCAAGCCCAATTGCTGCCCTCAAGGTTTGGCGCGGCACACGCTTTAATTTCTCACCGCTAGCTGTTCGGCTGGGTATTTGGTTTTGTCCGCGCGACTACCCGTAGCGTAATTAAACATCGTTGATTCACAAACACGCATAATTTGTGTATAAACAAAAGGAGAGCTCCTACCATGAAGTAGCACACAGCTGTGAAATACAGACATGCGGTCTAGAATTCTTGTATTCTTGGAATACACGACACAATTTTTTTTTTCTACAACCAGCAATATCTTGCACAATTAACCTTTTCACGGGAGCAAACATATTCAGTTCCTGTCTTCCGGGCACATGGAAATATCCATATCAAGTAGATCTGTGGTAGACTGAATGAAGTACTAGGTTATAACTTCCAAGAATACCCATCGCTGACAGTTTTAATTAGAGCCGACTCTAATACACTGCAATTAGAAATGAGATTTGCCATAAAGTATTCCATTGCAATTTTGAATCTTTATTTTTGTTCATTTGCGAGAATGTTCCAACCTGATCTGATTTGTTTTACAATACACACATCCATTGAAATCCAAGAGCTGAAAAAATGAAAGCAAGCATTATGATCAGTCCAAAAGAAACTGAGCTCCCTATTAGCAGCATATGGATGACAGAAAGAAATCCTGATTTAGAAATATGTTCAGGACATTTAAGCAATATAACTCTAGAAAGAATAATACAATTTAAGCAGTCTATGTTATAAGAAAACAAAAGTCAAAACTTGTAATTTCAAAAGCCCAAATGTAAGTGCTTTGTGATATTGCAATACAATCCATGGAATTGGAGAGTTCTGTATTTACACACGACAGACTTGGACCGAGGTTGACTCTGGATGTGTTTGGTAGTAATAGGCATCCTCATTTACATAATATGCTGATTATTCTTTATAGGGACATTACGTCATTAATAGTCGTCTGTTTAGACAAGCAATCGGACCAGAAGCGGGGGAGAAATAAATTAGACGACGGACAGATGGAAAACAGCGGGAGAACTATCACCACATTGAAAAACCGTGATGAAAATAACTCTAATGAAAAGGAAAGAGAAGGGGGAAAGTATCGACACAGAAAAAAAAAATCGTCAATATTTGAGGAGAAAAAGTGCAGGCAGCATACGTCGTGCGACACAGGAGGGAGGAATGAACAGGGTGAACCCCCCTACTGTGACTGGCGAATCGAGCGAGGACGGAAGGCCAAGGTTAGGCAGGGCTATGGCTCCGGGAGACGGCATTGTCCATAGCAGATATTCGCAGGAGGAAACTACGCCAGCTTCGGGGAGAGACTGCAAATTTGGCGCGGAAACAACCAGTGGGAACAAAAGAGGCAGCTTGACAAACTACTGTGGTTCAGGACCAAGTCTAACATTTTCAATCCCAAGTAATGGCTTGGAAATTATGAATCTGTTAACGACAACAGAAATTCAACTTCCAAATTACAACTATATATTGGAGATACAAACTTACAACATGTGATGAGTTTTCCAAAGAATTCCGATTGTTTTGCCGCATGCGCTTAGTTAATTAAGCAAAAAACATTACTTTCAAATGAGGAGAAAAGTTGCTTCATTTGTTTCGACCTTGAGGAGAAACGACAACGTGATCAACGTTTGGGACGCCCGTCCACTTCAGGGTAGATGTTTTAATTTTTTTTTTCAATTTCAAATGCACAAAAATACGAGTCAAAATCATACAATTGGTTTTAAAATATCATCACTTTGGTTTTAATGTTCGAATGTTTCACTGGCGGGCAAAATGAGCTATTCCCGTGAGCATGGTGGACTGAGAGAATTCAATGTGTCCCGAAGGACAGTGGGAGTTAAGATTCTCGCAGCACTGCGATGCAAGCTAAGGAAATTAAAACCATGCAATATGGTTTGGCATGGCAAGCTCCGTGGAAAATCAATATCATTATTCAGCAGAAGAGGCGAACGCAACAATGGTTGAATCAACAATAATTACGATTATGACAACACGAATCATCATTTGTGAAACGGGTATCAATTTTTTCTAGTTGGCCTCGAAGATATAACTGTACAAATTAGCAAATTTCTATGAAAAGGTGTAGGAAATATTTCCAGTTTTGACTCGAATAAGTAGATTTGTAGTCATTCAAACCATGTCCGATGTCTGTATTATAATATGAGCTGCTTTCGACTTACATAAAAGGGAGATTGCATATCCGTAATACCAGTATCGATTGAAAAGACAGAGAGAGGAGACAATGCGATAATTGTGAGTTTAACCTCGACGTTGTAGAGCAGTGATGCCACCGTATATAAATTACGGCTACCGCCCACCAGCCAGACTATTAAAATGAAAACATGTTGAACCGAGTTTTCGCTTAGTTTCACCCGGCGCGTGAGCTCGTGAAATGCGATGGATTTTTCTCTCTGTCGTCGTGACAGCGGGGAGTTATAGCGCGAGTGGCCGTGGGAGCGAAGGCCGGTACAGGCGGTCAGTTGGAAGCCGTACGACTCGCTGTTGATTCTGGAGTGGCTTGGTGAAACGAATCAAAGGAATCCAGCAGCCTGGTGGACACAGAAGGCGGTCAATTCAAGTTTATTCCCGGTCAATATGGCATGGAAAACGCCAACAATTTAAGATAAACGGACTCTGCTTCATTGATTGCATAAACGTGATATTGAACTCTCGTTGAGGAAGGTTGAAAGAGAATGATCTCAGGTTCGAAAACGTTGTAACCGATGTTTGTTTACAAAATCAAATTGTTAAATATGATTGTGTTCACTTTACAAAAGAAGAAATATTTCAGTCTGTTGAAATTAACTTTTTTAACTGAAAAGATACAGAATTCAGCTTTCAATTTCGCCATAACTTTTGAAGGGTTGACCATGTAAGACTAATTCGGAAAAAAGTTCAACTTCTTAGCCAACTTCAAACACAAATTCCTAACACATTAGGCCACATTGCAAACCTCCGTTTGAATTAGTTGAGGTAAAATCACGCCAACTAGGTACAGATTTTGTCAGCTTCAACTCGAATAATAAAAGTACTGGAATCGAACTGTGCCGAATTTGCGCAGTTTTTCACAAGGACTTTGCACACGAATCAGTCACAACTCGATATCATCAATGATTGAAATTGAATTTGTATGATTATGTTATAGCGTTACGGAAAGAGGTGAATTGAACTCGACTTCGGTAACTACACTATTCCAAATGAAAATGGTTTCAAAAGTGAGAAATAGAAAGTGAACCATCAAAGGAAAAAAATGAAGGAAAGGCTATAAATGGTAGGATTAGCGAATCCCTAGAAAACAGCTGAAATATTCAGTAATCGCATATCACGGTCCACATGGCTCGATGCCTTGAGGGTGCGAGCAGTTCCACATACCGGGGTAGTCCCGCGCAGTACGCCCGCTGAACAAGGCCGAGGTACGCTCAGAGGTGACGGGGCGACTTGGGTGTTCGGCTTGGCCGCAACCACGCGAAAACTCATCCAATGTTGCCATAGTTCGAATTCAGGCAGGCGGATATTTAGACCCAATTCCCGATGAACTCTAAAACCCAAGGTTTAACTAACCATCCAAAAGGGAAAAAACCCACAATGAATTCATATGCACTCGTGTTGCAGCAAGGCCCTTGACTGTTATAGTGATAAGACAATTCTTCGAAAGCTAACACAACTTGATTAAACAAGGAGATGGGCGTAAACAATCTGACAACCGATTCCAGAATTCCACCTACTGGTCCAGCTACATCCGTTCTTAGAAAGAAAATTTTGTGTCTAAGAACTTGACTGATATAACTTGCACAAAAGCTCGAAACCTGGTTGGCCTATCCAACACACACGCGCGGGCTGTACATGTCTGAAGGAACTCGCTGTGGCTAGAAGTCACAAACGTCTACGGGGAGTGGTTGTAGCCGTTAGCCTGTGACTTCTACAGGTTCACGTGTTATTTATAGCCGTAGCCGCAACTTCCAGACATAGCCTGGTTGATATCAAGATCGCTGTAAGATCGCACTCGCGGCTCCGTCTTATTCTAGCCGCATAGCGCCCTTACAACTTGCCCAAAGCGTGTTTCAAGACTAGTGGACAAATGCGCGCGCAACAGAGACGTGCGCGTACTACCACCTATTTAAAGAAATAAGATCTTGATTGAATAAAGTTTCGATTAAGTAAAAACTCCCGTTATCTGTACACTGTACAGCGTAAAGTCACGATTCATTCACACATTAAATACTGCCTAGCATTAAATGAGAAAAAAAAAAAAACAGGAGAAAAGTGGAAAGGCCTATCATCGTCGCCGTGACTTGTGATCGGGTAAGTTTTGATAAGATAATATAGGTACGATAATGAATTGAAAAAAGGAAAAACAGCAGAGGGATGTAACAAAGAAAAGGGGAAGGGGAAGTAAAGAACTGAACCTCGACGTTTACACCCTTCGTCTCAAAACTGACCAATCTGATATTCAAAATTGGATGAAGTGGAAATGTGTCGATTTCTTCAACACAGAGTGAACTTTGTCAATACGGAATTTCGAATACAGTCACAATTTCCAAGCTTCACGCTCGTAAAGATTTACGGCTCTGTGTTGATTTCTTGCGTTGTTTCAGCAAAGTTCTGAAGGTCGGAAGATAGTACAATGCCTCAATGAGTAACACAGCCCCTTTATTAAATTGTCTATATATAGTGAGTCGATTCGGCCTCGCACTTTTCACCAGCATCAAAAACACTTCAGTCCCTTTACCTCCAAATTAAAACTTGTCAAACCGCGGGAAACCTTCATTTTTATGATGATTTTGAGGAAGAGGAAAATAAGACAGACCTCAAGAGCATCCAGGAGGGTATTCTGAGCGGCGCTGCTTGAATGTCTTAGCCGGGGGGCACAGAGCGTTTAGCTCCGCCTACCATTCGATCGCAACCAAATTTTGGCGCAAATTTTGTCACGCGAGTAGGTCATTACTACTTGATAGTTCACACTATTCCATTTTTCCTTCTCGAAAGCCAGTTCTCCATTTTCCTGTTCTTGCGTAGTTTTACAAGGCGGTGTTGAGCATAAGCAAATCCAAATGGATTTTCTTGCCGATAGAAGTCCGTATTTTAAACGGCCATTACAAAATCACGGTCAAAATATCTGCACAGCAAGTTTTTAAAACACACGCACATTTGTCTTGTGTCTTTCTTCTTTATGTTAATTTTTTTAACATACTCCACTATGAACGCAAAAACTGCATGGATCTGTACGAACAGCTTAAACACGGCCAAATGCCAAGCACCGAGGCATTCATGATAACTATATACAATGATCGACAGTAGCCTAATGGGTGTGTCTACAATGCTGCAATACCGCCCTCATTTGACCATCCATTTCACGTTGTATTCTGTTGTTTTCCTATGCTTATCAAAAACATAATTTTGTGTTTAAAGCAGTGTTAATGAGTACGTTGTCACCCAATCCTCTTTTCTTAATCAGGGTCTATTTCTATTGAAACACAATTCTAAGAAAGACCATTTTAATCGATGCAATTTAATTCTAACGATGTCTTCTTTTCCTTATTCTCGAGGTACGGAAAAATAAAGAGGTGGAGTTAGAAAAAGGAAAAAATTGAAAAACAAAGAAAATTCTACTAATTTCATAATGATGCCATTTTTCTTCACACTAAATCCGAGCTCGGTGGGTCTTAGCACAGACGGCCCAGGTTTGGTGCTGGCTGGGTTCGATGTTTACCGTCTTCTCAAACTGAGAAATACGGGGCAGGGTTTTTAAAAAGATTACCAAAAAGGGCAGCTTGGGGGTGAGGCGCAGGCTGGCCAGCGGTCGATTGGGCAAAGTTAATGGAATTGGCCAGGCGAACTAATATTGAGCCGCAATAACCTTGAGCTGACGGGAGGGCCTGCAGGTATCAAAAAACGATAGAAGTTGAAGGTCGGTAGTAGGTATGAAATATTCAAGATAGAAGGAAAATAATGTATGGGGAAATTGAATAATAATACGAAGATCGGTTCGTATTGGAAAACTTTGCAGGACTATTGGACTAAGTATGTAAATTTGCCCCTGAACGAAGAATAAACAAAAGAGCTGAAAATAATTCTTCACAAGAGAGGGCTGTCGTTATGACTTTGTAGAAATACTTGTCTTTACAGAATGTGCATTGTGTTCCACGCTGAAATGTTCTGCGCTTACCTACCGATTGGTCAGCCAAACAAAGTCAGTATAAAACTATCGAACGTTTTAAATCTGACCTCGAACCTCAAAATTTACGACAGTAATTGGTGGCACATGCGCAATCAATTTGTGCAAGGATTTGGTCCATCCCAGGTAAAGAAATGTAACAGTACGTACTGACGGGTTTTGAGACTGGCATTGAGTTGTATCATTTAGCAAAAATCCAAGTGACAAAATGTGAATTACACGAAAAGGTTTAAAACCAACTTTGCCATTTTCTGTAATTTTTCTGCAACTGAAACAGAGACCTGATCCAGCGGCCGTTTCAAAACGATCAGTGTAATGTTACAGCTGTCCTGAAGTTTGCGGACGTGTGCTTAATAACAGGAGCGCGTCTGTATTGATCAAGTTGGCAAGTTCGCTGGGTTGTGGTACTTTGAACTTCACCGCCTCATGGCAGCATCGCGACCAAACCGTCCAGTCGACCCGGCACACTCTGGCCATCTTGACGCAACAGACACGCCAAACGCTGCTTTCTTTTCAGAGCTTTCGGTGATGCGTGAGCCGCTCCGATTTTTGCAGTGAAAAGTTGCGTAACGAAATGTCTTTCAGAGGTTCCATCGGCGCGTGAGTTTCGCGTTCTTATATTTTTCAGGGTGTTAAAATTCCAGAATTGAGATTTCCGTCACGTTTTCCCTAAGTGACGCGTGAAAGGGCGGTCTGTACCATGTCGGCATGTCAAAGACCTACAGGTTACATTTTTCTCAAACCATGTTTATGATGTCTGCACGTAGACCGTTTAATTCAGAGTTTATTTCGTTGTTAAATTTCAACAAAAGAGATTTTATGTCAAAACTCCAACAAACTTCTGGAACAATTAATATAATGACTGTCTATGTGGAAGATGCTTGGCCGCGATTGCTTAGGTGAAAACAGTTTTCAAAAAAACATAGGGCCGATTTCTAACAGTGATATCTCGATAGGCGTGCAGATACACGAAACACATCCACTGGATGACGTCTTTGACACCGTTTCTTGTGAGTTCAGGTGCAGAGGTGGTGCACTATTGTCTAGGTGTGCGTCAAGGCGTCATATCTACAACTTAATAGGAACAGGCAGGTGCAAAGCTCGCTTACAATCCGGCCAATCATACACATCTTTTGATTTACAATAATTATAATACCATCCCACATCATCTTCTCATGCCAGAACAGCAGCTTTGTTTGGCCAATTCTAGTTACATGTATTGTGTGGATTTGGTAAGAGGCACAAAGTAGGCCTATCCATCGAGATATCTGCGCTGATTAAGGTTTGTTATTTTGGTCACTCATTTCCATCGAGTTATTTTAGAAACAGATTGCATCTTCGACCAAACATCAATACTAACTGCAGAAACGCAACGAGTTGGCGCAATAATAGGGTCCATGTAACGACTGCTTACAGTGGTTGTATGCTTCTCTCTGCGTGCTTCTCTCTGCGTGTATTCAAAGTAAGCACATTTTGTTCGGCGCTCGCAGAAAGAAAATTATTAAAATAAAACCTTAACGCAATCCCGTAATTTCGACTATTCATCCCCCCCTCAAAGAAAAACAACCACCGCGTGTTGCTACAACACCAGGTCGAAGCGAAGCTGGCACGTCCCTAGCCAACCTGGAGCCGGCTTTCCGCCGGCGTTACAAGCGGACAGGGGAAAAATAAACACGGCGGGTCTTTGTTCTCCGAGGACCGGGCCAGCCCTTGACCTCGGTCCACTGTACTATTGGGGAGAACAGCGAAGAAGGGAGAAGTACACATTGTTCTTCTCCAGAGTCGACGAGGAGGTGGCTCCTTTGCGTGTTTTTCCCCCACTTTCTTCCCTTTGAGGAGGGTACTACGCAGTTGGTTAAAAAAAAGTAGCTGGGTACTTTTGCCTGTGTTGCTGAGTTTTGTTCGTGCTAGGATGTTTGTTTTGTAGGGACCAGCATTATTCCACGAGTTGTTGGCGGTCGGTATCGGTGTTTTTATAAGGAATATTTTATATTGTCGTCGATGCAATACCGGTTTGGCCTTGGATGGAGATTGTCTGGGCGCTGCGGTCTTTTGTTGCGTTTCAAAACTGCAGCATTGATCAATAGCAGTTTCAAATGTAATCGTTTTTTTTGGGGGGGGGTGAAAACTGGATTAGAAAAGAGCAAATTATGAGATTGTCGTTTTTAAACTGTCTTCATGGGCGAACACTTGGGCCGGGTTGACATGCAATGAAATACAAACCACTGAACTTTATTGAAGGACGGACGAGGAAAAAGAACATTCAAGAAGTAAACAAATGTTCCTGTTTCACAAACAAGGCACGATGTGGACCCCAATAAATGTCCTGTGTTGGCGGACTTTGGCTGGTACGTCACCACTGCCCTAGCCTTAACAAGCTTCTTCCATGGCGAGTTCTTCCCGCCCTTTTTGCTATCAACGGGTGCAATACTCACGCTTGGTATATTTTCCTGCGTGCAGACCTTCTCGGCTAACAGTCGGTCCCGAATCTCCCACGCAAAGATGGACGGACATTCCCTCTTGTAGTGGGCGACCCGGCTGACCACCAGCGGGGTAGCCACTCGCGGCTTGCTTCCCCCGATAGCACGGGGCCGAATGGATCCCGTCTCATAGTAACGGCCAAGGATCTTGGACACGCAGCCGTTCGAGACTTGGAGGATACGGGAAATATCACAGGGTCGGGCGCCGCTGTGGGCCAGCTCCACTATCTTCTGCCGCGTGGAATCCGGTAAAGGGCGACCGTTGACAAACATACCACCTAGCTGATTGATCCCACTGTGACCTGGATGAACATAAGATGAAAATGAGAAACTTTAGTGGACTTGGCACATATCTTAATGTTCCTAAATTCGTGCAGTTTGAAAACACTGTCATATAAACCGAACAGCCGATCAAGACCGCAAACTTTCATGGCAGTCATTATTTTCCGATGTTGCACAAACCGTCCCTAGATGAGCACAAACATCTACAGAAGATTAAGTTTAATATAACATTACCCTTGAATTCATTCCATATTTCTATCGCAATGGAATTATCCACATGGACTTTTGAATTGCACCAACCGTGGCAGTATACTAACGCGTAATGTTGCCGTACGCTACCGGTAACACTTCGCGTGATCGGGATTGGTAGATACACAAACCGGATCTCCGCACACATTGCAAAGCTGTTCTGTTGCAATTTTCTGGAGATGAAATCCTACTATGAATGTATCCTACTATAAATTTATATGATTTTTCTCATCTTCACCTTTAATAAAACATAAATCCAGTCTGTTTGTTTGTTTGTTTGTTTGCACTTCAATGTCTTCAAGAACCCGAATTCCAATAAGGAAACATTCCGAATTCGAAATTGCAATCTTATTAATGTTCCAAAATAGCGTGGAAAATGCAATGGGTATTTTCATGACAATTCTTTTCCTGTCAGTAAAGGTGTTGAGCTTGATCATTCTAAATGAAGGGTGCCAACAGCCAGACAATTTCTGATTTTCAGGAGGTAACTGGACAGCCGTAAATATGGGTTTCATTTCAAAAGTAGACACGTGACCAAATCGCGCAAAGTAACCCAGAAAATCACAAATACCAATGCTCCGTAGCAACAGATCATTCATAAAAGGATCAATATTCTATTGCTTTCAGTGGAAAAATACTGTAGCTTCTTTTATTTCTAGACAATACGATTCGTGTTTTCTATCAAATGCAAAGATATGACGTAATTGCAATTCGCTTCAATTGTTTTACCACTAATATTTTTTCCATTTATCTTTCCATTCTTGGCAAACAAGTGCGCATTATTCTACAAACCATAACATTTTGGAAATGTGGGAGGTACATGCATGTTGAGTGTTTTCAAACTTGACAATAGCCTAACCGTTTTAAAAAAAGATTGCAAGATTTTTCCACCGCTTTTTAAGTCAACAAGACTTTACAAAATCGTCTTGCGAGTGGACTGTTCGATTTGTCAGCAGAAATGGAACGGAAGATGTTCCAATCGCATCATACCATGGTGCCAATAGCATGGCTATATGGCTTTGGAGTTTTTATATGTTTCACTAAGAATCATGGGCAACAGTTATTTGACCCAGAAGTCAGGGTGTCAGAGGTCTAAGTCTTTGCCTTTGCGGACTGGCTCCCACCAGGACAGACGAGTCATGGATAAAGCGACCGGAAGGAATGGACCCGGGGAGGCGCTTTCCGTCATATCGGAGGGAAAACGAACACCAATCAGGTCCAATTGAGAGAATCCTTTCTACCATTTCTGTCTCTGGAGATCGACGTCTTAAGACAAAAAAAGCATCTAACATCGATCGATAGCCATTGATTTCCCTTGACCGAAGGAAACCGTTTCTCTGTAGATGCACTCAATGCTTCGTTATAGTAAGAGTCTGTAGATCCGTGCGGCTCCATACATGCTCTTTTCTTTCGTTCAAATTCAATATCTTCTATTTGTGTCTCGGTTCCAACTGCAGGAAAGCAAAGGCAATAGACTGACCGATGGTCATTTGGCAATAGTAACTATCGGGATCGCCCGTGTGACCACCTTGAACATTTGCAAAATGGCTATGAAAGCAACAGTTACACAAAGGACGACAGATATGGTGACAAGGAGGCGGACACAGAGGACATGACAGGTTGGTAATGTTATGAAAAGGAAATAAAATGCTATGAAAATGTATCCTGGAATTATAAAATGAAAAATATTATTAGTGAAAACAACATGAGATGTTGAAGTTTGGAAAATCGAAAGCGTTGTTGCAGCAACAGCAGCCCCAAACTCATAACCCACTAAGAGAAGAATACCGCATGATCTTGTGTCATTCTGAAGTATGAAAAGGCGAAGAGCGAGTCATTCCTGCTCAATAATTAGTTGATAGTTTTTTCAAGTTGTTCAAAACAACAACAAAACACCTCTGCATATTTTTTTTTCTAAAAAGATGGTCACATTTTATCGAGGTTAGCCAAAAACGGAGGTAATTTCGTACCCAGTTTGCCCCTTAAAAGTAACATTGCTTCCACTATGGTGGAAACTCAAATATTTCCGGGCGATAAAAGAACACGGCTGATCTCTCTGATATCATATTTTCATGGACATCAGTATTATATTGGCTATTTTTATAACTTGTGGACACAATGGAAAGTTTAATTCTTACAAGTAGCCTGTAGGTGCAATATTGCACTATTACAGTCCGTATGCGATTGATACGCTCGACTCGAAGTGCTCACTGCCGGCTCGCAGAAAAAAGGCATCAAATCTCTCACGCCAGTCCCGCCAAATTACATTTACGAACTCTCTTTCAGCCGGTGCGTCTTGATGCAATAAGCAATACGCTGCTCATCGCACCGCCAAGCCGCGCTCCGGCCTAGCTGAGTCTCGATGCGCGTTGAGTACTAGCGCCTACTGCGCGAGAAGGAACGGTTCAAGGACAATCAAAGAATATTTTTCCCCCAGCGGTAATTTCGGAGTCCCTGTCCACTTCCGAGTGAAGCAATGGGGTCCTGCCTTGGCAGGCTTGGACCCTGCCAACGAAATGCTGCAAGCGTGCTACTCTAAAAGATGATGAAGATAGTGAAATCTAGCAATTTCTTTAAATGAGAGTTTCAATTCATAAGATTTCAAGGAGATTAATGTGAGCGTTCCTGGTCCTACCTTACCTCATAAGTGTAAACGAAACAGAAGATCACAATTCATCGGTCAAATTATTACAATTTGAACTATTAAGGTAATGGTCAGCTTCAATTTTGTTTATTTTTCACCGATCATCAGATTTTCTCAGTCACCTTTATTGAATTCGATGAACACAAACAGAAAGTAGGTAACTTATTGGAATGGTATGTATCAATGTTAAATTCACGAAAGGAAATGTGCTGTTATTTGTTTATCATTTCAAGTGACCAGGTGACCATGGTGACAACGTTGACCATTAAGTGACAGCGCAGGAAGGCATCTCTAAGACAAATCTGACCTAAAACACCTCCGGGGACGATCCACACGGAGTGCCAACTGCCAATCCAACGATAATCACTAGATGAGAGAGTATCGCTGAATTCTGATGAATGTAATTTCAAAAATGCATTTAACTGTTGAGTGACTCTTTTTAGCAGTTTTGTACTAAAATATCTGATTTAAGACAGACAGATCAGTCTTGTGACAATAGCAGATATCCCGCCATGAATACAGACTTTGCACCATTTGCTACCTTTGATAGCATCCGCACCATATCAAAATAAGCACGCTGTGACTTCCATATGGCATCTTTAGTATCCTGAAATTCAAATTTTGAATATCTTCTGAAGTACTTGTACGTGAATATTTTTGGCTAAATACGCCGTTTACTCTTTAAGGAAAGAAATTTGATTAAATACGTATACTCTGAAAAAGTAAAAGAAAAACCCAACATTTTAAACTTGAATTGCGAGATTCTCCAAGGGAAATAGCATTTGAATAAAAACTAAAATCATGAAAGAGGAACTTTTGTTAGTAAGATTGAACTGGCAGATTCTATTTTTTAATCTCATGAATGAAAAACCTACCCAATTATTTGAAAACGTATACAAGGTTGGATTTCGAATTAGGATTTGGGGTTCATAATCTAAACGGCTTGAAAAATCCCTGGGACGTTTTAAAACAATACATTTTTGTGAATAATTGACCACGCTCATTACACACGTTGGCATAGTACGCCCAGCATATTGCACATTAATATGCTAAGTTTGAGGGGTTTGATCCAGCGAGTGTGTAGTGCATAACTGATGGAATAATATGCAAGGTGCGTGTGCCATAGCATCCAATTTTTTTTTTACTGATGTAAGTATAGCGGATGCCCTGGTAGCGTTCCATTCTCCTGTCGTTGTATGAAAGGCCTATCGACGGCAGCTCACAGCCTAACAATGGTCAGCCCTCATTCACCACAGCGCCGTCTAACAAAGACTCGTAGCAGCCTGCCACGCAACAATTTGCTAATAAAATATTGTCCATTTTATTTTCATATGTATATTTTTTTCCCGAGGCTGTCTGAATTGCGTTATGTCCTGTTGAGCTTGAAATACACGTGGCGAGGGAATAGGCCTATTCTGGGTCGAAATGTAATGGACTTCGAGAGAGGAAAATTCGTGGTTTCAATGAAATTACTGATTAAATTCCAAGCTTGACAATAAAAACATTAGTGTGCGTAAGAGTGTATGCACTGAAGCCGGTATTGTGTAGCGGATGAAAAAATTCTGTCCTTGACAAATATTAACAAACGAAGTATACATGATATGCAGTAAAATCATTACAGTACAGGTTTCAGTGTACAGAATACAGGTTCCCCCCAAAAAAATGACAGCAAATTTGACATGCTTGCTTTTCTGATGAAATTGCGAGAGCAAATGGCACTGCCAATGTTGATTTATGTTATGAATAAATCGCAAAACAATATATTCTGGTTTGCCAGGTTAGAAACACCATTCATTGGGTTAATTTCGGACGTGACTATAGCATCCGAAACAGGATATAGGCGTACAAAATTTAGTTCATAATATGAACTTAACTGTACAATCTGTACACTGTTGATCAAACACACGCTAGAATATTGAACTGCGAGTACAGTACAGTGGCAAAACAAAGCATTACTATTTGCCTCGATCTAGTAAAATACATGTCTTTCCAAAAATCGGTAGAATTTGGTTTTTTCAGGAAGAATTCGTTAAGATTTCTCGGCAGCGTTTATGCCGAGAGCGAAGCCCGTCTCAACCTTGACATGGCCGTGTAGGTATAAACACACTCTGCCGTCGTTAGCATATGAAAAAAGCGCGCGGGTAGAGCCCAGAGAGTTGACAGTAAAAACAATGGGCTGAGTAGCGGCAGATTTACCTGCCAGTACTGTGTGTATTTAGTGACTGGCATGGCCCGTATGCATTAGTCATTCCAAGTCCAAAAGGCCAAAACCAGGATTTATTAAATTTATTTCGTTGGTCCTCCCAATCACGTCGAAATATCTTGACACGTGTGAAACAAAATCATCAACAACGAACACTCTGTTGTAATATTAATCATCTAATCTTCTCAAATGTCGTGAGATAAAATAGTGGATCTATATTAAGAGAGGAGTTTCATCTACTTATTTCTATCTCAAATCTCCTCATCCCTGATATTCAAAAAACGGAGAATCCTAGACCCCCCAAATGGTCAAGTATTCTTCTAGATTAAAAAATTTTGGTTCAATTCGTTTTGTTTTCAATCAGCTTTGAATGCAATCAACGAATGCAAACCAAACATTTCACAAATTGCAATTTATTTCGCCTTCCAAATCATTCCTGGACTGTTCAGGTAAAATTAAAAAAAAAAAAGAAAAGAAGAAAAAAAAAACCAAATTGGAAATTGAAATACAAAGACGACTGTGCAGCACTGAAATCTATGACATAGCCATGTCTTTTTTCAGTATTTTTGTTCTTTCTAGATACATTGGAGAATTATACAATCAACGAATTTCTTAATATCAAAAACTACAAGATGATTTTTCCCTTTTTAAAAAGTGTATTTTATACAGTACTTAGGGGAGGGTGGTAGAATTGTGAAGAACTAAACAGAAATCCAATGAGAACTCCCTTTGGAGACAGCGGTCACTGCAAAGGATGACTTGAGGGCTAATTTACACAAATTCTGACGCGTTTTGGATCATTTTGTTCCAGTCTGGAACACCGCGTTGTGATTCATACCTGTGGTTTGCTCATAGGGTCACCCAGACGCGATGCCAGGACAAAATTCGATTTTTAGTAACCTTGTGTCTCTGTTAATCTCTTGACACAGCAACTGACAATTTCCAAGATATCTCAGAAATCTCCTCTTTTTGCCGCTGTGGAACACCTCGATAGACTGACTCATTTTTCTCCTATTCTGAGCAAGAATGACTTACTCGGATGACTTATCATTGGACACAAAGAAGAGGAAATCCCAGTAAAAATCCGCTCGACGATGGCCGTATCGAAGTCTTTGATATCCGTGAGGGTTGGTTTAACACGCAGTCACTGCAGAGCTGTATTTTTGCCAGAAAAATCTTTGGGTTCTCCAGCAAAAAAAAATTGATAGTTTAATAGGCCTACCAGAGAATGAAATGTTCGTGTACACTTTGCACAAGAAAAGCGACTATTCGATCATCCTTTATTTTGTGTATTTTAATATCAACTGGTTTAAAATTTCTGGTGTTTATAAATAAGAGTTTGTAAGAAGTAAGAACATCCACACAATCGGAATTTTAAATTGTCCTAAACTGCTCTTGGCAGCTTTTCAAAAGGCCATGGTTAATCTGCTAATTGTTCTCAGCTTGAGAGCACGGCAACAAAGCAACGATTTGCCGGTTGTAAATTTTCCGTCAGGCTTCACAGCAGAAACAAAATGTGAAAAACTGTTTTGGAAACGTGAAGGTTTTCAATAACTGCACGCCGTTCGATTCATTGTGAATGAACGGGCTGACTTTGGTCTATCACAAATCGGATCGCCGTTACCAAGGCACAGTTGAAGTGAGCAGCGGATGCCCATCCACTCTAATTTGCTAACCACACCAGTCCGCTTCAGCGGAACAATCGGGATTGCTACGGCCAGACGTGTGAGTCATTCACGCTGGGCAAAAAGGCCAGAAATGTGGCATTTTTTATGACTGTACATTAAGTGTGGCTCCCCTGCATGCGAGCAGCACTATGAATTTGCACTTCGACATCAATGACGCACAATTGCAGCTACATCGAGCTCGGTACGGATACTTTGATACTACATCTGTTATAAAAGAGGAAAATTAGCCGCAGAAGTTGCAGAACGAAGGAAAGCGAATGCTTTATCTTTGAGAACATATATTTTTAATTGCAGAAATAGTTAATGAAAACTACGAAGTATGAACGTGCACACCATTACAAGAACTTAAACTTCTTATGGTAACATTTCGATTTCACTCCACGTGAATGTTCCCAGGCCAACCAGATCCACAAGCTGGTGCGTTTGAATCCTACAGTCGAATAAATCGGTTGTGCGATAGGTGAGTGTATTGTGCAAAATGTTGCAGCACGGCTGAGCAGAGCGGGCACGGTTGAAATGAGAAGAACTGAGGCTACCATAACGGGAGAGCTGCCAAGCGTGTGCAATCAAAGGGGTTCAGGTTGACCAGCCGGCTTGCCGGGTTAGCTGTCGTGAGCTAGATAACTCGGAAAACCTTCGGCCTGAAACCACAACGTGGCTGGAGGACACCTCCGCCACCACAAGGGACAGGATTCAGCCAAACACATTGATCCGTTTGTAATCTCTCAGGTATCATACCGGTAGGCCTGCTCGTTGATTGGAGACTTAATTATGTGACCAGGGTCCAACATTAAACATTTAGACAAAATAGTGAAAAGACCAATTTGGAAAGAACTGGACACCGTGGCAAAGAGCCTGCAACTTAGTCACGTGTGAACGCTGCCTAGGTGGGATCTGAACCGCTGGACTTGGTTGATCAAAAACAGATGGTAATAGGCACATGAGAAATACCACGCCCAAGGGATACAGGATAACTGTACTCATCGCTTGCATGCAATTTCAACATACGCTGTACGAATGGCACTACGCGGCGTGTACAATAAGCCACTCAAATAACAGCGGTATATTAGCACACTCTGCGCAGTAAAGCGTAATACGAGGATTTTTCTACCGATTATGATAAACGAAATTTCACATTTTGAAACCTAAATTGAGTGAATTTATGTCGTCGATGCTTGCATGGTTATAAATTAAAGTATATTGTTCTACGATTTGACGTGATAACTGTTTCATTGAACCACAGCGCGTAATTCGATTGAGCATTGTGTTACTGACAATCTTCAATCGTACCTGGAATACCACTAATCAACGAAATTTCCTTCACTGAACAGAAAACTCTAATTTTTCCTACATCAAATGTTGAGCATGGACAGTGCAAACAGGTTGTTGTTGACACTTTGAAATAGGAAGCCCAAGGCTGCAACATGAAAATCATCCCATGACCTTGCACGCTGGTTTACAATGGCACACTGATGAATGCATGTATTGTTGGCATCGAATTTCGAAAAACAACCAATGTTATTATGCCTTAAAACATCGTAAGATACCATACTGTAAAGGTAAAACAACACACATTTTTTTTTCATTCTCCTATGATCATACAAAATAATTGTGAAGGATTGCTGGAAGCGTTAGATTCGAAATGAGAACATTGGAGATTCTGCGCTTCGTCCCGACGAGTATTTTTTCCTCTAAAGGAGCAGGTTTTGATAAAGGTTAGGGAATTGAATCAGCTCCATTTCCACCTCTCAGTCACCACGGATCACGAAACATGACCAAAGAAATGGCAAAGTACGAAACTTCGTCATTGACGAATTTTATCCCAGCTGTATCGCCCCGGGCGGGGATTTCGGCGGATTTTTTTAAAAGAGGTGCGGAAAAGGAGGGTTTGTGGGTCGGCTTATCTTACCTCTGGAGCGGTTGCCCTTTTTGGATTTGGTGCCCGAGTCGTTCTGTCCTTGCGGGGAAACACTGCCTGGGTTGGCTGTAGTGGTTTCCACGCCGTTTTGCTGGGCCATACTGCCGGTAAAATCTCAGACTCTTATAGTGTTCTTTCTAGTTTTTGGTGGCTTCCAAGCGCTTGTCCCGGAGCACCAGATGAGAAGTGTCAAATTGCCCCGAGATATTGACTCTCCGGGCGAGTTACGTTTTCACCAAATCGCACAAGCAGTCTGTACCGATGACTGGAGGGTTTACACCGGGGGAATGCAGTCTCCTTTGCACGGTAAAATAAAAACAAGAAAAGGCCGCCCAGATTGTCCCAGCTGACTAGGACCGAAAACAAGACAATCGCACCGGCCCTGACTTTCTTGCCAGACCACGTTCTCTAGACACCCCAAGGCTAGTCCGTCCGAGGCGTTATGATCTTCCCCAACTCTCGACTGATTGTGGTCTCTACAGCCCCTGTGGGTTTATGGACTTATCTCTACCCTATTATGTCAGTTCAACTGAGAACCGTCTCAGCACATAGCCGCAGCGCCTATTACACACACTCGTGAACTTGGCCTCACTCTACGGCTCATTTGCATACCACTGACCTCTAATTTTTTTCCCTATTGCCGGCACCTATAGACATGGCATGGAAAGCCATACCTGTTCAACGTTATAGAGTCTGCCGGCGTGAACTAATCGGAGTTAAGTAGGAAAGATCAGCAGAGGGCGCCCTAGCCTATAGCCAGAGGGAATCCGCGCCCTTGGCCGCGCGTTGTGAACCTGACGTAGGGAGCAGCAGCCAACGAACGATTGCGCTTGACAGCGACCATTCCATCATCGTTTTGGCTATTTACGCTATTGCGTTCAAACTCTGTCGTACGTACGCTATGCAAACATCGACTCTCTCCGACTACGCCCATTTCGAAGTTTTCCAATTGGGCCAAGACTCTGCCTGGTGCTCTACAAGCATTTATTTATTTATTGACTTTTCTAACCTGATTAATGTCACATCTATGCATGTTATTTAGTTATATCCATATCGTCAACATTTCTTGCCCTTGAAAGTGAAGTGTTTTCACATCACTCAAACCATTCACAGTATTGTAACTGTCACGAAACATGTACGTGTTGAAAACACGACTTTGTGTTTGAATGAAAAGACAAAAGACTGTAACCAGGAAGAAAACACAACCAGCCAATTACACGAAACAAATGAAAATAGTGTCGTTGAAGAGCCGTTCCTTCAATGACTCGTGAACTATTATCATGCCCAGCTAGCACAGTGCATACAATTGGCCCGCCCACATTCAGTTCATGTGCAATTTCGTCTTTATTGTTAACAACCTCGTTAAGCAAGTGAAATAATTTCCCAATGAAAATTGTACCGGTACAGCGAGCACATAGTAATCTTTAATGAGTTGGTGAGAAATAATACGCATGTAGTTAAATCACCCTTAAGCTTGTTTACTCAGGTATGCACCATCTACACGCTTGTTACGATTTCCCTTCGGATTTCGAAATCAGGCAATTGGCGTGTTTACTTCCAATATCGTGATGGGGCTTGCACGCGAGCAGCTCACCATACGACAGTGAAATTGTAAATATTAAACTCGCTGCAAATTAATGGACAAAAAACGAGGAAACGAACGGATTTGGGTCATAGAGATGTGGAAATCTTGAGGAAAGAGGAGTTTTTTCTATAAAAAATGGTCTTAAAATTCAAAAGCTATCTGAATGATATAAACGTTTTCATGACAACTGACAACAAACTACGAGTGCCGCTGGGATTAAAAATAGAAAATGAAGTCACACACACAGAATATTGTCACCTGTGAATATTTTCCACAAAATTCACAACACAACTTACGGGTTTAATATCTAACAACTCTCCTCCGATATGGCCATTCCGGTTCGATTTCCCACCCGAAGTCTTAATTCAAACACACACCGAACGAAATTGACTTACTGGGACAACTGATAGGAAGAATTCGTTTCTTTCGATTACAGTTTAGGGCGAGAGTGCGCGCTTATAAACTTATCCAAGATATTTGACACGTGAGAGTGTTTAGTAATGCATGAATAACGTAAACATGAGCCTCAAACCTTCCAAGAAATCGAAACAAATTCGATTGCAGCGGGCATAAGTAGAGGAGAAGAAAAATTGGCGCGAAAGCAGAAACGCCGATTTGTCTTTCGGGGTTTTTCCCCTATCTTCGGCGACCGTCTGCTCAGTCGCTCGGGGCAACACCTGAGACCCACCGACAAAGAGATAGCAGGCGGGAATTACAGGCAGAACGTCTGGAGGCGTTTGATGAGGCCGAAACGCGACCGTGACTCTGAGGGAGGAAATTTTTATCTGGAAAAAAAAAGATTCAATCCCCTTCCAGCGCTCTGTACGCGCCAGCCTCTACGATGCGTTAATTCCTACCTCCGGGAGAATTAAAATCGCTCAAGCTGGCGCTAATTCGATACATCCCACCCGACTGCCAGAAATGGTATCGACCATTGCCTCATTAATTATACGGTAGCCTTGACCCGGGCGAAGTGCATTCAGACCAGCTTGCAGGGGAGTACAGTTGGGGGGGGGCTGATTTCGACTGGCTACTCGGATCCCAGGCGGCATGCTTCAGAAAAATCCCCAAGGAAACGAACATCGGGTAGGCCCAGTAAAGTGCCAAGTGGTGCCAGCTACAAAAAAGGGTCCGCTGGAAGAAAAGCGCAACCTCTGTCTACACTTTTGGCACAGCGGGGCGCCCGGCGCACCGCGCCTGAAATTTCATTCAACCGCGGTGCTCACAGAGCAGCTTGCCCGCGTTAAAAACAGTTCCCGAACACTGCTGCCAGCAACATTTCCCTCTCACAAAAGATAACTGGATGTTTGGAGGTTTTTTTCCTCCCTTTTTTCACCCAATGCAATTAAATCCACACCCCGTGTAATTATTCCCATTTCTTGGTTGCGGGGGAAAGACTGTATTTTTACAGCCTTTACGTGAAGATTTCATTACTTAATCAGCGGTTTTATCCTGCTCGCTTAAGTGCCGGAATACCAGACAAAGAATAGTGCTCGTGCAAGGTGCAATGCGAAATTACAATTGAAAATACATTCTGCAAGGAGGACGAAACGGTTTTATGTAATAAACTTTTCTTGTACACTACTCTTTGGAAGTCTTGCTTACCCCAAACCAAAGCAGTTTTTCGTCTAGTTAGTTTTGTCTTCTTAACATTTATAGACAACACTTAATCCCGTCTTGTACCAAAGTAGCGTCACCCTTTCTGGTATTATGTATTGGGCGGTGCAGCCTGAGCTATATACAAGGCAATGGTCACAGAACGGGAGAGGAAATATCAAAGTGGTAAATATTCTTTACCAATCCCAAATCTGACTCCGATTTCATCACGTTTTGTCATTCCAAACCAACAATAATGGGGGTCCTACCTCCACGGTTGAACGAATTGAAGCCGGTAATCAATTGTAACGTGTTCTGATGTGTACGAGTTCCTTCTTTCAAATGTAATACATAACATGGCAAATAAATCAGCGGGTTCTGACTAAAAGAGGGTAAAATAAAAACACCGTTGTTAAGTTACTGTTGATGCCTTTATCTATCGACTAAATCCGTGATCAGTATCTTGGAGACCGCAACCGCAGCGGTGCCACGGTCGTGCACAGGTGGCACGCGCGCGTTTAATGCACCTCCAACCAATAGCGTATAGTGTTTGAGTGCGCACGCGTGTTGTCATGGTTGTGAAATGAAGTTTCTTCAGGGCAGTCCAGGTTTGAGTGTACAAGAGACACCGCGCCCCCTTCGGTAAGCATGGGATCATTTTTACCGATTCTTATCTAAATTCCACTGAGTAAGATCTCCACGAGATCAACTTCTCATGCAAGAATAAGCTATGTTCATCCAATCGGCGAGGGCACTGCATGGCCTATTTTACGGCGCGCATGTTTTGTTTGGTCACAAGCGGTGAGTGTTGAGCACACGGCCAATGGCGAACAGAAGAACGCAGATGCCGCGTATTAATACAAAGTGTGAAGTTCTTCGTTCTCACTGCCCCTTACACGTACCCTTAGAAATAAGACCGTGCCATCTGATTAGGTCTTGGCGCGCCCCTAGACAAATCATCTTCTACGTCATTTGTAGTGCATTTAATTCGCGCCTTCTGCCCTCTGTATACAGACAGTGTGGGCATCCGTGAAATGAAGAGATCGCTCCTGACGTCTACAGCTGCTGATTGGTTCAGGAGTGGACTCTCGCCGTGGAACCTCGAGAGAAACTCTGTTACTTTCATAATGAAAGAGCCGAGGTGTTTATTGGTGATGAATGGAGATGGCTGGATGGCAATCGTGCCAATAAATTAGCACTTAAATGGAGCAGCCAAAGCATTCTGCTCAATACTTAGCAACGGACATCTAAGGAGGACTTATAAAAGGATTCATTGTAATGTATGAAAATGCGAAGTTAGGCCTGTGATATTTGAAATCACAGATGCCAGTCACAGACTCCCGGTAATGAAGCCCCAGTAGTCATACAAGTCGAACGTCCATACAAAAATGTTTACCAGTCAAAGGAAAAAAATGATTACTTTGTGGGTTTCATTTGGGCTTCTTCAAGGGCAATGTTGAAAGAAGACGCTGTGTTTAGACTCGGCACAGCTTGTCCAAGCATGGAACTCTATAATCCTAGCGAAGCCATACAGCGAAATGCAGCTTAAGGCAAGGTTGACATCACGGACGTTTTGATTAAAATCACACGTCGCCGTAATTGGGTGTACAATTTCATTAGCCTGCAAGCCAAATACCTCTCGATTATTTCAATAAAAATCCGTCTGCTTCGGAAGTTTAAGAGGGGATTACATTCCGACAAAGACATAAAATGGGAAAAGATTTTTCAAACAACAAAACTTAAGTGTTCTGAAGAAAACTTTAAATCTCGCGGGAAACCTCTGCATCATGAAAAGCAACGCTATAGCCACGAGGTAGCGCTGTAAATGGGCAATCTGTGAGCTAATGACATTCAGAAACATGAATAAGAGATTATTTAATCATTCACGTAGGTCACCATAGTCACACCATAGATTATGGTCACGCAAGCTATATTGCTCGTCGTGAAATGGTACAATTGTCTGCCTTGATCGGAACAGTTGTCGTCGTTCGTCTCCTGTGTCATTACTCAACGGCTAAAGGCAGCATTGCCGAGCCGCACCGCATGAGTCTGCGCGTGATGCCGTGACCACAAGGCTAATATTGTCATTACCAACACACTCATCAAATGCTACCGGTCGTTAGGCGGTCGCGCGCAAAAAGGGTCTGCAAATTACCGGGGCGGTTCCGTCCACAGCGCCGGTGTCAATTTATCGAGAGACCCGGTCGTTTATCAATGTCGCCAACCCACTGCCGATGGGCTTGGTTGAATAGGATGGGGGCGCTATTTCCTTCACCAAGTTAATTTCAATCCGAAGGAGCACTACTGGCTTTGTATAGGCTCAGGCATGAGAAGTATACGTTCTGGTAAAAAAAAATGAGAGAGAGAGAAAAGCGAACCTTGCAAGTTTTGTGAAGGGGTTAATCCGAAGACTTAACCTATAGCAATATACACTGATAACCTCGCGTGCAAGATGCCTTTCGTCATTATCACTCAGGTCTGCGACGTTATTGCAACATGAGATCATTTCTAGTCGGTGAAACGCAAGTAAGACAGACTTAACTATCCTTAATTGTCAACTAACAAGGAAGGCAAGTTTACCACTGAACCAACAGGGCATATGAATCTTAATTATGCACGAATTATTCCCAGTGGACATTAGGGAAAGACAACATTGTTCACTTTTATACAGTTATGGATCACGTCATTAATGTTAACATAAATTACTATCCCGGTCACGCGACCAGGTTTTTCAAAGGAAAGCAAACTTCTCAACAAGTCTGAGGAATACAATTTGACAATTATGTTTTGTGCCTTAGTGGTGTTTCTGAATACATGCACATCGTGGAATGTGGAAAAGTGGAAAATAAACTGGAAACGAACCCAGGAGTTAATTTAACCAGCCAACCCAAGCAACTAATCCAGTTTTTGTATAAAGCTTGGACAAAGCTACTACACCCCCATGAATGCATTCTGCTCCTTGGCCCTGAAATATGACGAGACTGAAGACCATCACCCCCCCAGAAAACTCAAATATTATTAAACATGGTTATTTATCCGCTTGAGATTCTCCATCACGCCTGCTGGCTATCTCATTTTCCCGCGGGCGATAAAACATGAATGCAATCAACTACGCATGCTTAGGAAATAAATCAACAAAATATGAAACAGGGGAAAATAATAATAAACGGTGAAAGCGACAATAAAGAACAAAGTTTTCCACGTTGACGCCTCGCCAAGGTCAAACCAATTTAATTTTCACGGGTGCCTAGACGAACAAAATAGTCACTTTGGTGGGAGTCGGTTTTCGGCTGGCTGTGCGGTTGTAGGAAATAAAAATGCGATCTGCTAGTCAAATAAATAAATTCGGTTTCTTACATTTTCAAACAAAATTAGTGTTCGCAATATTTTGAAAATTTAATAAAATCGAAATGCGATTCCAAACTCATCCATTGGAATCGCAATGAATAGATCACGTTATACATGCATTGTTAAAGAGGAGAAAAACAGGTATCAAAATGATACAGTGTTTACATTTTGTCTTCTGTACAACATATACCATGTGCGAATGTGCCTTGTTCATAGAACTGTGTTAGTTTCAAGTTTCGATATTTACATATAATCATGGGGGATTTTCCAAACAGTCTATGGCCAGTTGATCATAATGGCATCGGGATTGCACAAAAGACGAACGAGAGATATGGGACAAACAGATAAACATTGAATTCCATGGGGAAAATCACTATCAACAACCCAGTAGACCTTTTACTAAAAATGGTTGGAAGCCCAAATTTGAGGTAGCCAGCGTACACAGATTGATCCCGCCAAATCAACCCGGTCATCTGCAGTCCGATATAATCACTCTCTCCACGCGCCGCAAGAGAATAAACAGTCTCTGAACATTTTGCACCGGGCACACAAAAAGCACACTTGGCATAGTGCACTGGGGAAAAAAAACACCATTATTATTGCTTGCAGCAATTTCGCGGCCAAAGGGGCCTCAATTATTCCGCTAAGTATTTTCGCACCTTTTTTCAAGGTTAACCTAATGAAATCTTCACGGGCTTCATGTGCTTTCAGGCCAGACTAGAAAGACAAGGGAAAAATTCATACATCACTATGACCAACATGATCACACAAATGGAACAAACCATTATAATATGAACACCCTTGAAGATCTGTAAACTCAGTGTGACACATACTACATCAGAAAATACAAGGAAATAACGCGATATTAATGATGTAGGTCGAGACGGTTTATAAAGAGCAACCACTTTGTCCTGCACATTATAACGCATGTGTTCTGAAATGGCACAGTTTATTAAAGTTAGAAAACCGTTTTGACACATATTATTTTCTAAGGTTTATTAGGACGGCCAAAACCCATGGGTCCGTTTCAGAAATGAGAAATCAGGATTTTTATCAGTTGTTAAAAACTTAACGCTCAACTGGCCTTTCAAGTCGTATCAAAATGGTCATGAATTCAATCCTTGAAATGCACGACCTATTTGATTGTATTCCAAACCACGTAAATGCCCGGCCGGCATGCACGGCATACATTTGAATGAACAGAAATTTAGGACAAGAGCTATGAACAAGAAAGGAACCTCCTAAGACATTTTGAATGATTGCAGTAAACGGACATACAAATAATTCATACAATATCTTTCAACAACCATGTCTTCATTTTTCAACTGCTTCAGTTTCATCGAATACTGAAATATCAGCAGACATTAAGCTAATTACTTACTCTTTTATTAATTATGCTTTCCAAGAGCAAAAGAACAGAGTGTCAATCATCACCAGTATCGCAAAGTGAAATACAGAAAATTGTACTGTTCCATTATCACTCTTAATAAGTGAATAAAGCTATATAATTATTAAGACATCTTAAATAAACCAACTTTTTGGCTGCATTTTTGAGGAATAATTTAGAGCATGTTTCTATGGAGATTCTAATTTATTACATGACAACCAGACACTGCACGTTGAACGTGTGAACTTCCAGTGCAATTTTTCAAACATTTTCGCCAATTCAATAAAAAAAAAGCGCACACACGACGCATCGCCTTTCTCCCCAAGATATACTTGGGAGAAAATGTCCCGTAATTTTATAGAATAAATTAGATTGGGCCACCCCAGGGGAATAGGTCGGCAGACCGGCCTACCAGCGAGCACTCCCCGGCGAAGCCCCCGAATGACGGGGGACACCCAGCGCTCTCGCTCCGCCGTCCATCCCGGGGAATCTCACGCTTAACTTCAGGCGCTCGCCGAATATAATTTCCCGTTACAGATTAGGTTTTCTCGTTGATTGGAGGTGCTAATAGGGGATATGTGATATAGATCCACGCGTCTAAAGCCACAAGAAAGACACAGGAAGGGGAAGAGAACAGAGGACGGGTTAAAAAAAGGGATGCTGGAGAGGAAAAGGAGAGGACTAAAAGAAGAAGCAAGGTGGCTTTTTACGGGATGAGGGAAGGAGATGGGGAAAGAGGGTTCGATATTCTTGTCACCTGTCGAGGGAAGATCGGTGATTTAGCGTAGGGCGTTCGATCGGTGGAGGTGGTGGAGCAGCTTTCAATATTTCCGACTGAGTGAGCCCCCGGACTGAGCCATACTGGGGGACAGATGAAGGGGCAGACTGGCGTAGAATGAAGGAATGGGACGGCTCTATGGGGAGATTTAAATGCACGGAACCTCTTCAGGTGTCCCGGTGCCCTGTCGCTGAGTAACTGCTGGGTTGTGGAAGGGTTTTACTGGGGGAAATGACTAAGACCTTTGTGAATATCTGTCATTGGAAAATGTCAGCAGTGTGGACTAGTATCCAGCAAACAAAGGGAAGGTGATATTCGTTCCAAAATTTTGAAATAAGACAACTCCAATGCCCCTAGGTCCCTCAAAATGTCTCCTTCATAATCAAACCCATTGTCTTCCTGATTAAAATAAGCACAACTGGGTAATCAGAAAGAAAATTGAAATCTAGGCCTACCAGAATGATTTCAATGTGTCTAATTCATCACACGACCGTGGTTACTGATACATTATCATTTCATTGTAATTTCTTTGGTGTGTGTACAAACGTTTTAATTCGAAACGTACACCAACGTTTCGGCAACCTAGCGCTCCAAATCTACATTAATTGTCAAAATAAATTCGCCATTTCCCTAAATATCTATTCAACAAAGGCCTTGTAAGGTCGAAGGTTAGAGCGGTAAATCGAACTATGGCAATACCCCAGTAAAAAAGGGATGCGGCAGTTTATACGTTTCATGTCAATTCTATTAAGTGGGGTTAGTAACTTGACGTCATTATTACGTCACCAAAATGAATGATTATCACACTATAATCTATAATTCTGAATACTGTTAGCAGGAATGAAAGAGGCCTTGATGGAACAATGGCGATGGTGATGACAATGTCATGTCATCATGACGGTGGTAGGGTGGATGTGGTGATGAGGCACACGATGGTGGTGAACTTTAGTTTGATCGGCTAACGGTGGTGAAAGATTAAATTGACATTTCGACTGTACATGCAATGCTGAACTGAAAGTAATATTGATAACGCCGTGGCTAGCGACGGTAATTTTGACTTGGATATCTCGGCGTGGTGAAACTTCAAGTGCATCATAATAAGGTAAAATGGTGGCAAAGCGTCGAAATCTACACCATTGCCAACCTTTAAACATATTCGCAAACACTATGATAGTGAGTCCAAACTCCCACTGGATTTAACAACAGACAATCAAATATTCCAATTTCACATAAACTCACTAATCCACCTCCCCAACAGCGTCCGAAAACACAGCCTAAAACTACATCACGACCACGATTGCAATAAGGGCAGAGGGAGAAAAAAAAGTTCCCAAATTGAAACACGCATAATCAGCGATGCTCCAGCGTCGAAAGCCTGGCGACCGGGATATTCTAGCGGCTCTCATGGGGGATATGGGCTTGATAAGACCGGGGTAAGCCACGTCGGCGGGCCGTCCCGTCCCGTGCAGGGGTACAGCTTACGGGTGCTAGTGCCGAGGTCTCGGCTGCAATTACATAAGTGTAATTTTCACAGTAGATTTGATCGCAATGCAATATTGGAGATAAATCCAGGCGATCCAGGCGCCAGTATGAATCGCCGCGGCGACAACTCGCATAAATCTCAACCCTTGCACGTCTGTCTATCGAACATTTTGTTTCATCTAAAAAGTCCGCCATCTCAAAATTTCTCTCACATATCTTCGTCTGATATTATCATAATTCCTATTATACAATGATGTGGTGGTAGTAATCAGGAAGCCGAGGGCTGGGCTATTAACCAAGAATGACTGTCAATACGAAAACTCATAAACTGAACAAAGGAATAGACTGACAAAATAAAGAATATGGATTGAGTGGGTCGGAAACCACACTTCACATTCAGGTCTGTATTGTGAACCAACTGGCACCCGACTGTGCAGAGGACGTGCAGTAAATATGGAATTGGTACGTTTGTGAAGGCAAAACAGTTATGCCCACAATGGTCAAAGGTCAGGGTTGGAAGGTCGGTGTGAATTTCAAGTGTGCGACAGAAGAAAAGACAACGGGCAGAGAAAATTGAAAATCTTTCATGCAAAATCAAAATCACAGCATAAAATACAAAGATCACGCAAAACAGAATGGACACCACGTCAACACATCGTATACGCATAACATATAAATGGAATAAATGAAAGGATGGTATAGCCTGGAAATCTCGATGTTGTAGCATTTAGAAGAAAGGATTTACTTGAGAGTTAGAGCACTAACCATGCGCAGAATACGCTTCCGTTCCGTTGTGCGAAGGAAATTCTGAAAAATACAAGGAATATGGTAGATTATATTGGTTTTGTCAAATTGTTTCTCATGCATTTATTCGGGGGATTACATAATATAGTCTGGCGTTATAAATTGTTGATGGTACCAACTGCGGTTCTTGGCAATGTTCATATGCATAACGGTGGCCTCCACAACAGCCTAAATGAAGTGATTGGTGCACAGTCTGACACACATTGTCACATTAAGCATGATTTCCCGCACAGGCAAAGGGCACTATCTGAATAGCTGTCATGTGATATCTCTGCATCCAATGGCCATTTTAGGGTGGAACAATGAGGTGCACGGCGCATGTTCTTCAAAGAATCCCGTTTGACAGACTTGATAAACAACTGGAATGTTAATCTCTGTACAGCGTGAGGGGAACTTCACATGGAAAGCAAACTTTCGGCCGGCTGTAGCCGAAAATGTGGGAAAAGTCACACTAACCATGTCCGTCACTGCAAACTGCACACGTAGGGGCAATACTTCAATTTGTATCACACTATGTTAACTAAAGAGTAGCATCAAAATAAACATGCAATAAGTTTGGTAAATCTGATCGTCAGGTAATGATAAAGCTGTCTTTTAGCTGTTTCTTAGTCTGTTTAAGATCATCACAATTGTTATTCACCACACAGCAACTAATTTTGAAGATATGGTATCATGTATAAGATTGATTTTACAATTAACATTTGGGTAACAAGTAGAGTTGCATACCTCAGTCAAGAACTTGTACTCTATTGTTACAATCAACACAAACACAAATTGTTAACTTCACTGTTAAATTGATTGGAAATGCCAAGCAAGTTTTGCCTTGAAAATATTATATCAAGTTTTAATTTTCAATTTATTTGGCACAACGATATTGATTGGAGAGTAGCGTTCCTTTCCAAGCTGGTGGTGAAGGGGGGAAGGGTACAAACACGAGACAATGCTTGCAGCGGCGAGCCACAAAAGGGTCTTTGTCAGGTGTGGAGGGAAGGTTTTTATCTGGGCCGCGATGTTGTCGTCTGCCAAGACGCGTTTTGGAGGGAAATTGAAAATGTGCAATATCCGGCCGGCGAGTCGCGGGATCGATCCGCCATATTGTTGCTCTGTGGCACGCGCGCTGTCTTGTTCATGCCCAAAGATAGAATCCTAGGAATCGATTGACGCGGGAAAGAAAGCAATGTCATGTGATCAAAAAAGGTTCTGTGGCGACTTTGATACTCTCAAGGTGGAGGTGACCAAACGAAAAGAACTACTTCATTCAATGCATTTAAAGTTCGCGGCTACAAAGTTGGGTATTGCATAATCTATGGATAAAATGCGTAGCTAGCGACGTGATCACATCACACTAGGGTCCTCGCTAAGCGCTTGCAACCTTTCCAAATTTTAGTTGAAGTGGATTATTTTTAAACCAGGTGCAGTTTGATCAGGTTTTGGACGGAATTATACCCTGTCTCCACCATCAGACTCGAACCTTTATCATATAAAAGCGGACATCTCGCTACAAAGTAAGCCTATTTGAAACGCCTCCCATTAAATCATTTGCACGACTTGGATTACACAAGCGCATGCGCATTATGGCCTCGCACTCTTCCCCAAGGAATTTTTAGCTCGCGGTGAAGGAAAGCTGCAACTCTCAAGGTCGCCAGGTCTCTTTTATTCCTTTTTCTCCCGCTTCCCTCCTGTTCTGACGGTGTTATTATCCTTCACACTTTTAATTTCATCAGGCGAGAATTACGGCTAATGGTTGGTGCGCGTCACCGCTGCTCATCACGGGGCAGAGGCGCGAGGCAGCGAGATTGGTTGTTTAGCTGACGGTGATGGCGGATGCATCGACCGTATTACCGCCAGGTGATAGGGTTATGTACCTCATCGGTTCGCCAACTCCTTGACTCATATCAGTTTCCTACATATTATTAGAGCCGAGCTGATAACTAAGTAAGGTGCTATAAGGAAGATATCAACTGCAACAGTGGAAGAAAATAGTTCTTGAATATAATAAAAGATAACCACAAAAGAGATAATCAACTTGTGACCAGTTATCGTCACCACTTCCTACAGTAGCTGCTCCGTGTTGGCAACACATTATTTTCTGCATTTAGATTCTCTGGTAAAAATACTGGCGATTCACGATAGTGTACCTCCAAGAGTTTGCAACGAGTTGGCCAATCACAATGCGCGAAATCTGTCGACCCTATGTGCGTTTGGAAAGGGTCGACAGATTTCGCGAGTGGTGATTGGCCAACGCGTTGCAAACTCTTGGAGGCGCACTGTTGTGAATCGCGAGTATTAAGATAAAGATTAATCATGCAATTTGATAATACACTACAGTCCATACAACCTGTAGCAAGGCAGGGTGGCCGGGCTACTTCAACCTCAAGTTTTTTTGTACTTCATAACTCATTAAATTTCCACACTGAGATGTTGGATTTTAAATTGTTTTCATCCTGACCTTTAAAACGGCAAGAAGAAGGTTAGGAGAAAGGGCGTCCTCAACGGACATATTCTAATACACATTAGACATGCGCAATACAAACACAACCACTGTGGTTTGGCCTCATACGTACGACTGCATATATATCTCCCAGAGGATGATTTGGCAAGATGGCGGACGGCAATGATCACACGCGGGACGTTTATACTTTGATGCAGAACAGGAAACTGCAACAAGAGCTGGGATTCGCGACTAGGAATTGCTCAGAGTGACATTAATAATACCATTATGAATGATTAGACAACTCGAGACGAATCGACTTGGTCGACCCACTTTTCACACCGTCAGATGTGCTCACCTACAGGCTGTTTAGAGTTCATGCTGGACATGCCTCGATCCCACCAACGGGATAACTCTTCTATTAAACCACACCACTTGGTTTCAATCAGCAGTTCAATTGTTTAAAACACATGAAACATATAGGATTTTCAATCAAATTTATACAAACTGTTGAAGCGAGTCAGTTCAGTCTTTTTTTTTCAGACTCAGTTTAAAGTAGCGTGTCAAAATGAATTCAGAACGGATGAACATTTCCTAATTCAATACTTCAAAACAGTCATAATTTCATCGTGAAAAAGAAGTAATACGTGAGTTGGCTCATAGGGAAGGTAAATTGTTTTTTGTGTTTTTTCTCCAGATACCGAAGTGCAATCTCCCAATCACTTTTGAGATAAATGTTCATGACTTAGCGGTCGTGGCTGGCTGCAGATAGACACGGAGAATTCGCATTGCGTCCACCGCGCACTGATCAAGAGATTCCTGGTCGCACGCACCCATCTGTCACGACAAAACACATGCCACATGTACAGCAATAAACCGACACTTCAGTCCGACCGGCAAAAAGTGGTTTAAAAAAATTAATCCATCAAATATAAATTCTTTGATTTGAAACATCAGATTCTAATTAGAAGTAAATAACAGTTTGTCTTGCATAATTGTTTCCCAATATAGTTTAACTTAATTGGCCGATTAAGTTGTTTGATTTTTCTCGTTTTCGACCTATCATCTGCACCACAGTTATAAGGTTCAGTCACGCTACTGAACCTTGAGGGCGCTGTTTAATCACCCCACAGGCTATGGGTTACCCCTGTAGTTCGCCCAGCAGCTGACATACCCTAGAAGCTTGATTTTTATGTCCTTGTAAACAGTATCATTTAAAATGATACCGAACATTCATAAAGTGACAAATGTTTCATCCCCACACTGACACGTGACCCATATAAACGACCTACAACTGGGCTGTCCTATAAATTTGGGGTTCAATTTCTTCCCTGTCCTTGTTACTTCTGACGTATGATTTTGTAGGTTTAGAATACATTCACGAATTCCCAACAGCGATTAATCTCAATGCAAATTATCAGCCAAACAAAAAAGGTTTCAAATCACTTTCAGCTGTAACAGGGATAGAAAAATACAGGTAGGTCACACATCAGACCCCAAATTAATGGGGAAGCACAATTACATGAGTACCTGGGTACTACAGGGTTAAAGTTGAAGCAAAATTTGTATTATTTGCTATTATGATTATTTAATCTAACTAACCCATAGACCCCAAGTAAGAATGAACTGCCTAAAAATGGTTCAAGTCCGCGGATGATGTCAAAACCCCTCAATACAAGTATCAGCGACACAAGGCACAAAAGCGAGAAATACGTGCATGATTTGAAGTACAATGGACGAACGGTTACTAATAAGGTAGAACTGGATTAATGTTTTTACGGAACTTGAAATTTTCAACAAAACATGGAGATTGCGTCTCATTATTTCGGTATTAGAAATTTCAAGTTATTACCTACTACAGGTCTTAATTGCTACGACAATTGTCTTCTCTTTTTTTTTCCTTTCAACTCGGCGGAAGTAAATGTCTAAAGCTGTGGTGTTTAAGAAATTAGAGTGACACACAGTCATTAGATTTTTGAGCAGGCAAGACAAGAACAGAGAAATAGTGCAGGAGACCCGTACTATTCATCCCGCGGTCGGCTCGTCAGTAGCAGTGATGACTCGCCTATGAGCCCCCGAGCAAAGCGCCGTTCGCCCCGTGCGATGGCCGCCTCAACACGGCAGGCTCCCCTCAGCTACTCGTGGCGTCGGCACACACCTACAACTGCTGTCATTACCATCATGCTTGGCATCATTGCTCCACAAGGCACTTTCATCTCGCCCCTTCCCTCGTCCAAGACTTTTTTCTCCCTCTTGTCTTAAGCAGTAGTCGGAACCCCCGGGGGTTTTTTGCATTAAAATCTCCCCAACCCGCCGGACCGATGCCTAGGCCAAGCCGAATACGTGTACCAATGTACACACGCAGCCATATTTAGCCCTCCTCTGCGGCTTTTATTTATCTTGGTTGAGTTCGCCTGTACTTTTTCCTCCTTCAGCCTGTGTGTTTGTGCGACCCTGCCAATCGCTATACGCCCTGGCTTAGCCCAATATTCAATAATCGCTCTTCTTATTGGCTGGCCTTGCCTTTGCACGCGAGGAGGGCTGAGCGCGCGCCTCACGAGGCACAAGACGCTACGGGCAAGTACTGCCATTCATGGTCCCCCGCTCGGGAAAATAAGGGAAAAATAGAGCCAGCCTGCATTTTTTTGTCGAGAGCGAATGGGATTTTTCTTGTCACGAACTGGAGATATTTTCAGCTGATTGCGAAGTTTTTTAGGGGGAGGGCGACAGAGAGAAAGCCAGAGTGGACAGCTTGCGGCAGTTGTCTTCATCAAAGATCGCTGATGTCTGAAGAGTGCAAAGGCAAGGTGAACCGGTGAGGACTGGTCAGTTCTGGAGGGGAAGAAAAAAATCATTTCATCCCCCCAACACGACAGATGACAAACTCCTCCAAACTACCCTGAGCCGTGCTAGTCTCTAATGGCGCTGCTCGATGCTTTGTTGATGTCACAAAGTAAAACACAAATCAACATCGTTGCATTAAACGAAACTTCATTCCGGTTTTCTATAAAAGGGTAAAAAATGAGGCGAAGTCTTTATACAAGTTATTTTACACTGTGTAAACCTGGATGATTATACTGAAACATGAAACAAAATCAGTTTCAGTGCATAATTTAAATAGACTTTTAATAATGAAAATAAAATGTTATAATGGCCATATTGCGAGAGCACTTCAAATTGGAAAAGTAGTCGATTCCCTTTCATCTCAGGAAGACGAGTTACTAAATGAGGAAACATTTATTTTGACGAATTATCTAGGGGAGATTTCCGGTCGAAATGTATACAAATAACTGTTTGCTGGCCATCTGGGATAGACCTCATATTTGTCTTCACACAACCCAATGACGACAATGCAACCCAACCTAGAATTCCACTCGCAAAGAACAACAGACCGCACAGAGTCATTGGTGTGTACTTCCTGCGCATGATCGGGGCGTGGTGCCGTGCCTCACACTACTCCGTGAAAGAAACAGAATAGACGATACGCTGCCACGTTTGGTGACGTTCTTTATGAAACTGTAAAGGCAGACGACCATATGCAAGCAAATATCCGAGAAATGATAAGTCAGTTGGAATGGAAAGGTTGGCCTTCTTGACTCTTTTCTGTTTACTTGGACAGTTCGATACGTTAACTCACTGAGGGCAAGACGTGTTCAATCCACGCATTATTTCCGTTCGTTTGGAACCATTCCGTGGCGTTGGATTTTTATGCTCTCCATTCATACCACCACATTTTCCCGACCACGTGATTGTTACGAAAATGTTCCTACCAGCAAATTTGACCTTTATGACACAACAATGCGCGGCGGTTAAGAAAAATCATGGACTCCAGTCTAATTACTCTATGCTGCAGCAGTTTGCTCTGCAAGGCCTGGTGTAGTTGAAGAGGGCCAGGATGACATATTAACCACGATACGGTGCAAGCAATGCCGTGAATAATTAATCATCATCAAGGGAGCAAGCTCTCAAGACATTTTTTTTTGTTTCTGCAAGTCCTCTTTCGCCTCCACACTGACCTCGTTGGCATTATAATTTCCTAGGCACAAGTGTTTTCGTCTCGTGATTCTCATGCGCATGTACACGCACACCTAGCGCTGAATATCATCACTGTGTTACAGTGTATATCAAATTGGAGTTTCCCAAACAAATCTTACAATATTTCAAACAAGTTTCTAATTAACGGACAGATTTTTAATACTACGCCTTCGAAAGAAAACTGAGCATCCTATTCAAACGATCTCAAGAGTATCATGTTTCTTCATGAAATGTACAACGGAAAAGATATATAAGCCCTAGTTTATGCTTTGGCTTTGTACTGTCAATTTTAAGTCACCATGTTCACAATATTAGAAGCTGTGTGGGGAATCATTCGTGTGAGAACTGCTAAATTTAGAAGTTTAGCCAGGACACTGTTGACAAGGAGACAAGGCTGTAGACGGGCCCAACAGTTCTGTGAATAGTGCAAGCCACAGTACACATGAACTATGCCCGCCATTGCCCGAGGTCCAACCACACACAAGCCAATTGCTAGAATTGACCCTACAGCGCTCTACAACGGGACTCCACAAACACTGCGAGTAGATCCCGCGCGCAAAAACGTCTAATCACAGAGCGCTGTACGCCCAACCATACCGCTCGCTGTATGCAAGCTATATAAAAACGCTGTAGGTTGAGGGGAAGGGAGGTTTAGACATCTCCGGGGCAAAAAGGAAGGGAAAAAATGGAAGGAAGGAAAAATACTCTGACGTTTTTTTTGTCGACTGGGGTACGCCAAATTGAGTGGAGAGCCGACAGTAAGGTTGTCATGAACTGTACATTTATGGGCATTATGTCACCGTGTGCCTATAGACAGCGTGTGTGTTTTTGCTTCCGCAGGAAATGTGCCGCGCGTGAAAGATTTTTTCCCCTAATTTCACTGTTCAAGGTGTATAAAGGCACATGCACATTTGAAACGATTGTGATCCCAATTTTTTTCCAAAACAAAATTTACTAAAATTCACATCGCATTCCCATATTTCTTGCCAATCGCTGCAGAGAAAAGTCTAATTATTAGTTCGCCCAAAGGAACAAAATTCATCCAATTTTCTGCTAGTGCTCTAGTTACATGAAATATTTCTTCACCAAATCGGTGATTCGCCCGCAAATCATCTGAAATAGATCCAGAAACTACAAATAGCATGCCATCTACCTCAATTCTAAAATGACGCCTCTGCTTTTAAACGTTTTCTTAAAATCAAGATAGCCACCCCTATCCGTACATAAACTACAATATCTTGATAGAAAAACGTCGATCGAATTAGATGTTAAGAGATTATATTTAATCTGTGCGGTACTTAACTCCAACTATTGGATATTCAAGAGCAAACTGAGTGATAACTCATATAAATCTCTTTAAAGGAACCACATGACTGAGGGCGGTGAAACAGCACAGGAGTAATACCTGTCAAAGGTTAACCCTAAACTTAATTTATGCCCTTAAACACTCCGGAAACTACAGTCCGAAGCGGGCCAGGCTCGCGTGGATTGGTCATACCCTTTACAAGCAATCCCCACGAACCTAACACCGTTTTAAAGGGGCAGTGTACAGAATCATTGGCAGATTCACCGACTTCAAGTAGAATTCTGCTTGCAGCAGAATAACGTACATAGAGTTTGTTAGAATCGGATCTCTCTGTCCAATGCGTGGGAGGATCCCCCTTACCACAGAGCGCATATCGGAGCAAGAAATCGTGGAAACATATTTCATTGCGATTGAAATTAGTGCGTGAAAACCAATTGGTAAGTGTTATACCAAGCGCTGTCTGCCACTTTTGCCAAAATTATGGTCATTTTCAAAATTAAATTTGCTTTATTTCACAGAAAAAATGACATACATGCTAATGATGGTGGTATTCGCACACCTCATTCAGGGAGTTTCGCCAGGTAAGCGTATTCCTTGGAAGACTTGTTTGACAGCTTTGTAGTTATTACAAAGTTATTACGCTCGCGAGTTATTACGCTCCTTTAACGTTCCCCTTAATAAACCAGAAACACCCCGAGCAGGTCAAATTAAAATTATAATTTCAGCATGATTGTGGGCGCTAATTTCGTGCGGTCTGGAGCCCTCTTTTTTCGTCCTCTACGGGTATGTTTGGCGTGAGGTTTCGAGAGGGAGCAAGGAAGGGGAATATAAGTACCACACAAGTAATCAATGATTATTGAAGAAGATAGATACCGCTGCAACAGATACAATGATAAGGATTCGACACTGGCAATCAGATATCTAGAGTGATTCCACACTTGACGTTTGGGGCTCACGCCAGGATACCAATGGAGAAAGCAATACGACGTATCTTGATTTGGGTTAATTTTCGAAAATTGTGAAATGGCCGAAGGGGCAAAGATGGTTCTTAGATCAAATGATAATAATCTAAATAAGGGAACTTTTTGCCACCGTTTGATTTTTGAGAGAGCGCGAGAAATACTACCCAGTCCTTTTGACATCGACGAGCCATGAGAACAACTGCCTGACAAATATCGAAGGTGACATTTGGACAAATCCTAAGACATTTCGTGAGTTTATGATGGAATCAGGCATTTTAATAGTTTTTGTGAGATATATTTCAGTTTGAAAATTTATATTTCATATTACTTATAATGTGCTCGAAATGTTTATCTACAAACTATTAATTGAACAATTCAAACAAGTAAAACCCTAATTCTTTCTTATTTAAAAGAAAAGGGAAAAAAGGAAAAATGCAGGTAATTATTGCCTTGTAGTAAGCCTGGCAAGGAGAGGCCAAGGTTTACATCACGCTATACGGCTGTTCCATGTACTCTCTCTGTGATATTACACGCCTCGAACAATAACTAATCACACTAATTAATTATCACGAGAGGGAAGCATTTTTGCCGCTAGGTAAGGTGTCAGTAATGGAACAATCAAACCTGCTATTGTCTCTGCAAAATCACATCTCATGTCTCAATTACCGGAGTTAACCGCTAGTTCCTGAACCGTAATGCTTGCGAGTAATTGATTCGTTAAGTAACACTGTCAGGCGACAGATGAGCTATAATAGAGTTGATGTCATTATTTTCACCATCAACGCTTCCAAAACTAAGGGTGTCATCTAGCCGTGAATCTGTTACATAATGCTGCGAAAAGGACCCTGCGGTTTTTTTCCTTTCACAAACTTATCAAAGCTCAAAATTTGGAACTTTGGAAAACGTGAAGACATTTTCACAGTAACTGGCGGCAAATACTATAGGAGATTGTTAAAAGTCACAATGACATAACATAAACCACTAGAACTGATGTGGAGCGGGAACTAGCAAAAAGAACGAAAGGTAAAACGACGCTGCAAACATTCAGCACTGGAGAAAAAATAAACAAATTCAGCTGAAAGAGCCTTTAGTCCGCCTTTTCACTCAAAATTCTATGTAATCATCACAAAGCAAAGCAAAGACTGCAGACTTTGCCAGTCTGATTAAAGAAAGGCTCAACCTTACCTTTGTGCGTGACACTGTGGTCCGATGGGGATCTAGTAGACGAAATGATTCCTGTCGACATTTGGAGTATCCGTGGTAAACGAAGGCAGATGACAAAGACAATTCCTATGCACTGAGGGAGCGAACTTGGAAGTTTGGCTGTAGCACCGTCGAGTTACCCGAAGATACGGCATTAACAAACTGTTAGACCAGACACACAAAAAGGCAACAATCAAAATGTCGCTTAATTAACATGAAACACACTGCACAGCATAGAAATGAGCTTCAAAAGCCTCGGTTATGTGGCAGGTATAAATACCGATGCCTGAGAATTACTGCAATGAGCTGAAGGACGCTGTTAGTCGATATCCACCCCACCCCCTTCGTGAGGACGGTTTCAGTATTGACAAATTCTAATCTCGTAATACGTAAGGCTTGTGCACCTAATTTACACTGACGACACATTGCAAGTTTGTTAGTCTTTCTTCAAGTACGAAGTGATGTGAAATCCGATAGATGACCGGTGAAGAAGGGCAGTTACTGGCGTTACACGCATTAAGCACAAGGTTTGATAACGTTTGTTGATCCATGCAGGACGTGTTATTATTCCTCCATGGTTGATCCAGCGTAAGTCAGTCAAGATTGTCAAGCCTGAAGAATGGGTGATACCATACCATTGTCTCGCGCTCTCTCCAGAAGACTTACCCGTAGCACTCCAAATGGATTCAACAACAAAAACAAAAACATCCTGACAAAAAAGAAGACTGCTTCCCCTTTTTTGGACTTCGCTCGGCTATTCCAAAGACCATGGCCGGAGAAAGACGGCGCAAAACTGGCAGACAATGGCTGCGAAAGGCCATGCTGTCTGGGAACACAGTAACTATTTTTCATTGCCTAGTTAGCGGTGTATTCAGCTGTCCAAAGACCGGTAACTTCGGCTTAAGTGGTTTGAGCGAACGCCCAATCAAGCAGCATTCACAAATGTAGTGTACGTTTTCAGGATAGTCTTGATGGCCGGGTACAATAAACAAAGCCTCACTGAGTAATGTGCTCGGTTGCGCATTTTGACATATCTTCAGCGACTAAGGATACTCCCAAATTTACCTCGTCATACAATGAAGAGTACCCCGCACATGCTTGAAAGTAATTCTTTTGGAATATTTATGGCGAGAAATTCTGTAATCAAATTATGGAGAGTAAACTTACACTTCACTTTTCAGGCGTCTTGTTGTTAGGCGTACAAAAGCATGCCGAAAAATAAATGAAAAAATAAATTTTGGTCAATCTGTACAAGACACTCTGAAAGTAGATTTTACCATTTCAACGACAGCACAGTCAGTTTATCTTCGAAATTGATTGTCTGCTTGTCACTACTCTCTTCTGATCCTTCGGTGAATTTTTCATCTGAATTCACAGACTATTCGCTTTCCACATGGTTGCACAACCATGAAAACTCGACCAACATCGAGACAAATATCTGGTGCACTTATGTAACATGATCTCCAGAAACCTTTTCAACTACATTCAAGAATAATTCAGGTCGTTTGGTTGCGGTGAGCGACGATTCGAGTCGCTAAGTGATTTCAAACCACACAATTCACAATGGTCTCTGACGATCACTAACCTAAACGCAAAAAGACGTTCCACACACTGCATGTGAATAAAGAGAAAAAAAACGAACAGGCAAACAAACGTTCAGCGTAAAGGTTTATAAGCATCTTCGACAATATGTGTGACAGAGTTTGGTCACTAATTAACAACTGTTTTGACACTGTATTGAACGTTTTTAGTGAGTGACTAAGTTAGAGACAGACAGATCGCGACAAGGTCAAAACACCATGTCCACTCTCGAACTAACAGCCAAAGCAGGGACGACATAGCCTCTTACTAAACAAACAGTCAAACAGATAGCTCACAAAGCCAGCAGATAAACAAGTCAACAAAGAAACCATCCCGACAAACAACTTTCTCCGATTAGATTTTATCGACCGGTCTGTGATATCCCATATCACAGGGGTCGACTCGTCTCCTCTCTCTCCTCTCTAAACCAAATCATTCCGCTGAGAGGCATTGCATTACGGCTGGACAATACCCCATCGGAAGTTGTCTGTCACCGGCCCCTTGTTCGGACCCAGCCAGGCCAGATCCGATTTGTAACCCATATTGGCTTAATCTCCCATCCCAGTCAAGCATTCTAGCCCTAAAGTTGACGTACCCACTGCTTGTTCGTTGATGCTTTAATCGCTAAAATAGATAACCAGACAATGACTTGTTATGTCGATTGTTTTGCCACGTAACCTGCCTACGCTTGCCTCATCCAATACCGCAATTTCACTCCCGATTTATGGAAACACAACTGGAGTTGACCGCAGCCCAACATTCCAGTGTGCGTGACACTCGACCTCAGAGTAAAGAAAACAACAAACTCGTCGGCTACAAATTGGTGGGCCATTTTCTACATTTGTAGCAGGTTGACGGGGGAGTTTATCTTCTCCTGGGTACAAACCTGAGTGGCGGTGTACTCTTTCGCGGCAGGGGGGCAGCAACACGAGATGGTTGCCGAATGGCATCACATCTCCACCAGCCGCCTTCGCTAGCTGCCATACAACCGTGTCAAGGCCCGTCCTGCCGCCAGAACTCGGGGCCGCATTTTCCCGACAAGCAGACGACACGGTAACTGGCAACACGGGTGAAATATTCGGTGATGGAAGAAACAAGGGCGACTTGGGTTGGACAAATTATACGTGATGGAGAACACGTGTGTATGTGGGGGGGGGGCTTAAAAAGGGAAAGGCAAAGACTAAAGTCTGCTCATCCTGAAAGGGTCCACGCTAATGGAGGAAAACCTCAATGGGTCCCAAACTTTCTCCTTTAGTCATGCATGGCTATCGACAGTATCTTTAATTTCCTCCCGATACCAGAACAGTAACTCCGTTTCACAAACCATCACAATTTTGGGTGAAATAGTACTGAGTAATATGAATGTTTCTCCGAAGCAAGATTAGAAAGAATATTTGGTGATACCAGAGTCTCTTGGTACCTTGATAGACAAGCCATCCCAAGTGAGGTGATTAATGAAGTGGTCTTGTTCACATTTACTGCAAAGTTAATTTTCTGCTCTGGTTCGCTTTCTAATTTGATTTCACCCCGTCTGCACGTACAAACTCATCCGCTTTCCAGTTCTCGCCTGCCTCTCTTCAAAATCTTTGCCCTGACAAGAGTTACAGGTGCACCCAAACCCGATCGACTCGATAATGTTAAAAAATGTGTCCTTATCTTCAATTTGAATTTGTTTGGGAAAGATATAAATAGTCATTTAAAAATATTTTTGCCAACTTGGTTGTTTATTCTGACGCATCTCATTTCTTAAATTCATTTGGCCAGAAAAGTCTTCAAAACAGCATTTCTTTCATGGATGCTCCGATATCACCTCAGAGGATGCCATTGTTCCGGAAGATTTGATCGTATGTTCTAACAGTTCCTCAAGACACAAAGACATCAGCACTTGCCTGCGCTCATTGCATTATGTTGACTTCAAAATAACACAATCTGCTTTGGCCATGCCGAGGTGCTAAATCGCTCGGAGGGATATCTTGTAGCAGACAGCAATCAACTTCGCTCACGACTCCGAACTTTCCAAAGTGCCAAGGAAGAATCAGCAGGATCTTTCTGTTCGGTGTCATCGTATTAAGCCAACGTGTTAACTGCCCGTGCGGCCGTGAGGTGTCAAGATAAATAAGAGATTATAAAGTCTGTATTAAAGTGTGAAAATGAAATCTTGCGAGACTGAGCAAGTACAAAAGCTCCAGTATTCTTAAAAGTGGAGTTTCTTTCAGGAAAAAATCTGCAGTATTAGATGCGGATGAAGGCACACTGATTCATTGCTTACAATGTATCTTTGGAAAACAAAAATAAATTCACATACGCACAGATTCATAAATCGCGTTACTTATCTAATTCAATGTTGAGTTTACTGAGGTTGAGGTAAATACTGTAAAATTTCTAAAAGGTTCGTCTCATATGTACAAGAGCGACATTTGCTTTCATGGTTCCGGAACACGGTATGGAACCAAAGTGGACTCACAAGACCAAGAGACAAACGATACGACGGAACTGGGTTAGATTTGTCGTCACAGGTTGATACCAGCGATAAGATTGCTTCAAAGTGTCAGAGCACCACCACTCCAATTCCAAAGTCCAAGAATTAAACCAGTTGTTGGCTGATCTTTCGTGTAATCCACCCGCCGTACGGCACGGGTCAAGCTCCCCCTGCCTCCACGGCTAATCCCCTCTCCAAGGCAGATCAAATTCCCAATGTTTTCTAGACAAATACAGCCTTGTTTTTTAGGAAGGGGCTGCCATTTTCTTTTTAATTAAGGGTCTTCTTGTCGATGTCAGCACGCCTTGTTGCTGGTAGGTGAACATTTCGGGCATCGCTTGTTGGCTTGTGTTTTTTATAGCAAGTACACCGTTCTGCTTCTGACTGGCAGGGCTGACAAGCCGGTCAGAGTGATTTATGACAACTTGATGAGTTTTCTCCCGTTCATTCGGGCCAGCTTTGCAAAATGCTGGCTGGCCTTCTCTTTGTTAGAGTTTTGAAACGGAAAACACTTTGGAATTAAATGTTATTCCGAGGATTCTAGAAAGATATTCACCGAGCACGTCACAAAGCAGACAAAAAACCCATGGTTTTTCATTTTCATATTCCCTCATAAGCTGTAATACATTTCGTTTCGTTGACATAGCTTCGCACTTCAGCTTGACTTTCGTTCGATGTATACCAGCATGACCGCGAAGTAGTACCACTCCAAATACACTTGAAAAGGTCACGCCGTATCATAGGATAAGGTCAAGAAAGCGAACAATGAAAACTCGCAACCGATTTCATGGCAATAGACCACAAGCATTGCATATTGCTGTTTCATTTGGTCGTTGATCGATTCTTATGTGTTTACTGGGTCTGCAGATGAGTACTGTTGTTCCACAACGACGTTAATTCGCTACACGCAGTTCAGTTCCATATTCTTGCACAAAGAAAGCTGCTTGGTCAAACCTACCCGTGCTCAAGAAGTCGAAAGTACAGAATCCATTCAATGAAAGGAGAAAAACCCACAGCCTATCGTTAATCCTGTTCCACGGTGGTGAAATAACCTTTCTGAGCACTTTCAAGAGCGCATTGTTCATGGGAGCCACGTCTTAACCCTGAGCTCCTGCATGTGCTAAATACTAAGGGAGGGAATGGACGGGAACATAGCCCCCATGCTGATATGTATTTGCGTTTTGTACTCTTTGCCATTTCGGGGGTTGCAAGCTTGCCTGAGGCAGCCGTGGTTGTCTGAATGCAAACATGGCAGCTGCTGCAACACAAGGTCGTGGAGACAACATCAATGAAGCTAGTCATGTTCTCAAGCAAGACAGAACCCCTTACCTTTAAACTCAACAAACTCGACTACTGTTTTGTAAGAATCTACAAAATTACTGAAGTACCAGTTCAACAAGCTATCACCGAGTTAGCAGAGCGGGAGAGATCGTTTCCCTATCAATAAAACGAAATATATATGTTGGAATTTTTCTTTGGAACGAATACGCAAAGACTTTCGCTCTCCCGGTGAAAATCGACCCCACCACCGCAGTCGACGAGGATTTTGTTCAGCTTGAACGTCTTCATTTAAATGGAACCTAACCTGTTTAAGTTTATGACAGGCTTGGCTTAGTAGCTGTCTTGTCCATTCAGCACAGGTCAAATGAGGTAAAGGCTTCCTTTATTAAGGTGTTTATTCGTTACATTCATGCGCGAGGAAGCGCATCGGTCGATATTTCTACTGAAATTTACCACACGACTTAACGAGTGGTTGTGACACCTAAACCCCATCAACGACTCAGGATATCGCGGTCAGCTAGTCTCAAGTGAAGTTCTAATTATAATTTTTGATATGTGGCAGCTCGATAGTTCTGGGAATTTTTTCATCATCTGGAAGAAGACAATAGGAACTCAAGGTGTCAAATTGAGATGTCTGTCTTCGTCTTCGTGTCAACCAAGACTTCCGGCAAAGTACTCTACATGGCTAAAAAATAAGAAGTAAGTTCAGTCTGACAGAAATGTGACTTCGACCTCCAAGGTAAAAGCAAACATGTTTTTGATATCAGACGGGATCCGCAGTGGTTTTTAGGTAAAAACTCAAGTATTTCAACAGCATAGTCAAACAGAAAATATCAGGAAATTCAGAGGCAAGACAAAACTCGGCCATGGAACTCAGTGGGTTTCTTGCTTCCACTAAGGTCCGACCGTGGCCTGACCACTGGCCGGAAAACTTCCTCCGGCCCTACTTCTTATCCCCCCCCCCCACAACCTGTCAGTCACGCGATGAAGAGGGAACAACAGCAGGGGGTCCAGTCACCGCAGCGGAGGTTGCGCTAAACCAACAAGCCGTTGATTTGCGTTGATTTACGGCCGGCTATTCGCGATGTTAGCACCTTATTACCAAAGGCGGGCCCGGAGTGGTTAAGGTTTGCGCGTTGAACAATGTCGAGGAGCGTGAATTGTATGGGCTTGAGAGATGACCGTTTGTCAGAGAACTGACAGCAATGATTGATGAATTCTTGGTAAGGATGTGATTGCATAATGAGGTTTGCCTTGACTAAACCGTGGAACTGAACTGAACCCAACTGGACCGAGCCGGGTAGGTACGGTGGTTGCATGGTGCAAAGTTACTGGAGTCCAGTTGTATCATGAAAGTCAAAAACAAACAGGTAAACAATTACATTGATGGATATGATGCAACTTGTTGCCAATTTAGATTGAAAAAAAAATTATCGTGTCGAGCTCCGCAGCGGGCAAAACACACCGAAATTCCTCATTTCAAGACTTCTGTAACTGAGATTCGAAAACAAGAGCCAATCTTTGCTGTTGGTATCTACCCAGAGTTGCAACCTTCGTTGCAAGGGGACGGAGCTGACCAAGTATAAACATTTCTAAAACTACTTTGCGTAGAATTCGGTTCATGGCAGTCTTTGTACTCTAGCGAGCAAGTATCCCTGCTTTCAGATGTCTCGCCCACCATCATAACCATTTCGAGTAAATGAATGCTGAGAAAGAGGCTACATAGAGTACACAGAATACACCTGTTGTCGGGCCGATCTAAATTCATCCCACACAGCACCATACCCACTCAACAGTTCCACACAGCTATAACAGTCAGTCCACGGTGGGGAAGAGCATTCTCTTCCAGCTCAGTAGGCACGCGGTGCACAAATGTTATTACATACGGTACGTTGGGGACGATGTCTGGCCTATCTAATCCAATGCTAAACAAGCCATGATAGGTTTACGGTGGTGGAACATGGTGCACATTGTATTAAGAATGGTAGGGCAATTATGCAGGTATGAAGGTAACGTGGAAAAGAAAATTAAAAACAACATCATTAACAGGGATCAAAAAGATAGACGATGAATAACTGCAATGCTGACATCTTTTAATTACAACGACAACGATCGAAAAAGAGCTACAGAAAAATAGAAGTCTGCTGAACACTTTATAATTGTGAAGGTAATTATGAAGGTAACTGTACAAATAACCTAAGAAACAAAATTCAACAAGATTACAAACACATCGAAAACAACTGATCAAGAGTTTCAGCATCCAATGAATCAATTGCACATCGATATCTCTACCTTGGTCCGAACGATGTCAACCTCTAAACTTTTCAAAAACAGGAACCAAATCTACAAATCTTTACAAAAACTATCGCGACAATATAAACATTTCACGAGGGAATCCACAGTTTTCAACGGCCGTTGACTGCAACAGTGCCAAGTCAGCAATGTATACCGGACTTTTGGCCCGATGGTAATTCCATGCTCTTGGCCGGTCAGCAAATCGAGATTGAGCAGAACTATAGAGATTGTCCAGTCAAGCAACACTGTTAGAGAGTAAAACAATCAATATCGATCAAAACTATCATAAAAGGCAACGATATCAAGAAAAAGAAAATCATGAGACCCGATCTGTTGTTGGTTTTTGACGGACACAGAATGGTCAAGGCTGGTATCCAAAGGGTGCTGTTTCAATCAACAACTTGAAATTTCCTCCAACATTGCATCAAAGGATCGATTCTTTTGAGCATCAAACAATCTACAACATTCAAGTTTTGTATTCACCCTACCTTAAAAAAGAGAGAGAGAAGGTGAATGCTAAAATCCAAACGACCCCAAGTAACATGACGGAGCCATTCAGCGCAGTCACAATCACACCAAATTGAACCCAGGCCATTCACGAGCGTCAACAAGGCGTTTAGGAGAAGTGTGTTCAGGGTATTGCTGCGCGCCGCGAGGATACGGTTTGGTCTAAACGGATTAAATCGGCCATTGCAGGAGTCAAGTATTTGACTTCGCTTCAACTGTGCATGAGTATCCTTTACAGACGAACCCACAATCTGGTCAACCGATGACGCAGTGTGGACGTAAGACAGGAACACATACTCAAATAAAACAACCAGATTTACAAGCTTTCTCACAACCATCACAACTATGGATGTTGCCTTCAGTTTTCAATGATAAACTACAGTATATCGCGGATGCGATTAATCACAAATAAGACGATCGATTAAGATGACAATGACAAGGTCGTTTGTGGATTTTTGCGTCCATAAGTCCAGTGCAGTCACATCTATAAAGGAAGACATCACATGTCAACACTTACAGCACCTTTTGATGACAGTATCGATTTTCCTCAACGTGAATGTGCTTTTGATACCGTGTATTTTTCTCATGTGACCGATACTTCCACAAGAAAACTATTTACAGTTTGAACATAAACGGGCAACCGCACTCAACACTTCGCACGTCGTTTGTCACAATGTCAACTGCCTCACCTAGGTAAATCATAAAAATGACCCCAAAAGACTACGCGATCAGCACAAGTTCAGCTCGATGGACGATAAAACATTGACAGTTTGGTTGTACTCTTCTCTCTGATCTCGGGTTTGAAATAACATGATCGCAAAACAAATTCATCCGGCAAAAGGTTGATGGGTGACCTCCAGAAGTCTTTTATTTTGTCTCTATGGTGCATAATCTTATCCTCGGTTTTCACCGGGGACTGATTCTCGCATAATGAAACTATTTTGCTCCTTACGGCCCAATACGTCTTGCTAATCTTATGAAGTACTTTGAACAATTCAACAAACAGGGTTAGTTGTCATGACTTTACTCATAACTGGTCTCAGAATGTGCTCCCTAAATTTACGGAAACCCTGCCCAGAGCCTCGCGTAAAAACTGCTCCTATTAAAAATTACCCTTATTTGCAGCTTTTATCTGTGTTCAGATACAACTTCCACTTTGTGTATTTGTGCAACCCATCAAGAAATGTAGAGAACCCAAGATAAGCTGTCATTTAACAAGCTTGTGGTTCGTGGACATATTGACTTTATCCCTACTCATCCCTACAACTAGCTACCGTGATGGCTACCCTCTCAGCCGGATTAGAAGACCAATATTGAGTTTGCTAAACCGGTCAGTAAATACCATCTCGGGAACACTGTCCATTGTCCGGAGAGTTCGGCCAACAATGACCAAAGACAAACCCTTTGGCCCCCTGGACAAACGCCAGACGACCGCGGGACGATTGGGCCTTTGATTCGGTATGGATCGCCGTTCTAGTTGAGCCCGCACGTTTCGCCTGGGTTCGCGACGGCAAACTTTAACGCAACTCGCCAGGCGAAATAGTGAAAAGCTCTGGTAGACATGTAAAGCCATCCCTTTGGCGCATGCATGCTGTGCATGTCCCATGCAACTTCGACACATCTTGCATCGACAGATAAGAAGGAATTCGCCTTGTTTATTTGTAGACCGCGGTTCAAGCATGGGTCCACAGATAAAGACAAGCTTTGTAGGGAAGCTAGCTTTTAAAATATTCCCAGTTTAATTGCTGATTACAGAAAGTGTTCACTCCTTCTAGACGGATGACACTGTTATTGCTGTCATTTTATGTCACGAATATATCCGTCATTGATACCAAAGCCTTCGTCGGACAAATCACATCTTTAATCTATGACATGGGATAAACACGTTAGTTAGGTAATAATTCGACGTTCCGCGTCTTACTTGCTCTTCTCTGAGACTGGTATTTCCCATTTTAAGCTGATTTTTGGGCTATACCATCATTTTGGAAATGCCTTCAATGAGGCAAGGAACATAGCCTCCATTCCAGCAAGTAATAATCAGAAATGAATTCACAATCACACTAGAAGAAATGGAGAACTGTATCCTCCCAAGCGTAAACAAAACAGGGCAAGTTTCCTAACAAGTGACCGCTTACCACAAATATTCTTCTTCAAGAGATCCAGGCTCGATATTCATGGTAACTCGAACCGAGCTGCGGTGCATTATTTCAATCCAGCATGCATAAAATGACCCCCATGTTGGGGGATTTACACGAGTAATAAAATTCCAGGCCAATGCACAAAGACTTACCCGCTTTCCCACGTGGTGTCGAGTTGGAATATTTAATTGACGCTTGGACAATTCAAGGGTGTTGCTCCTTGAATGTTCGACAACACCGGCAAAACAATTCATTTGGATTGCCTTCAAGAGACAAAACTTATGTTGTTTTGGTCATTTTTGAAAACGTCCCAACACAGAAAGGGGAAAAATTCCTTAAAGTAAAATCTCTGCACGGCTTACAATACATGAAATTTAAGGAGCTGCCCGTCATATAATTCTCAAAAACTTTTTGACTCGGATTTCATGAACAATTGCTATCATCATTAAATCATGAACTCTAAGGGTATTGTTCTTTTTTCCCATCTTTTAAAGAAAAGAATACAAGAGAACATTTGGATATATCTCATTTGGATTGTCAAGGTGACAGTCAATTCTTTATGTTCTGATTGCCTAGCTATGCAATTTAACCTTTTTGGAATACACTTGAAAAAAAGTTAAGGTCGACAGCAATTCAGATCATGAGTATTTCTATAAATCCTCGGGGCTGTATCGTCAACTCGTAGGAATTCGTTGGCCGATGTATCTACACGATACAGAGCCAGAACCAAGCCCTAAAATCCACGATGTCCACGCGGTTTATAGTAAGATGAGCAGGCGATACATTTCTCTGATTTTAAATAACCGGACCGAAGGTGGACATGTTGGAGATCCAATATGTTCAAAGAACAAATCGAAGTGTACTTATACAGTCTCACCAAGAACACAATGAAAACAGAGCAGCGATACTCTCACAGTTTACACGGACAAATAAAAACTGCTTTTATCGATCAACACCTGATTATAGATTATCATCAAGTGGTCATAAATTAATGACAATGCTGATTTGCCATGCCCTAAGTCTTACATTTCATTGAAAACAAAAGCAAAGGGAAAAATAATGTTTTAATGTAGGATTTAGCAGGAATGGTTTTCTTTGCTCTCCCGGAGTTTTTGTCTTTGGATCTAATCCACAAAACGGAAAGTGGAAACAGGCCTCCTCGTCGATATTTTTGAGTGAGACATGTGGTTCCGGTTACCAGGTTACACGAAATCAGGAAATGGCAATGGTGTTTGGTTGTATAATTTACCCAGTTAACGTGAAAAAGTTAGTGAATGCCAAGTCACTTGGTCTGTAATTCATTAGAGCTATCACAGCCTGATTAGATTGTGACTCACCGTGCAAGTAAAAAGCACCGTGATTCCACTGGAACCTGACGGGTGTTTTGGTCCAAACGTCCCGGTTGGTTTTTGGGTGGCGATAAGCCTCTGCTGTTGACGCTGTTCCGCTTGGTCGGAAGTAATTCCAGTAATCTACTCTTGGTGACTGTGCCCGTTATATTGTGCGGTCAGTCAGTTGAAAGAGAAGAAGCAGTGAATGCAGTGTTCACTCTGCGATCGACACGAGACGGGGGTAGGGGATTTGCAGTCGATGTACATGTACAGCAGGCATGGAGGTGGATGAAATTGTCTTCAATAAGTTCTGGTGACCGGAAGACTGACCACAGCCTCGAGTTCGGTCCAATCAATGTCCAATTGCTGTCGATTATACCGCGGGAAAACCCTCCCTCGCTCCGAGCGCAAGTACCGATGACACAGCCCGGGCCGGCGAGGCTGACAGTCCCCGTGCGCCGCCCGATGATGAAGGCACGGTGGGCCGGGTAGAGCGCTGAGCCTCGGGGGGCAAGCTTGATGGAACAGCCCGCTAAACACACCAAGCTGTCCAGATTCGACTCAGCCAGGATCGCTAGATCCTAGCCCCCGTCTGCTTCCCGTGACAGACTCCTTAAGACCCGCCCAGGTAATTTTCTCGGAGCAAAACTCGCCGTAATTAAATCGGTGTACCTTTCGGCAACGGTTGAGTCAAAAAGACATTGGAGCTTGAGACCCCCAGAAATCTCTTGGAGATTTTTTTTCCCAGAGTGATGGTGGCTAGCTGTCAGGGTCTCAAGTTGCCAGTTGCTAGTTGGTTACAGATGTTTCAGTCTGTTTGTTGGGTTGTGGTGAAACTCGAGTGGCTACAGCGGTGAGACAGTCTCTAAAGACAGTGAGATCTCTCGGCAGTCAGCCAGCCAACCAACCAACAACGGAGACTTATTTCGAGTCAGGCCGTGAATAGGCCAAAGAAAATAAGATGAGACGAAACACTACAAGGGAGTTTTTGTGTACGGTTGGATGACATGAGCAGTCACTGACCGATTAATACGTTGTGGCCGGTCGAATTCCAGCGGACATTGGACACGGGCCCTGTTCACTGAAGCGAAGAACACACGGTGGTTCTACGGCGCATGCAGTGTTTTGGCTCCCGAAAAAACTTGACGTGAAACCAAGGTCTTTAACTACCGGAGACTCTACTGCTCCATACATTCGCTCTCCTGAGGAAACAACCTTCTTTGCACTTTTCTTGTCCGGTTCGAACCATTCATAGCATTTCCCTACTCGCTTTTGTTATTCCAAGAGCACAGCGGTAGTGACAGTAGTTTATTATAGAAGCTCACACATGGACCTGCAGTATTCGATATTGATTCGGTTATGCACACGGTAAGACAGGGTACCCGACTCATGTCACAGACCTTGCCGTGAAACAAGGGATCTTGCGTATCAATTATTCATAGCGTGGGCGGGGCTTCGAGTTGGTCAACTCTTCCTTAATATACACAAAGGCTCTGGGAAGCTATCCTTTGATTGTATCCAAGGGGGTACCGGACCCAAATACCTGCTGCCCCTCACATCACAGGACCTGACGCCGTAGAACTAGGACACAAACTTTTCTCACGTGTTCCTTTCTCTCAATTGTGATTCTAACTGAAGACAAAGTAGCTGCACTCTTCACACCAAAGCACGGTCACATAACTCATTAGCTTCCAGACCCATGGGATTGTAGCGACAGAAGACAGTTTGTCTCCGGGATTTTGGGATACAGTTTTTTTTTTTGGGGGGGGAAGACATACTCGCTTTACAAGACACAACTTGTGAGACGAGTCTCAAAATAACTAGATGTGACGACACGGTACAAGATAACACTAAAAGCGATTTCTGATATCAAATTAAAATAACACAGACCATCTCCAAACTGTATGCATTACTTTTTAAAATGATACCTGTCTCCTCCATCCAGCAACCCCATTTTTCCGACCCTAGCTCCATCTATAATAAATGGCTTACCCGTGTTGTGAGTAAGCTAACGCTTGAAGAAGCGCGCGCAATCATAAATGACATGAATTGGTGAAGACATTTCGGGCTCAAAATTGACACGGCCGGTAAACCAAGGCGTCTCTGTATACGTGAAGCGTGCACATATGCGATGAGGAAACGGGGCATGACGATGGGACTGGCTGGGCATGGACCTATATAGTAGGCCGCCATCTTGATTTGGATTCACAATGAGGTGACTCTGGATTCAAAATGAGGGCTCCTGGGAAAAAAGGCCTTGGAATATGAGGCCCACATGGCGCGCTCGGGGTATACCCCCAAACGCGTTTAAAATAAAATGTAATTCAAATTAAAGCACACTTGTGGATAGACAGTTGCTGTTGGCATTTCACTCTAACACCGACGACGAAACTGGAGGAGATTAGAAATCCAATCTCTTACCTGTCATAAATTGGCGGAAAAAGTAACACAACATCCATGACGGCTCACTGGTAAATGAGCAGCTCGCTGAAAAACATTCAGGAGCAGGATTTTCACATTAACAACTTTACCTTTTCTCCTAATTTCACTATGGTTCTTCAAAGTTTTTTTCTACCGTGTTTCGAGCAGTTATGCCACTCGTGATTGCCACGAGCAATTTAACCTCTCTAGATATACCCTTCCCCAAACTCCCATCAATCCTTACCTACCGACCCCCCAAAAAACAACACAGAAAACCCTCCCCATCTGCAAGAGAGCTGGCGTCGTTAGAACAACACGGAACCAGGGGCTCGAAAGCAACACAGGGGAAATTAAGTCGCCTTTTTTCACCCGCACTACCGGGAGCCGATCGAGCGAGTCCGGGAGCCTGCGGTCCTGGCTGGGCAACGGCAAAGTAGCGCCCCAGGGAAAAAGGTTGGACCGTTGGGACGCACTCGCGGCTAGCGCTGCCGTATACCAGCAACTCGCTCAGGCCAGTAGCCCGATGAGACGATTGCCAAATTTGATGGCCCTAATTTTTTTGTCCTCAGTCCGTGGGGACTTGGCAAGATTCAGACAGGGATAAGGAAATGGCGAAGATAGAGGGATGTGATATGTAGTCATCCTACGAGAACTGATGAGACAATTTATGTGGATGCAGGAACTTTGGTTAGTAGGGATTGGAATCATTATCCCTGCGTACTCTGTTTTTCGATAAAACAAAGTCCAGCCACCTTGGTGAGTAAAACTCTCAGTTTTCAGAGCGATGGTTTTTGATGGACGTATCCAATCAAAGCAGATCAAGTTGCATTACCGGAGATGACCACTCACGTGTAGCACATGTCCCCACATTTCAGTTGTTGAGAGAAGAATTAGAGAAACTCCACTGTGAAATTCAACTTTAAACATTAAATAAAACAGTTACCTTTCGTGGAATCGCACCGTCCACCATTGCACTGGATGTGGCAAACTCGACCACCCCGAACGGGGCAGATGGCAAGTTTTTGTTCGTATGTGGTCCGGAAAGAGACAATTCACACCCTTTCCTGCGAAGTTCCCCCCGGAGGTTGGGCCAACCTCTACCCAAAAAGTCTTCACACCCTAGCCGCAAAGACAACAGCGGACCTGTTACATAATCAGTCTTAGTGAAAAGACACAGTGTTGAAACGGGTTGAGTTTCTTAACAGTTTGACCCAACAAAATGAAGCATAATAAACATTGTTCAAAATAGACAAGAGTTGGTCATCTATAAACACTTTTATCACACGCCTTAAGAAATGAGGACGAATCTGTCAATCACATAACCTATCCTCACAGTGACCATGATCACGAACCATATACACGCTGTTACATGCTTTCCAAGCCTAGCTATATTCACCCTTTCTATCTCCATCAACTGCATACAAATTCCCCCAAATTTCGGGCTTTACCAACTCTCTTGTACACGTAGATGTGCAAATGAACAGTTCCTATTTGCGAATGCTTAAAATAATTCAATGTACCTTGATTTTTTTTTAGTTGAAAGAAACATTGCACTTTTCAAACATTGCGGTCGCACTTTGAATTCTTTCAAAAGTTGTCTGTCAACTTTCAAACTAGGGTAGGTAGGTTTGGTTCCCCACAAATATAACTAAAAACCGATGATGTTCTTTTGAAATGAAAAAACATTCTGTTCGTTTGTATTAAAATTTGGGGCCCTCAGTCTCTGGAGATTACTCTCCTTTATACTTCCCAAAATAGCCGCGGTGTTTCAAAGACCCCCCTTTCATGGCAATTCAGGCTGTGACAAATAATTTCATATTGAAATGTTTGGAAACAGCGTCGATCTTGATTAATCAATCGATTGACCACAGCTTTACAAATTGCTCTGTAGATGACCGAACCACTTGTTGAATTGAGTTCCTTCCTCTTTGACTGCATCATGGAAGCAAAGTGACCATCGGAAAGGTTAGACACCGACATAGGCCGGAGGGTGGGATTAACGGGGAGTGGACAGCGGTTGACGCTAACCCCCACTGGTCAAGCCAACCAAGTCAATGACTATTCACTGCATGAGTTCCCATCGAGATTGCCTACAATGACAACTTGCCGCACATTCATGTTACTTCAGCTTTCGTACCAGTGTTGTTGACTTGGACTCGAGTCGGCCTTGAGACTTGACTTGGAAAAAATGACTTAGTTACAACACTGTTTCGCACTGCCTGCAGAGATGCCCAACAAGACCCGACCAAGAGAGGTACATCCACGTTCTCCAAGAAATTGACTTGACCTGAATCTGAAAGGTCATTTTTGGAAATTTCGAATAAAGTCAGTTGGTTCCATGCTTGAGCCGTATTACACTACTAGTGAAAAATGAGTCAAGGTGGAGATAATACATGCAACAGTCGTCTGCTGCTCCAGACGTAGTTTAATTTCAACGAAGATGTGTCGTATGACAGGCACAGCGAGTCTGCGAATCAAGGTTTCCTTTTGAAGGTAATTCTGTTTTTAATCAAAAGACTAACAGTGAGTGGGAATTATACTAAAATGCTACCTCAAAAAACGAAGGACTTGAAAAGAGGTGCAAGGTTAAAATTCTTCAAAATCTCTTAGATGTAAATCCTTTTTTGCCATTCATGATGCTCAATGCACGAATTTGGACGCCCGATAATTTTGACCGCCATATGAGCCGAAGTTGACCATTAAGGACAAGCACATGCTGCATTGTGTATGTAATTAGTAGAGGAACCTGTTAATTATAATAAACTTCAGATTTCAAACTACAAAAAGGTATCTAGCAGCCTGATGTAATTAGGAGAAAAAAATGTAACGAAAATTGGTAGTCTGATCGGCAATGTTGAACAGTCCGTCGAATTTATGCATTCTTGGTTTGATCTCCTTTAAAAACTGCATTTCTCATGTAGAGCCCAGAGGTCTATGGATTGAAAGAAAAATAATACGCAACCATAACTTTTTCTTCGATGAATTATGCTGTTCTAAATAAGTATAGCCAACTTGGGCTGAATATTTGATGACTACTGATGACCTACAATTGGACTGCATGTCAAACGCAAAGGAAAATTGACGTGGCCGAGTGACTCACCGGTCAATTCATGTTGTTTTGAAGCCACAATTCAAGTCAAGAACACCATATTTACGACTGAGTTAATCTGAACCCAGTGACGCAGGTTCACAGTGTCAAGGTTGGGCATCAGTCGCTCAAAAGAGAACCACGTTTTTAAGATTAGTGTTTTTGAAAATCAATGAAACAAATTCTGACACATAATGAGAATGATGCTCTCGAGATTGTCATGAATATTCACAGCCTTAAGTTACTCTAAGTTGATGACAAAACTAACTCTGATCAGTTGTGGAAAAATCAGAATCCGAGTGGTTTTTATCTGGACAAGAGGCTGTCTTAGGACTCTGAAAACTTCAACTTAAGCTGCCTATCCTGGTACAGAAAAGGAAAGATAAACAACGTAGTCATATCAAATCTAATCAAAACTGAAATATGAAATGGATGAATTAGTTCTGAGCCTTGCTATCATCTAAAGCAAATCACCGGAACTTTGACTTCATTATTCGGTAAACGCTTCCCTCTACACGGTTCGTGTTGTTGATGAACATGAAATCACTTCCTATTCTGCAACCCCAAAGGAAATTCTCCCCCATAACAACAATGATTGTTCCCTTGCCATCCTTAAAGTCAGCGCCGTTTCGAAAGTCCAACTCTCTAGTTCGCCACTACTAACCACCCTTAAGAAAACAACCCGTATACTGAAAGGTTCCGTGTACTTTTCGCGTATTGTTGTCGACTTGCGCTCAATTCATCCGTCCCAGACTGGTCCCAAAATACAACTTACCATTTATGGCCGCAAGGCTGTAGGCGTACGAGGATGTAACCTCGTCCAAAAACATTGCCGGTGCTACATCTTTAAAGTGATCTTTGGATGTAGATTGGTATTTAGATAACAACTGAGGATGTGATTATATTTCATTATTTCTTTCCAAATTTTTATCGTGTAGAGAAAGATTAAATCATTATTTGCCTTATAATGTTTGCACCCTATCGTGCAACTTAAAAGTGCTAGTAGTTACAGATGAAAACATATTTCATAGGTCTGAATCACTATTTGTCTAAAAACTTTAATTTCAGTGCTTTTTAGTGTAAACAATAAATTGAAATTTAAAATGAAATATTACCTTGAGCGTAAAGATAATCGTTCTAAAAATTAAGAATAAGAGCTTGCAGGATAATCAAATTGATATGAAATTAAAGAGACATAGAGCGGCAGGGTTCATCCCAAAATGCTGGCCTGGAATAAAAAAATACAAGATTATTCACTGAGAGGATATCATGAGTTGACGGGTAAGGTTACATCAACACGAGCTGAGCTGTGGAAACTTCATACCACTCTGGGATTAAGGTTTGGTTTATTCGAGATTGGTTGCAAGTTTTGCCTTCATCCCTTCGTCCTTGGTTTGTAGCTGAGTTCGATTAGGATGTGGGGACCTGTCACGATGTTAAAGTGAATGGGACATTCCATCCCGGCTCTCTGTGAAAAGCTACACTGGTTTACTTCAACCATGGACGGTTATTTGCCCAAAGAGGCACTGCAAATTCGACCCTCGCGTATTATTTCAAGATTGAATATTACTGCCTTCCAATCATATTTCCACATAGACTCATTAGTGATTTTTTCCCATTCAGCGTCAGCTTGCACAAGCTGGCGAATAACAAACAGGCCTCATATTTTTAAACCCCTCAAAACCTATTCAAAAGTCCTGTGACCTGTTTGTCGAAGTTGCGGCTTTCTGCATACCCACATAAGTTGTTTTCCCCGTTCCAAACCGCCAGAAAGCTACCGAATTCTGTTACTTTTATCCCTAATCCTACATCAATGAGAGTTTTCCCTTTTCTCCTTCTGATATGAAAACTTTGTGCTCAATGCCCCGAGGCCATCCGCCGTGCATTCGGACTTTCTGCACGGGGTCTTTTCTTGTGCACCGGAGTTCGGATTACAGTCAAGAGAAAAGTCAAGACTGTGCCGGGACAAAACAACACCAGCGGAGGGGGGGGGGCGTAGGGGCAATCACAGGTGTTGACGGTGGGGCCGGAGCCGCTGCAAGCCTGGGAGAAAAAGAGAGAGAGGGAAAGAATAGGGGGGACAGAACGGATGGGGGCTGCGGTAAATACTTCCTGGGCCCCTGGCAGGTAGCTGTCATAATTCCTGCCGATCAAGGCGTCTGTTTACCAGGAGAGTTGAGTAAGAAATGTGAATAAATGCCGTTTGCGAATCTGGATGTTCTGTTTGCTACAGAATACCAAGCAATGTGTTCTCACGTTAAGAGATCTTCCCCGTCGGATGGCCACATGTGAATGGATCGGAAACATTCAGAGTGGATTGGTTAAAAACAGAGAAAAGAATATTAATTAATGAGGTTGTCGTTTGGTTAAACTGATACACAGATATGGATTTGAAATAAAGCTTTAGGACGTGAACACAGCAATGGATAATTAACTGTTTGCACTTTTTAATCGTAATCTTTCCTTGCTTTTCAAAATTTGTATTATTTTGCCAAATATTACCATGGAAATGTGGCTACTGTATGCAAAAAGTGACAGGGCAAAAGTACTCCAAACAATAGAAGTGGGTAAGTGTGCCATTACAGCTGAGCAAAGTGTAAAGCATGGTCAAGGTCCTTCCGCATGAAATGCGCCAAAATCAAAACAAAGAGTTGGACAAACGGAAAGAGAAGTCAGACAATGGATGTCTACAGCTTGAGGTACTTAGGGAGGTAATTCCGTTTGTACATACAGTGTTTCGTTTCAGCATGCTGAACTTGAAGGATTCTGGATTTCTCTTATTTTCCACACGCTATTATTTTGCTTGGAACATATTTCATGTTATTCTGTCTGAAAGATGATGTCATTATTAAAAAAAATAACTCCCCATAGCAACAAAACACAAAGGCTGAGTGCATGCTAAAATAATTGGCGGAATAGGCGAAAAAAAATCATGGAAAAACATAACCTAAGGAATTTAGAGAGGGTAGCCAAAATGCTAAGATTTGTTACTGTGTTTGAAAAGGGAATTCTACGATAGAAACTTTGACTGGAAGCATGAATAAAAAGATCCTATGACATTTCATGTTCTTGTCCCACTCGTGCATACAGTGTAGTTAAAACAAATCATGTACCGTTTTCGACCTGTGAATGATTTGGAAGAATTTGGACAGAAGGCAAATCGATTAAAATGAACGGGAAACTATCAAAAACCCAATGGAGTCCGGCTGAAGGGACAACGGGTTCTACGAAGCCAGCATTGACCGTGATTCTGGCCTGGACACGCCAAGAGAGGATACGAGTCGGCATTGAGGGAAGTGACACAGATGGCAATGTACTCTCAGTGCGCACCAGGGCGTTTCCGATTGCCTGGAATAGCTTAGTGACTCCTTACTAACCGGAATCATCAAACAAAGTGATAGCAATGGTGTAGATGTTTTCATAGGCAAGAAGATTTGGGCAGCAAGGCATATTGCATGTTGTAATACACTTCTTCATAGAGCTCAGTACTGAAAACAGCTTAACAAACACAGAAATGAAAGCAGAGGTAGAGTTTGAAGCACAAATTTCGCGACTATTTTCAGATATAAAAACAATTCATTTGCAAACGACTATGCATCACAAGGAAGGAAGAATAAGAAACAAATGAAACAACCTACTCACATTTCAGATTTCAATTTCATTTGTTACCAGAGTTCATGAGTTCTACGACCTGTAATGCCGAAGTGTGGCAAAAGTGGAACATTTTTCGAAGAGGCAGGAATGGTCAAAGGTCAAATCGAAAACACAAGCACTAGGGTCATTTTTTTTAAAATAGAAAAATGAACTTTTGATTTCAAATGGTTTATTCGTCTAATTCAGAAAATATGGGATATCACACTCAGAATTTTGTTTTTCTCCTTCGTGCTTAACCCTGTCTGACCCCAGGTATATTAAATGGCATTGCCGCAGGGCATGCTGGGAACAGGTGCAAAGCAGTATGGGTATAACCACACGGAGCAACTGATGATGAGACCGCCGCGGGAAATGGACAGAAAGTGCAATTTTTGAGCGGGAAACGAAGTCGTCGTCTGCTCAGAGGTAGATTGCAAATTGCTCTTCTGATGGGGTGATTGCGTGATCATCAGCTGCCGTTAGTACGAGAACTCTCGAGAAGAACAGGAGGAAAGAGGATTGAGCAAAGACGAAATGAGCAAAGATGGAAAAATCGATTCGTAAGAGCCGTGGGGTACTTCAAAAGTGCATAACAGGGGAAAGGGTGCTCTTAATGGGCACTTGGCAATTAACCAACGATTTTACCTTTCTTGGAATTGTATTCTAATGTTGTAGACACCTGTCCAATCAAAGCAAAATTCTATTCATATCCGACTCTTTTATTTCCTTCTAATTTCAGCCACATATAACTGAACTGCAGTTTAGGGGGATATGGCTGTCTTTGTAATATTTGGGGAAGCATTTCAAATCGAAGAATAGGCTTCCTTTCAGCATTCTTGCCCCATGAGTATTTTTTTATCTTGAAAACTTTTGTCAGAAGTAAAGACAAAGTGAAGCTTTGAATGAACGATTTCTAAGATGTTGGAAATTCCTCTTGGATCGAAAGTTAAATAACCACTATCACTCTCAGATTCCATCAAGTCGACAAATCTTAAATATTTTTGTTGAAACAGAACCTCGCTTGGAGACCTTTTACTGAAGGCAAGGTAAAAAGTCAACAGGTAATTTTTGTGTGTTGAACCTTGGTGGACATTCGTAGATGTGTGATGGTTTGCATACGATTTCAATTGGCCACATAGCCGTCCGCAAGTTCCGTGGCAGAGAAGGGATTAATTTCCGTAGTTTCTGTTCTCATGGAAACAATTTCTGTTCCAAAAGGGATGACATGTTTAGTTTTGCCGTAAGACTGTTTGGTGTCTACTAGACAAACAATTGCCATCTGTTGACGAGACGCAGGAACGTACCGGGCACTGTCGACGCGGTAACTCGCCTGGGAAATTTGGCGGGAGATTTGATGAAAGTTGCCGGAGCGCATGGCGTAGTTAGTCCTTGGTAGAAATTTTGGCGGGACGACCAGGGGCGCGTAGGGCGGGCTAATTTCAAGATCGAGCGGCCCTTGTCTCTATTTAATATCGGTTACTTCCATCTTACACGCTATTACTTGATCTCCTTTAAGAAGTCAACATACTGATATGAGTATAATTTGGGTGTCTGTATACCAAGACTCCGTCAGTGAGCGCGACTAGAACGAACAAACTGAAACATTTCCGTTGCTTTCTTTCCATTTCGTTCCCGTTAAGAAACACTATTCTGAAAACACTTGAATCGATGGAAAGTACAAATATTCCTTATCGCTACTCCAAAGTGTTTTATGCGTGCGCGAACGTAGCTGCTCGGCGTTCACCCGTACATCAGACGGCCAACGTGGTTAAGGTCTCCCAATTGAATAACAAGTGTCAGGATAGACAATTACAGGTGTATGGCCCGTGCGTGGTACCTTCCCACTGTTACATCTCTGTCTACTTTACTTCAACATAGGAGCATATTGCTTGAATACTTCTGTCCAATGGTGAAAATCCTTTAAGCTCCTGTTTAAGCAGGTTACACGAACAACCTTGTTTAAAATGTTAAGCAAGGTTGTTCAAAATGTTAAATATTATTTCAGACATGAAATTATTTTTAACTGTGGGTCGTCTCATAGAAAGACATGCAGTTTGTATCAGCCAGAAAGCGTGTAAGTGGAGTGTAAGTCAACCAATATTATGTAACTTCCGGTTTTAAATTACACTTGCCAGCTTTACTAGTGTTGGCATTTATTCAATTACAAGTAAGCTACTTCCTTTCTAGAAAAGACGTGAAAATGTTTTCAAGATTTAAACTTAAAGAAGAATATGCCAGATGAAAGGTTGCGACGCTGCATTTTGTATTAAGATTTCTGAAGTAATAGGGAAGATCTTTGGAAATTCCAAACGCCCCCCCACCAGCAAAAAAACGTTTAACCAGTGCAGGGAACTTAAAAACAACATGCATTCCTCAGTTCCGATCACTTTAATTCGGTTCTGTTTACAGAAACCTGACAAGTAACGTCACTAGTAATGATAGCAATGCCAACACTCGCACAGCAGTACCTAAACTGTCACGGCTAATTTGACACGGTAACTGGCCACGGGCGAACGGTTAATTCCACGCCAAGACATCATGCTTGTATAGCGTAACTTCCTAGGTTTATTCTTCTTCGTCAATGGGCGTGCAGAAATCACATCGTGACGACTTTACCCTCGCTTACTGAGCGCGTGCGCACAGGAGTGTTTTACTTAGGACATTTACTTTACTTGCGCATTAACTTCGAGGGTTATTCCGGCACGGCTGAGTTGGCAGCTGAGTTAATTACAAGTTTGTGCACCTTTTCTTAGGTTGAAAGAAACACGTGATAAACTTATTGGAGTAAAGATTATTGGCCCACATAGGGCAACTGGTATGTCTATTATTGGGCAATAGCGAGGGTATCAGACGTGGATGCTTAAGGGAGCGACTATATACCCCCCTTCACCCCTGCAGGTGCTGACGTACAGCAGAATTGTGTGAAACGTGCATCAGTTATTTTTGTGTTAGCATTTCTGCTGAAGCGAAGCAAGGAATTGTTAAAGGAAACAGGTTGTTGCAATTTTTTGTTTTGTACAGCCGTCCATTTATCCATTGTGGTTGTTCTTAAACGCATCAGGCTATTAAATGTATCTTTTCCCATTTGAGATTTTCAATTTATTCTCCTTTCTTTACGTTTCTCTTAACATCCTCTGGACCGGCAAACTAGCTCTCAAAGGCGCAGGAAGAACATCCTCCTTCTGTGTTGAGGGAATCGGTGTTTACCCCTTTGTGGTTCATTGCTCCCGTTTTGGTAACTGTTTACTTACTTGTAACTGAGAACAGGTATCTTAGGGCCGACACAACGGGGCAAGATTAGCGCCGACAAAGCATGAAGACCCAACGGGCACCGGACCAGACAGTGTCCGCTACCCCCACGGGGGCTTCAGAGGTCTTTTACCGGTACCACGAGCCTCTAAATCCCGCTACCTATTGTTTCACTTGTTGACGAGCGTAACATTTTAGACTACCTCGGCAAGGACCCCTTTTTTCTTTGAGTTTCCTCTGGTAAAATGGAAATGAATCAAGCCACTACTCGCTTGGCTGGAGAAACTGTCAAAATAGAATGTGGTTCTGTGTGATGTCCGGAAAGGCTGGGCATTGTTACCGAAATTGAAAGGAGAGTTGCGCCAGGGTAAAAAGCCCCATGACCTCTGTAGTGTCAAAGACCCCTACTTTGTGCCACACTTTACCGAGGGAGGAGTGTTTAACTTCTGGGGGACATGAGATGTTATGCTTGATTTCACAACTAGCGAACTGTGAAACAAGCTCCATTTTCAAACATCCCTCAGCTTCAAGCATTTCCTACAAGGGACTGTCGACCAAGATTACACACTCTGAAAAAAACATGTCTAAATGTCGTAAAGACCCAGGGTACCGCTGGGCTAAATACTTCCTACCTCCTAAAACGTACCAAAAAGAAAAAAAAGTTTACACAAAAACGTCAAAACTGTAGTAACATGACATTGTTTCAAGGCAGACAAAAGTGCTTTTTACACACAAAATTTTCCATGATAACAGGAGCTCAAAAACTCACAATGGCTGTAGAAACGTGCGCTTTTGTTTAAATCAATTCGACTAGTTTTACACAGCCACAACACACATCCCATGTGAACCTGTTTACCTAATAAGTACTCATCTCCAGATGCATTACTCATTACAGATGCGCAATGTTTTAAAAATGGTCGCGATTAATTTAAGCGCTCGACACCCAAAACGCACAGCGACTTCAAATATCTATGAAATAAAGCCAGTGCTGTTCAGGTAATGACGATTTTCAAATGGTTTAAACTGTTGCGACAAAGACTTCCGGGCCAAGAAATTAACAAATGCAGTTTTGTCCCTCCCATTGTGAGACTGGGAAATCCCATGGACGGGTTCTACATTGTATCTTGACCTAGTACAGCGGTTACAACAGTATTGCCTATTTGGCGCAATCTCAGTCACATTCTTCAGGAAGGAACAGTGATTGATTTGACCGGGAGAATCGATTATCAATATGGTCACGGTCGGTTAGTGATCATTTATTTGGGGTCGACAACCTCGTAATTTGATCAATGGGGTCAGTCATGCCTTCAAGGGTACGAGAATGGTGCACACAAACATGCATGGCTAGCCACAGCTTGGGAATGAGGTTGTAAGTCAGAGCCAAACAGGACTTCGTTACATCACCACGACTTTGGATTATACCACGGACGCCATCTCTACTGCCATTCTACAGGATTATTTCTGGATAAGATTTAAGGTTCTCAAACGAAGCTGAATAGCCACACTATGTATATCTCCATGACAACAAGAGTGGTCAAATTATTCTGCATTGTACACTGAAAGAGGATCAAAGTTTAATTGACCAATCAGGATCTTCGTTGCAACACAAGGGTGTTGAAAACGTCTCCATTACTTGATGCTGATCACAAGGGGACTAACTTAATAACCACGCAAACGCATGGTGGTAAAACGGCGTCCAAATATATGGCAATAATGTTTCAAAGAGTGAAAAAGACAGAGACGAACAAACAACTACTTTTTGCTAGAGTAGCAAACAAATCGCAAGTGACATTAAAGACAGCTGTAATGAAAATAAAAATGCCAAGAACGCGTCCGCGTGATCTTAAAAGAAGGACTAACAACGAGCAATGGTGTAAGATATCAGCGGACAAAGATCGAAGGTCAGGCGGGGGCCTGGGCATCTGTTGACGGCGAGGTCATTCTCCCCTGCTCAGTATTCAGACCAAAGAGAAAGACTGGAACGAACCAAAATCCCACTTAAAAAGGCCGCATGCCATAAATCCGGTTGTTTTGAAATGACTTGATGGTGTGAGCTTTTGGCTGCCTCCATAACTGACAAAGACTTGTCTTTTTCGGGGTCTTTGTTTGCCAGGAGTGCACAAAGCAGCGGCAACGAAGTAAAGTTTGAAATTAAACACTGTCACATATACTCCTGCAACTAAACTTTAAAGACAGAAGACTTAACTACCACTTGTAAACATAAAGCTACATAGCTCCATGTTAGAAACAGAATTTCCATTCTAATCTTGAAAAGAGACCAACGAACTTCTGGATTATCAAAATTCTAATAAAACACTGCAATATCCAAAAAGATCCAAAACGGAAAATTAAACTTTCTACTGTTTGAAATGTGAATTGGCTTTAGCTGTATTGGTTGTTTTTTTGTAATCATTAACAAATCATCTCCAGTTGCAGAAATCTCAGCAGATCTTCTCACGACGATCAGAAGGGTGTGTTTGCATCAACAGGCGTTATGTCAACGGGGACTTCAGTAAACAGTTTACACAACCTACAAATATCAAGTGAGTGTTGCAGGGCTACGACAGCTGGCAGGTTGGGGAAACAGAGGATTGGGTTATGAGTCCAAGCACAGACCATCTTACCCCTACCCAAGAATCCTCTCAGGCTAGGTATCGATGGCAACCCTCCCCTGGTCTGAGAACTGAAACTTGAGACTACATAGTTCTCATACCGGGACCTATCAACGTCCACAAGTATCCGCTCGAATGGAGCGGCTTTTACGGGACGTTCGTGGTCGGTGGGTGAGGCATTGGGTGAAGCAACAGGTCCCAACCAAGTAGGCGGCTAGGAGACGTTTGGGGTGTACCCTCAAAGGTGCGGTGCAGCGTTGGGGTAAGGGTTAGGGAAAGGGTGCGTGGGGGGGCGGACAGAAACTGAGGTGATGGAGTGTAACTCTGACAAGCTTGTTGATATGTTCCATTCATTAAAACGCTGCTCACCCTGCGCCCATTTTTGTGAATTATGGTCCCTCCATTTTTTCATGACGGATCTGCCTTGATGAGGACAGAATGGTTACAAGGGGGAGCATTTAGTTGAGCAGGGGAGCGTAGTAACCGAAAGAAGTTGGTTTGGTTTCATTTTCAAAACCGGCCTCTAGGAGAACTGATTCTATTTTGAGAGTTGGGACAAACGACTAACTAGGCCTTATCTTATCACCCTCGAACCGTCGGGGGAGGCTGTACAAGGATCTAGACTGCGCCAAAATTGGGATTTTGTCTAAAAGACACGATTGGCGTTGAATTGCTCCCATCAGAATCCTTACTTGACAATCGTCACAAGGAACCCTGATACCGCGGTTAATCAGGGATGGAACGGTGGAGGATCAGCGACAGTTAAGATGACACTTGATGGGCAATTCCCAAGCGGATTCCCTGGCGAGCTGTCCCAGCCAGACACGCCGCTGCTCCTTTGATCCCGGACTACACCTGGACAATACCAACTTGGCGACTGTGACAAGAATCATCTCTCCACATCCTTCTACAAAACAGTGATTTCTAGGCTTTTTGACGGTTGCTTACGGCAGTATGAGACGGACAATACGACTGTTAATGAGGTTTTCTAGATGGCATTGTCTGTGGTGTGAAAAAGGGGTGGTTGTGTATTTTAGAATCTGGCCGGGAGCTGAGACCAGAAGAACACAGCTTAAAAACATTGGGGGGGGGACGTCTTCAAGAAGACTTACATTATTGGACATACATTCTTCTCAACAGTTAGAAAAAAACACCTAGCATGGTGACTTGGATGCTGTTAATGCTGTTAAATGTCTGGTTACCTACACCAAGCGCGGGTGATGCATTCATTATTTCATCGCACAAAGCAAACAACTTTCTAAACTCACCAATTCGTCTGGCTTTGATATTAATCTAATTAAGCCGATATGTAAATTACACGAAGTTTAGCTGTGAGGTGTCTATTCTATCTTCTCATTCCGATTACGTCTTGTGAAGATAAAGGAGTCACATTTATTGGCAATTCTGCCAATTTTTCTCATCCTAAGTATCAACGCTTGAAAGGACCGAAGCACACGCAAAGGTCTATTAAGTTGCTCTTGTCACATAACGACACTTCTCACAAAGGTTGATAAGGGGGATAATGAAAGCTAGCGGTCCCAAGCTGTTCATCGCCCCCTGAAAATAGACACTCATACCAGAAATGGCCTCATCAATTTTCACAGGCTAAATTACCGTCAAGTCTTTTGGCGGTGTCGACGACCCGTCTTCACCGCAAAGGTTCAAAGGTGCAGTTCTGGCAATAGGGAAAAAGACAGCGTCTCCAGAAAATGAGGAAACCAACTAGTGAGCAAATCTTTGGTGATTTTTGCAACAAGATCTCAACTGTGTGGATTCTTTATCTAAACTAACGAAGTATCTCTGACACGATGCTTTATCCGTTTGTCTTGTCTCGCTCATCCTGAAATCGGGGATCGAAGCGGTTTAAATCGATCCCCGGACTGTGGGCCTACGGCTATCACCCAGTAATACGGTCATAATACAATTTCTTCTCTAAACAGGGAGTATCACCCCAAAATCTTTCATGAACTCCCGTGAACTCACCGATTGAAAGGGCTTTTATCCCTGGGACTTGAAGCGCTCGCCCGCCTCCATCCAGCACAAACTCCTTGCAACGTTCTTAACCCAGCGGTAGTTTCCGACTTATTAACTTCGCATTTTGGTTGCGTTATCGAGCGGGTTGGATAATTTTCGATTTTTCTGTCAGTGATAGCCGATACACGTGTGCAGCCACAGTACCAATCATTCGGTTAATTTGCTCCAAAATCTGGGTGTATTAAGGTCGAGTTAATCAATTAGCAAATTACAACGCTCCATTAGAGGAGAATTCATTTCACAACATGTGCATCTGGAGTTGAAAGCCCCTAAAACAGTCCAAGTTAGAAGATGGCCACCACACATCAGACAACAGCCACCACCACATTATAGCATGGAGATTGGTGATGCTATGTTACCCGGCACTGGCTGCATTTGGAGTTTCCTGTTCCTTATACATTCAACATTTAACCAAAAATCACTCGCAAGTTGGATAAAAAAATACACGAAATGTGAGAGCCAAATCTATTAAATGATAACATGCTTCTAAAGTCCAACTAGTACAGGAGGGCCGTTTCAAAGCCGCAAGACCGTCAGGTTAATTAAAGAAATTCCCTGTACAATACTAGACGCCGAAGCCCGATTGCGTGGAGCAATCCTTAAGAAGTTATCTCACCAAATATACTTCCCGGTCTAATTAAAAGGTCTCAGTCCTACGCCTAAAAGCCATTTTACTCTTCTTTGAGTTTGGTTTTGTTGTATGCCCGATAGGTGGGCGTAGAAACCCTTCAAACGCCCCTGTCACCAGCAGAGGTCTTCGGCCCCTCCCTATGGGGTCATTCAAGTCTTGCTCTCCCACCAACTCTTCCTTTTAGCTTGAAGGGGACAGCTTAAGACGTTCCCCTGCGACCAATTTCCGAATCCATGGTTTCCTGAGATCTGCAGGATTGCTGATGTGAGTTTGAAAATGCTGAATTTGCTAAACTAACAGAAAAAATCGGCTTCCTGCTCAGAAGGGAAAAAATACCGACTCTTCGAAAAGGCACCTTGGGACTTGGCTATGACGATTTGACATCTATCATAGCCATGGTGACATGAAACCAGATCAAAGTGTCTTGAGAAACTTGACCATGTTGACTGGAGATATTCACTCAAAACTTGACTTGGATGAGTTGAGACTTGAAAAACATAACTCTAGACTTGACAATAGTCATTTGATACCAGTTCCGATGTGATCAGGGTGACTTATCATATTGATTCGAATTACTTAATAACTGTACTTTGATAAGAGTAACTTACGACACAAACGACGCCAGACGTCGTGATAATACAACACCATTTCTGAAGATTTTTCGACGAAATCTTCTTTAATTCTCTACATCACAGATACGAGAATTTGGAGCACTGGTATGCTGTGTTTGTTTTGTATGAATAGGAGACAGCGTCAGTTTCGGCTCAAAGGGGCCATTTACGGCAACACAGGAATCGTCTCATTGAAAAGGTCTACTCTATTCCATTAAGACTCAGTGCCGTCTTGTGTAAGGACTTGTCCAAACTCGATATTGCTTGCTGTGCGATGGTGATAGGATTGCTAACGATATCATTGGCAAAGTAAAAAGACCTCAGTGTTTCAGTGGCAATTGCCCAAGAAAAGCATTACGATCGCAAACACAAAAAGTATTTCAAGTGAACAAAAGCGACCAGTTCTGTCTCGCTTTTCCACCCGAGCACAGCAAAGAAACTGACAAAATGAAGCCATTTAAGATAGGTCATGGTAGATCTATCAAATCCCATCAACTCACAACTCAGCGACCACCGACAGTATCAAGTTCCCGCCCATTCACTATAAGCTAAACAGCTCACGAGAACCAGTCATTGTTGCTAGGTAATTGCAACGCCCTCAACGGTCTGTGGAAGAAATGATTACATAATATAAAGATGGCGAGTCATCGCTAACTGTAACAGATAACCAAGACATGAAGAAAATGCTAGTGTTCTCCAAGGAAATTATCGATACCCTTATATCGATTGCTTTCCCCTTTCTCATTGGTCTAACAGTTTTAATCATCCAGCCCTACCTTACCCAGTCCTAAATATCCTCTGACAGACGTAGAGCTTCAAGGTTGACAGCAAGGGGAACGACCGCGATCCTTTTCAAAACCCCCACGACAAGAGTGTCACTTGGCAAGCCAATCCATTCATCCCAGCCCCACTAGGAGATTGATCCCCTACCCGGCTTTTGTGAGCCCCCGTCGACCGACAATACGGCTAATCTAACGGAGGGCTGACCCCCAAGTCGCTCGCTCAATACCCCTGCCCCGGAGTGCCTCCGACTAATGTGCTATTGTTTCAGTCAATCGACCATGGGTCTTTTTGTCCACCCACCTCCTAGGGGATTATCTGCTTTTTTAACCGTCAAGGAAGTCTCCCCTCATCTTTAGGGTCTTTTTTTCATTGCAATACTTTTACTGGTTTATTTGTTCATCGGATCGAGATGAGGTTTTTTTTTTTGTAGGGATTGGACAGAAGCCATCTTGGGTAGCCTCGCTTACTCAATAGCAGTTTCAGAGTTGAAGGTATTTCGGTTTCCATTGTACTAGAGTAAATTATCTTCCATCTCCTGGATCTCCTGTCAGATCAAGAGGGTGGGTAAACTAAAGGGACTGAAGACAGTCAGTAATTGGCAGCTTTCACTCCATTTCTAACTTATTTAAGTTCCTAGAGCGCCGGAATGAAACCTACAAAAAGTACAGCATAAAGTACACAGACCTAACAACTATGAAGACATAAAGAGGTACCCCACCTACATTCAGCAGGAAACGCGAGAGATCGAAAACGTAGCTTCAGAAGGACTGTCCATTATATTCATATACCTCAAAACAGCATATTTCTAAACACATAGCGTCCAACAAAAGTGTTTGAACTTGCTATAGGTATAGATTTTATGGCAAAATGGTCTAATAAATTGTAACAACAAGCGAGTATCTGATCTGACAATCTATTTGCCTCAGAATTTCAAAAGCTTCTCTTCTGGATCGTCCATCGCCATTGGGTAAATCAACCTGTTGCACTTTTCAACACAGGTCATCACTTCTGCGTCCATGTAAGTACCCCTTGGGGTACTTTGAGCTCTTCGCTCTCCCAATAGGACACCACATTTTACCCATGACAACATCCCCTATACATCACCACAAGGGATGTCAGTCGCCCCTGCGAACAAAAGAGAAGAGGTTTCTTCATTGATTCATCGAGCCCTCGTCTCAGAGCTTCAATCACCAGGAACGGATCACAGTATCTGCTACACAATGTGATCCCGGACTACCGCCAACAATTGGTTAATTACCTCTTAAATCCACAGGACAGAAGGTGTATTCCATCGGCCGAAAGTGACAGTTTATGTTGGGAAGTATAGAATACGGCCGGCGTGTTTGTAGAGCTTTCCTTTCAGGTGTTCTTGTCAATTGTATTTTGGCTTGATCAACCAAAATTCTTTGGGAATTACCGTAAATTCTTACATTCGTTGTCCATACTAAGAGAATAAAAAATTCAAAACAGCTTTCCCAAGCATTTACAACTCACATGCTTTGTATTTCCTTTTCTTCCTTTTTTGTTGTTGTTGCTTTTTTTTCAAATTCAGCTCTATCATTTTTGTATTTTTGCCTTATGTCAGGCATCTCAGTGAGAAAGGATGATGGCAAATCACGAATGAAACATTAACCAAAAGACGTCAGGAGGCTGTAGGCCTATCTGGGTGTGTTTATCACTAAAATCTCTTTTTAGACTGTTGCCCGGTGAGTTCATGAAATCTTATTTCAATTAAATGTATCGCTTTGAAGGTCGAAGGAATTTATCACAGAAGAACGCACAGACAGGCGAACTTGAACTCCCAATATCGGGAGCTCAAATCCACCGGCAATTTGAAAGTAATTGGCTCAAGACGAACTGTCAAAATCCTCCTCGCCAATCTCTCGCGTCACGCCGAGCCAATGTCCCCGAATTACCGGGGCAAAATGTGCGGCTGTATACCTCTACTTGCTTCATCTTCCCTCTCTCAATAAAAGACGATTTGAAGTGTCCAATAAACCGAGCCATCACTCGGTGTTATCCCTACAGGTGAGGCGCCGAGCCAAGGTCTCGGCCGTGCCTCCATAATCTAATAGCCCGGTGGATTAGCTCAATAAACCCAGCGGCCCGTCAGCTCCAAAACCCGCCAGAGTTCAGAAGAACTCGGAAGAAGAAGAGAAAACACCCTCCAGAACGCGTGATATCGATCCGCCAAACCAAAGCTGCGAAAACAATAAGATATCGCTAATTATGAACTAACAGACAGAAATCTACGCTGGCACGGGCATAAGGGCGCCGAAAAACAAGTGCGGAAAAACACCAATGCACTTTCCACCCAAATTTTAGGATTTAAATTTCTGGTGAAATATATTTTGGTACATACTGACAGTATGGATGTGAGAAGGTCGGGAATGATAACTGGCAGAAATCTAATTGACGTAAGAATGAGAGAAAACGATTGAAGTCTAGATGTGAAAAAAAAGAATGAACACCAAGAGAAGACGAAGATAAAAAGGTTTTATAGTGGTTAAGGGTAAGCAAAGTAGAAGCTGATTTGGAACTTGAAGTAGGCCTAGAGAGTAACGACGTTCAGTGATATTGAACGCAGAGAGAAGCATCATACCGGATATGAAATCGTCACTAGACACACCACGGAGGACGGAACACACTGACGAGCAACCAACTGAAAGTAAACAACAAAACCGGGCAAGCAATCAAGGTGCATAAAGGAAAAGGCTAGAGTCGTGGGTTCCGCGAATAAGTCTCAAACGGACCAGTTTCGTCTTCACTTTAAATTAATCTACCAAAGAAGAGATGAATCGAGAACTTGCCGAAAAGCGGACAGAGAAGATGTTCTGAATGTTCTGACACGACAATCTGGTTTGGACAAGGTTCATGTACGGTGCGGACTCGACGCGGGCCCGACTTGAATTCCCTCCCCTCGCCGCCTTGTCCAGCTGTCAGTTTCAGACTGGGCACGGAACAAACCGGCCAAATTTGGGTTTAAAACCCGTGAAAATGGTTCAATTCGGATTAGTTCCGGCCGGGCTGCACCTCTGGGGGCTGCGATCAGTGCATACGGGAGTTAAAACGTGACTAATTTCCCGAGGGGAACTGTCAGTGTTGTGGACAAGCCAAAATACCTGCAAACGATCGTGACAACAATCGAAACAAATCTGAAGCAACAGTGCTTTAAAAATAATGAATCTTAATGCCATGACGGTCCGTTATTGCAACACTGTCTTCTGCGTGTAGATAAAACTACGGAGTAAACAAAAAAGGAGTTCAAAGCGGTTGAAATCACTCTAAATATGTACATAATTCCCAATCCCGTCTAAACTCATACCAATCTCTTGGGCACGAGCAAGAAATGCCCACTGGTTATGATTGGTCCTCCCTCCTGCTGAGATTGCCGGGTCTCAAATGGCCTAAGCGTCACCACCAGGGTAGTAAGATGTGGCCCCAGGGTTCTTACAGCGCGTGGAGCCCGTCCCAAGTACTCTAACAACCTAAATGAAGCAAAATCGATACGAAATCTTGCCAAAGTCCATTACTGTCCTCAGATGAGATTTTTTTTTCTTTCACAGTGATGCTCTTCCCCCCTCTGTTCTGAGCAGGTTTTTTAAAATGCGGCAATCTTGAACACACGCACACTGTCCTGACAGAAAAGAAAGTAGGCTTGCAGACGAGTGTCTCATTTTATTTTCCCAGGCATGCCAAACCCCTCTCAGTCCGGTTAAAAGGTGGAAAGTAATCGGTAAAAGTGCATCAAAAATGGCGCAATGGTCAACATTTTTGGTAATCGGCGGGCCATGGATAAAAGAGTAGACAGAGCGGCAGTGGAACAGACAGCGTACTTCGTTCCAAATCTCTCAACTATGAACGCACTTAACTCAGTCGCGTTCACACAGTAAAGTGGGCCATGTACATTACATAAGCCCCACTTGGAAAACTGTCAAGCCCCGCCCATACACAAGCATAAAAGTGCAAAGAACTACAAGGCGAGACAATATCCTATTAGATGCAGCATTTCTTTCCTGACAACCGCATTTGCCGGATTCTTTAGTCTTAAAGTTGATAAGAGGAATCCCGAAGTTTTGCAGAGCTATAACTATACCTCTGAGCAAATCGGAATAAGAGTCGAAGTACAATGGTTGATTATTTCAATGTAAAGAGGAACTGATTCACCTACCGAAAATTTTGCTTCAAAATGAAACTATTTACGATCCCTACGACTTGGGGCTATTTATCCACAGAAAGTTTCTTAAAAGTGGAGTCTAAATGCCCGCCTCCGGATCCTCTGTATACCGAGGACCCGTCCCCGTCACAAAGTCGACCTTGATGAGGTCTTCGCTCTTCACTCTGTCGGTTCTTAAACAACAAATAGATCCCCGGAGTATAATTTGTTCGTGATGTCAACGCGGGTCTGTATTTAGCTAGATCTTCAATCGGGTCTAAGAAAATGAACCTGTGTCGCTTGGCACGCGAAGTCCCAGTCACCGGCCGGGCCAGCACCGTCAATTTCTCTGCTGTTCTGCTATGGATTCATTCCAAATAGAATGATAGATCAACTCGAGTGAAAGATCTCCCTGCTAGCTGCTCACTATCATCCCGACATCATGGTGCTGCTGCGTGCTCGATTTACTCCGTGAGGAAGTTGAACATCGTGTTGCACTGACTCTCTGATGAGCATAGGGATGTAACAAGTTTGCCAAGAGCTTGATCGCACGTTATCAAAGCTACACGCTCTATCCATCAGCTTCATAGCATAACAGCCTCAGATCCTCCAATACACACAAAAAGACTGATGATTGGTTATGTACGATTATACACGCGCGTTTCATTTGAGGGTAAACGCAGTACGGCGCGTTCCGGGCACACCTTACACTGTTATTTCATCAACAGCAGAGAGCTGCAGACCTTATGTGTTGATAACCAGACATTTTCAGGGTCGCACTCTATAGATTTTTGCTCGCGGCGGCGCAATCTTCCCCTTCTTGCCTTGTCCATTTGACCACAGATTCTAATTATTAAGGTTCTGGTTTGAACATATTGAGGGAAAACAATCTGCAGTTTTCCTTGCAATTTAAAAAAAATCAAATTTGATGGAGATTGGTGCAAAACCTGCGAGGAAAATGAAGACACAAACAGATTTGTGTCTCAGGTGCAAAGGGTTGACGATTCTGAAAATGGAAGGAATCTCAGCAATTTCGAATGATAAATTTCATTTACCACCCCTTTGAAGGCAACCAGAAAGGATGACAATTCAATAACCCAAGAAACTCTCAGCAGGAAACGTAACTATATTTGATTACATTTTAACAAAACTGCATCTGTTATGAATCTCAAGCTTGTTTGTGGCTGGGCAATTTGTGGACCGAGTAGAGTGGGATATGAAATGTGATTACAGAACCTTATCCTCATCTTTAAAAACCATCGGGGCAGATAAGATCAGGATCCTTTAAACATTTAGAGACAGGTTTGCAGAGGACCCTCGGCTTCGGCTATAGGAAGATTAATGGACAATCGATACAATTCATCAGACGATGGAAACGAAAGTTTCCAACTATTTCAAGTACACGTTCAAAACTATATCCACAAAATGCTCTTTAAAGAGTCTTTAGTCCTACTGGACCACCAATTTCTACGCCTCACTTGCTCCATCCGGAGGTAAAACTGGTTCCTTGCCCCAGATTTTGGTCAGTGGTTGGCTTTATTTCTGCCCGGAATTAAACCCGATTGTGGTTTGGCCATATCGCCTCCGATATTGAAAATCACTTCCTTTGCCCCAGGTCAGCGGATGCGATTATAAACTGATTACAAAATTGCCTCAGACTGTCATGTGCAAAGTGTAGGATGCATTCAAAATCGAAACAACGACCACTGAAAGCGAGATTTCGGCGAATTCATCTGCATGCTTTTCGACTGCCAACAGTGAAAGTCCTCCTAGATTGAATAGATCAAGAAACCAACCATCTCCGTCAATGGACGCTGGGGGCGCTGTTATATTTCGTTGGTTCCCTTGAGAAACGTGACAGTACTATCGTCTTCTTTACAACGCTACGGATATAGCACATTAACTGATGCAGAAAAAATGTAAGCTAGAATTGTTATTGTCGTTTTCTGTACATAACACTGCTTTTTTATATGAAAAGACTTAGGGGAGAAAACTTATTCAATTTAAGGGGAATGCCCTTATATTAAGCTGTGTATAATTGGTGCTAGGCCCATTGAGGTTTGAGGAGCAAGGCTATTGTTAAACGAAAGTGTACGTAGGGCGTTTTAACTACATCGGGGTAATTCCAGAAATTAAGGGTCCATTGTCTTTCGTGGCCCTGTCGCATCCGACATATGATTCTGTAAGTTCAGAACACATTTTCTAATTTCCAAGAGTGATGACTCAATGCAAATTACCTGTCA
>NW_019091556.1:272442-302402 GCF_001949145.1 Acanthaster planci
TATCATCCTTTTGGACCCCTGTTTTCTAGAATTATCCATTAAGATTTCTTAGCTTCAGCCAAACTGCACGAGTTACAAATGTCAACTTTGAGGATTTGTTTTTATTGTGCCGTACTCGTTTCAGTTTCTATTGATAAGCGGTAAAAAGCCAACTATTAATATTATTCTCGCTAATTCTATTGGGCACATTTATGTCATCTTTTATATGATCGCCATTAATTAAATATTTGCATCCCCCCACATATAATCATTTTACTCAGTTTCTTTTCATCCTGAGAGGGAAACTTACGTCAGGTCGAAAGTCTTTTTTGTCCCTGATTTTATTAACGCCTGTCGGTGTTAATTGGCGCGTACTCGAGTCACATGAAGTGCGGGACGCTTTGCCGCTTCATTCGGTACAGACAGTACCGCAGCGCCGCCGCTAAACCACTGCCGACACGGGGGTCAATTTTGCCGGGGCAGCGTTTCCCTGCCGCCGCGCTGTCGCCAAGGGTATGGGAAAATCTGCTCAATGGATAGGGTTTTTTTTATTTACCGCAAACCCCGGGGCTTATGAGGAGTCTGTCTTACGGTTACGATAATTAATTACATTATTTTCTTGAGGATTTTTCCCATTCGCTGCATGGAGACACTACACGGACGGTTGTAGCTAGAAAAAAGTGCTATTTGGAAATCGTGTTGCGGTTTAAAGTGCGTACTTTTATTGGTATGTAAATAAGAGGAAATCTGAACTTTTCATTGAGCGATCTATTCCTCAGATAAGGTTTCAGTTTTGAGAAACAAAAAATTTAAAACGACAGTAAACTTTTTTGACAGTGCTAATTTTGAACTATGTCGTGGTCATTCTAAATGAATTGAACGATTTCGGAAGAAGCCTTGAGTTTGCTAACTAGAAATAAAATGTCTTCATTTTAACTGTCTCCATTCATTCATGTGCAATTTGAAGCACATTTCTGACATGGCCTTTTCTGTAGTCCCCATCGGAAGCAACCAAATTGTCTTTCATTTCCTTCTGACATGACATGGATTGAAAATCAGGAATGCGTTTTCCCAAATGCAAATAGTTTGTCCAGCATCGCCTTGTCTTAAAAAATGGTATCAAAAGCCAGCACGTGAGCAAATAGAAAAAGGCTGCCAACTTTTTTCCCCGAAGAAATTGAGACACAAACGCAATTTCAACGTACAGAGCGCTTATGTCAGAGCATGACAGCGCTTGGTTAACCCTAAATCTGTCTCTCCAACAGTTCAAGAACAATCATCAAGTCCCAACTGTTTTTCAATTGGCCCTTGCTTAATTCAGCGCAAACCTTCGGCGAAAACAGAGGGAGAAAATAGACCCTAAATTTCAAGACTGCAGATCTTTTTTCGTCCCTTACCCAGGGAACATGGATATTGAAAAGATCCGTAACACAACATCCTACATTACGCTGATCGTAGCTGTGCGCCGTTTCACAGCGCGGTGTTCATTTGATTGTCATTGAACAGCGAGATTGGAAGGACCATGCAAGCGTGAAGCTGCATCGCCGAGATTAAATCGCTACGAACCGGGGCGGTACGATCACACGGACCCGCTCAACTATCCCCGGGCCGCTCGTACTACTAACGAGCCTCCGTGCCAATATGATTGAATCCCATCACGTGGGGGCCAGTGGGATGTCTTGACGTCATCATTGTGATCAGGTTGAAGGTCAGTTCAAGTGTAAAGCCAGGTAACCTGACCGACGAATAATGAACTTGAAGTAAATGGTGGTGCGGCACCAGACCTAATGATACATCTGTCAAGATTCTTACTACAAATTAGAAACGACATCAGGAAACAGACTAGAAGAAAAACAGACAGTAACAGCATCCTAGACAAAATAAAGAATGTATGAGAGGGTGAGGAACTCGACGTCGAGAAATATAAATTGAAAAAGGGTAAAACCTTATTTATGAAATACAGACGTGATGAAAAAGAACCACAACAATTTTTTAAAACAATTCTTTCAATTCAAAGATGATTGGGCATGAAAACCTTGAGCCAATTCCAACGCATATATTCTGCGTGAGTTTATCACGGTACATCCAGAAACTTGTTGGATAGCTAGCTCTGTCTGCAAAATAACTTTGACCCCAACTTTTTTTCGACTACCGGTATTAACTAAATATATTGTATTTGTGAAGCTCGTGGCGTCTCAAGGTCGGCCAACCGGAGCTTGGTGCTGCCGAAGAATAGCTGGCCCTAACCACAGGATTTACTATTGTCCTGGGGCACTTTGATCGCCGAACTATTGCCCAAGGGGGAACAGCACAGAAACTTGATTTGTTGACATAAAAGCGGAAAAATATTAATACAACGTACTGATTGGAATATGCATTTCATAGAACGCTGTGAAAAACAAATATACATTCAGATTTTCGAAGAAACACCGAGGAAGGGTACGTATTTATTATTTTTTTAATCTAACTAAACATGTCTGATTTTCACTGTAATTAAACAAATATTGCCCCCCCCAATAATTTGGTTGAACATTCCCAAATGATCAGGGCATTTTAAGCATAATTTATCCTCACCTTTAAGAGCGAAACTTCTATTATGAACAATTTAAGCATTTGAAAACAACACGGAGAATGGCCATATATCTGCTGAAACAGCACAACTTGCAATTGCAGCCGAACGTGAATTCAGCGCAAAAACGAGAAGTGTTTGGTTCAGAATGGACGGCGTTTTCCTCGGTTGATAATTCTTGGGGACATCGGGGTATGCTGTGTCAGCCAAAATATGGTAATTTGGGGTAGCGGAAGGACCTTTGAGAAATTGCCGCCAATTAGTGCCAACAAGCTGCCGCCAAACCTAGACCAATAATCTGTTTACTCAAAGCCCTGGATTACATTTATTACAACTTTAGGGCCTATGGATTATTGGTTGTTCATTTTACAAAATCCTTTCTCTCTGGACTTTCTAGAGACAAGCCTTTGTTTCCCTTCTGCCCCTGAGACCAACACGCGGCCTTTATTTGCCAAGAGGTCTTTCGTGTTCGACCGTTCGGGACAATTAAAATTTAATCCGACGCCACATTTGCCACTGATCTGTTTTTCTAAGCCCAGGATTACATTAAAAAGGTCATGTAGTTTTTGGCCGCGGGATTTTTGCCTCTCGGAGGTCGAATTTCCGTTTGCAAACTGAAGGCATTATGCATTGTTTCTGCTCCTGCCGCGCATTGTGCTATACTTACGACAATTGTCCGTCGTACAGCTCGCCAGCTCGATTTTCAACTGTGCCGCGCTTTTGAATTTGTACACAAACTGTTGGTTACACTCTGCTCGTTTACAGAGGCACTTGTGGTTTATCGAGATCGGCAAAAAATGAAAGGTTCGTGTTTTTTCAATCCGGAAATGCTGACCACCAATTCTGGGGCTAGAAGTATGACCTTTTCATGACCTGCAACGATTCTTTGATTGAGATAGTACTTTTACTCGAATCTAACAGTACATGCGAGCAGCCGAACCTTCGAAGAATTGGTAAATTCTTTATCTGAACAAAAAAATCACTTCCCTGAAATGAAATCAAAGATTTGTCAGAGAAATGTACACTGCGTAATACCTGTCAGACAACTGAATCGGATATGCGATCAACCCTTGGCACTGAATTGCCATGTTCGGGCAGCAGAGACCAAAACAGGTCGCTACGGCTGCAGTTACGTCTAATGTCAGCTTGGGCATTCTGCAACCTGGAAAGACCACAAGTTATGCCCGCCACCTATTGAGCTAAAATGTGAAGATTATGGTATAATTTTGGCTTTCACGTAAGGCAACCTTTAAACAAAAAAACTTGCCAGCACCGTCTCTGTGTCCACCACATCAAGCTAGAGACTTGTGCATGATGAAGTTGGAGGTTAACAATGGCAGACATGATCGAAAGAGGGCGCTCTGAATATAAAAAAGTGCACTTGCTTGAAATAAAAAACCCCAAAACGCCAACTCCCGAGGTCTTAGAATTTTTGTGTTTTGCTTAGTGGAGCATATTTTCTTGGTCAACCTTTGCGGTTCTTCTTTTGGCGCTAGGCTGTCCGCAATAATCCGGAAGTGGTTCATCTACATATTACGCCATCTTGAATGGCATGAACTTGGCGCTGAACTATTGGGTATTATTATGACAATCAAAACGGCACAGAGGGTATTTATACCGCCTGGGGGCGTGGTGGCGATTGTGGGGGAACCGGCGTGAAAGACTGGATTTCCACGAAGCGTACGGTGCACCGCACTCCCTCTTCTATCTACGAGAAAGGATGAAATGGACGCCTGAATTTCATTGCTCTTAGACAAGCATGACTTTTGTTTCATGTTTATCGAATAGGCCTATTGGCGGCAAGGATTGAGTCCAAAACCGTGTGAATAATATGTTAACATATAGCAAAGCAGATGTCTGTTGGAGACTTGACATACAGTAAGGGTAAAGGCCCAAGTATCTTTCAGATGCTACAGGATAGCGATGGCGCTCTATCCGCATTCATGATGAAGGGCACAACACATATCGTCCCAAACATCTACCAATGCCGGAATGTCAGAGCCTTGTATCAATCAGATTGGGAGAAAACCGCAAAGCGGTTGTAACCGTCAAGTTACCAGACGAATTAAGTCAAAGCAGTTTCAACAATCTACGGCACGGATCGCAACGTTCCTTGCACGATGACTAAGAACGACAGCGTCGACATAAGCAACCCAGCCGCTGCGTAAAACTTATTTATGAGGTTCTCAAAAGGAAACTTCCAATCTTTTAATTTGTACACAAAGCTTCTTGTTAATGACGCCGGATTAAAACAAAGACTACAGGTGATGAAAGTATAATGACCTGACACGTGAAAACACACAAGGTCTCGCAGAAATCTCATGAAATTTTCAGCATTATAACAGAAAATGTCGATGAAGGAATTGGAATTTGCTGGTAACTGGCGGCGAGGAAACAAGGGGACGACGCACAAATGGATTTTTCTTAATAGTTGGTTTAATTCCGGGGGAATCGTGGAAAACCAATGTTCATGGCGATTTTGTCGCCCAGGGCTGGTAGATGGGCCCGCTGCCTCTGTACATATGTGAGATGTGAACTTGGAGTTGAATGCTATAGAGCAACCGCTTTGCCTAGCGCAAGGAGACAGACTCCGCGGCGCCGAATTAGTGCCGCTAGGCTGACCAGGCACGGGCCCTGGGGGCAGGCCGGGACGGAGCTGCTTTTTCCTCCCCGTCTCCGTCCGGAGCTAGGCGCGCTCGATCTGCTTAGCTGCGCCGGTGCTTTCCTTCGGACGGGTCTTTATACCGGTACCTATCCCATAATGGCGTTTGAGGGTCCATTCTTTCCCGGGAAAACCTAATGGGTTTCTGAGCAGCAAAGCAAATATATGATGTCATCAAAGAAAAAGGTGAGAAACCCAGATGTGTGAGCGAAATGAAAGTAACTGCTTACGAAGGTAATTAGGAATGCAAATAAGGCGTTTTTCGGATCCCTTTTTCAGCGTTACGGTACGAACGCAGTCCTTCAGCGTCTAGAGGCGACAGTCGAGGAGGGTAACCAATTATCTTTTATGATGAGACAGAGAAGAACATTACTAACTCTTAGGAAACCTCACGAAACGAGGGAAAAATCAGCCTTGGCAAGAGTCGAACCAGGGTCTCCAGAGAGCAAGGTACAAAGACAGCACGACAACACTGGCCCATCAGCCACTACATACTTCTCACACGCATGCATCTTCTCAGAAAAAAACAAGGAAGCAAAACGTGCGGTTTGGAACGTCGGAGATTTCTTTGGTGATTTCAATACTGGCGTTTCACAGTAGTGCGCCTCCAAGAGTTTGCAATGCGTTGGCCAATCACATCGCTCAAAATCTGTCGATCCTCTGAAACATGCATTGGATTGACAGGTTTCGCATAGTGTGATTGGTCAAAGCGTTGTGAAACTTTGAGGCGTAGTATTGTGAATCGCCCGTATTGGGTAAGAACTGCAAAGCGATTAACCGAACAGACTCCACCGAAAAAGCATTCGTTCTAACCACCAAAACGATCCCATAAACATGGCGAATGTGACGGAGTTTGGTATGCTTGTCAATTTCATTTTATTTCTGCAAATTTAAGCCACTGACGCAAAACACTTCTGAGCAATGTATACGCGGCTTTCTGATAAGGATTAGTGAACTTTGTTAACATGGAAAGGGAGCCCATACGACACAACATTGCAAAGCAATTTACTCTGTATTTGTTGAGGTTTATCATACGAGTGAGGTATCACATTATTTACTCTCAATTTGCTAAAAAGCTTTGTGCAAGCACACTTTGGTTGTTGCACAATCACCTAAGGCCTACACAAGCATAACGTAACGCACACACCGTTTTGTGTACATGTAGTCGATGCTTGCTGAAAAATATCAGCACGTGCGCGAAAACCTTCAGTGTGACGCGTGCAGGTTTCACGCCACTCGGTGTACAGGATGATTGTAGCGGACTTTCCAAAGCCCGTGACAAATCCCGTGATTTGATGATCACAGATGGATGCGCATGCGATCATCAGATCCTCGGGATTAACGGTTAATCACCCTTACCCTCAATCCCAGACGCTATACGGGCTCAACTCCGCGGAAGAACGGCTGAAACCACGCTTGCCTTTTTGGCGTAGCTCCATTCCACATGTTAGCCGGCTAATGTCCCGTGTTTAACCGCCGTCGTTAACCATTCTCGGCTTAATGTTGTGACGTTTGATGAAAATGTTTTACCTCTCAGCTTAACGAGAGAATTGTTCAACGTCACAAGTACAGCGCGAATTTTCTGTGGGTTTCAAGTACTTTTCACTGTCGGGAGTCAAAGTGGAGATTAAAAGCCAAATCTGACTGTTTTCGGTCTAACGAAAATAACGTTGGCGAAATTAACTGGCGTGCTCTATCAGCCGAGAATTAAAGACGCGCGCCCATTGCTGTAATTTTCCATTGTTCCCTTTATTGTTGTCCGTATTCACAGTTCTACGAAAACTTTTCTTTGCATGGGAGAATTCACAAAGTACTGATATTTAAGGGACTGATATTCAAAGAAATCAAACTACTTCCCAAATCTGAACCATGAAAGATCAATTCTGAATGTGAAGATTGAAAAATGCTTCATGTAAAAGGCAAGCCTCGGTGAAACACTATCTTTGGTCGATCTGTCCCTTCGTCAACATGTCTGTTTAACTATATACGACGAAATCAATAACAACAGAGTTTAATATTCAATCTTTCAGCAGAATGCGGTGTAATGTAGTCAGTTTTCCATTTCTATAACCAAGTGGCAGGTATTTTTGAAGGAAAATGCTTGTAAAGCGTAAGCATATTTCTTCCCTCGTAGCAAATTAATGATAAACAGATTAAGCATTATTTTCTGGTTAAAGTGCAGCTGGGATATATCCCTCTCGAAAATTCCGAAGATCCTCCCTTCGATAGTCGCTCAGTGACACAGAACACGTGTACATATACACACCTGAAGCATGCATAACGCCCGCCACCCACATCAACGCCATTCCCGGATCACAGAGGACAGGAAGCGGAGCGGAAGAGCATTGCTACGCCGAGCGAAAACGCAAATCAACGGGGCAGGAAGAGCCTCGCTCGCTGGCTGCTGAGAGACCGCACGTTGGCACGACGGGTGATCTTACAACGCGCGCCTCGAAGCTCAATATGTTCATTCGATGCTGGAATCTTTGCACTTTCCGAGAAAGAAGCTCACAAATTCTAGCTCGTTATTATTTAAGAAGCAAAATGAAACGAAAAGGGTTAAACTTCCTTAAAAACAATAATGTAGGCCTAGGCCTTGAGTGCTGTGCCAAACGATGGCGTATGGTTTAAACGATGTATTATTGTTCCATTATGTTTCGTTACTTAACATACTGCAAAATGATACCAAATAATAGTCAATATCATCGAAAATGGGAACAGCTTTTTAAAGTTAATTTAAATTAGAGGAAAAACTGCGCGGCTGTATAAGCAAAGTAAGTTTCTACAACGGTGACATTAATTATTCAACCGTAGTATGCAGTCCATGTGACCGTAAGAAGACCTCATTTCGTTACCAAAAGAGTCATTAATAATGCAGATGTTTCAACACAAATTAAGTCACATGAAATCGTCAAATATTTATCATCAAATGCAACTCCTGGCCAGTCATTCGCTCGAAAGTTTGCCCTCGTTTCATTTATTCAATGCGCAATTTAATGGCAACACCCGTGTCCTTCAGTTGTCTGTGTAGGTGTCTGTTTTGTTTAGGTTGGGCATGGTTTTCAGCACTGAAACGCGGATTGCATTATATTCATAGGATAATCGAATAAATTCCTGAGAAGGATAAGATTATAAAAATCACTTATCTTCTGCTACAGTCATTTTTTACAGTATCATTCGGGCAGTACGGAATAAGCGAGCACGCTTTTCCGCGCGACAAGCCAAGACGAGGAAGTGTGGAAGATTATGGGGCTAAACCCCCTCCATTCTCAAGGTGAGTCTGGTGTTGCCATTTGCTAATAAATTGAAGCAAGGACTCCAGAGGAGGGTTATTCATAAAATATGACGAGCAGAACCATGAGCAGGATAAGGAAGGATCCAATCAAGCGAGCGTAGGGCGCAGGCAGGCATAGGTAACGCGACAAATAGCCGTAATTAAGCCAGATGAGGTTGACGCGGTTTCGCACGTTCTTATTCTGTATAGCGAAAGAGATGAGCTGCTGGGTTTAAAGAGGAGTTCCTAGTTCTACCTCACACGTTAGATCGAGCTAGGCAAGGCTTTTTGTTGTCTGGTTATTTGCTCTTTCGTTTCAATGTTTACTGATACGAAAGTGTTATCTTGCTGTTACGGGAGGCTCGACAAGGGAGAATCGTTACTTGTGCCGCTTGTGAAGTGAACGTTGTAGGCTATGCTGTCGTCTTCATGTTTGTTACGTTTTGGTATAAAGTGCGATATTGTTGCTTTGTCATAGCTACAATTACTGTTGTTGAGACTGCAGATGCTTTACCTCTATGTAAAGGTTATTCCATTTGTCGGTATGAATGCGATATTTGTTCACAGCTGAGAGTATTTTCATTTATTTTCCAGCGATAAACTTGCTGGATGAGAGATACTTTCCGTAATTAGGCCTAAATTGAGGAGCGTTCCAACTTCACTCTTGGAATAGTCTTATACCAAGAGCAATCCACTACACAAATCATACTTTAATGACAGAGAAAAAAATCATCATCTTTCTTGCAGCTGTAGCATTTGGTTCGATGGTTATTTATGCTTTTGAATAATACATGTACCACTCTTGAACTAACGGTGAATGGTTAGGGCGCCCTCTTCCAAGTCCAGCTTACGAAATACACAGAGTGACAAAAATCCCTTTTAATAACAGCCTCTGTCGGTTCATCGGGACAGTAATCAGTACCAAGCGCAATAGAAGAGGGCGTGTTCTTTTTCTTGGGGGGGGGGGCCTCACCACATTTATGTCTGTGGGACTCACCGCATAGGTGCGCGTTCATAATGGAGATAAGTGGCGTGTTTGACGCGGACCACGCTGCGTAAGCGTAACAAATTTATTCCTTAATGCAAGGTATTTGTGTACACGCAGAAGGCGTACAAGAACCTGCTCGGAAAACATACAACCATCTGTCTTTCTTTTCCCGTTTGGGGGTGCACTTGAAATAAGGCCGGATTGTACTGGTCTCATTTTTGACAAACTCGTTCGTTCAAAAGGTTTCTTTGATGACTTGTTTAATGCTGAATAGGACAGGGAAATGTAACTTCTGATTAGTTTATTGACCATAATGAGGGCGCTGTTACATTTTCGCGAGGCGCAAACTCTAGCGTTGGGATAAAACGTCGTAGTCACTGATTACATGAGTTTTGTTCAGCCAATCATTGTGAGAAGGATTCTTTTCATATTCAGGCATTCTTGACCATGCTGTATACTATATTAACTCTCAGACTGCAGAACTTGACACTTTGCAAGTCTGCAAACCCAAAAACCGCAGAACATAAACCATTTTCATGAAGGGGAAATCCATAGTCTTGACAGGTGATGAAATTCACGCTTTTTCAATGCAAAAGGCTAATACACAATGGCATTATTTCAGAACCAGTTCTATGTATTTGCAATCCGTTTTCGCAAAGAAGTGATCTCCAGAGGCAAAACATGGAAAAAACATGGAAACATCCAAAAACTTAGCTTACCCGTGAAAGCATTTTGAATGTTTTATGTCATAAGAACCACCGGGTACAGACAGGTGTTAAAGAACAAGTTCCATTCAACACTATATAGGAGAAAATTTAAATATTTCAATCTTAAATTACATCAACCATTCACTCGAACCTAAGCTACTGAAATCCGACCCATTTTACCAAAAAGTACCGACAACGATTCAAGTTGTAATACTGTTATATTGTAGGTAGAGAAATTAGAGAGAACTAGAAATGTGGATGTATTGAGTTATCTTCGATGCTCACGGCATGCATCTGAAAGAACCTAGCAAGAAATACAATTTAGTCCTCTGTTAACTACATTAGGGAATAAGTAAGAAATGTCTCTGGTAAAAGAGCTAGCTTCCTACAGGCATTAGTCTCACTATCAGACGTCCTTCTTACGCTTGACAAAGCTAATTTCTTTTTTCCAGAACGTTCACAGTTGCAAATTAAACTCGCGCCATTAGCTCGCGTACAGCGTCGATTAGCACGCAGAGGTATCTTCGGTCGTAATGGCCGACTTATCGTTACTTGATTTGACCGCCGAGCTCTCAAATCACATCTGACCTAAAACACTCAACTATAAAAAATCAAACCAACGAAGGAGAAAATACCCAGGATAATTGTAAAAGACTCACTTACCTTTTTAGTTCCAGAGAAACCGACAGAGAATGGGCCGAAGATGGGGTAGGAATCGGACAAACAGTCTTGTCTGGTACAGTTGAGACAGATAGCTTGCTGGATGTGACGTACCAAGTACAGACACTCCATTAACGCGGTGTCCTCCTTGATTAGATAATGAAATCTCCTGCAGACAACAGAGTGATGGACAACCGTGAATGGCTGGGCAGAACCACAGCGCACCTAAGCGTTCCACACCATTGGTTGATTGATTGTCACATTTGCATAACCCATTGATAAACTTTGCATTGAGCAGCCAATGGCATGTCAATGTTCCATCGAGCTTAAAGTGAAGAAACCAGTCAGAATGGGAGAATCTCCATGAAAACACTATCTCCTCGCAACGTAGAGATGTTTACACAATGACACTGAAAAATTCCGATCTAAGGCACGACTGCATGCACTATATGTTGGTAACGATCCCCCGGGCTTGCCAAAACGTTTGAATTTAAGTCACCCGGGGTAACATAATCAGTGGACGAATGCAAACTTTCTGACCTCATTCCGACTCTCAAGTCATCCCAACGCTGATACACTATCGTCAGAAAAACAAATTCCAAAGCAGTATGTTTTTCCACGACAAAACTTATTCCAGATTAAATAATTCCTAAGGGTGTTCAGTATCAAAATCTTTTTGACACATAGTGAAGCTTTCAAACAATTTCCAGTAAAGAGGTTTTAATAACTCAATCTTTCAACGTTTCATAAGAATTTAGCTCCTCATATCCCGTATCATTATTGGTCCCACATCCTCCTGAAATGTTCCCCGTTCGCCATCTTTCCTGTCTCCGACGACGCTGTGCACTGATAACACGGCGGCAAATCGTTTTATCTTCATTACAAAAACATCCCTCGGACGCCCAAGTTTTAATTCTTGGAGAATTGCTGGTCGCATTAGAGCTAAGTCAACAACGCCGTTTCCCGCGCGGTGCTTTTGGCGCGCCGCACATGATCGTCCCGACCAACGTACCCAGCAGGGACATGAATACAAAAACGATGAAAGTAATGGATACCGGGTCTTCAGTGCTTTTTTTTTTCCAAACGTCGGTTTTGTTTGCGGTTCGGTGTTAGGCCTTACTTTGGTGATTTTAAGGTCCCAGACTGCATCAGTGTGTTGATGCGATAATGACGAAAACATATATGCTTCGAAGCTTTCCACGTAATACCTAAGATTTCGGGGCAAGAGACCAAACTGATGTCCATGTCTGGGAAACAGCATTTGGGCATAATTGCAACATAGAAGCGAGAGTATATTTCAGAGCTACGTACAATTAAAAAATGTGGCGATTCGCCCACAAAGTCTTCAACACAAACGTTACTAATTGACTGGCGTGAATGTACTGCAAACTATAAGCACTGAGCAGTTGTAGACATTATCCCACTAACGGTCTGAACGGAGACTATGGACAATACGTCCTTTAATTAGACAACCTGCAAAGATGACAGGAGTTACAGAGAAATTTCGCAGCAAAAGACCAAAAGCAGAGATCGTTCATCCACCCTCTTTGTTGGCTCTCCCATCCCTAACACTAGTTCCTCTCACCCAAAACTTTAAATACTCTTTTAAATAATAACCCATCTCAACAACCAAATCAACAATCGAAAACAGACAGACTCATGGGAAGGCATGATTATTCTTAGCTGGTCGATGCGATCGTAAAGTTCGAGTTTTACCCTTTGAGCCACGGTCTCGATTAGTCGCTGAAGACACAAAAATGGAACGAAAATAAGATCTTTTTGCGCCGAATTTTGCCAGGAGCAGTTACATCATCATAAACCACCTTCCCTCCCTGACATCATCCCCGACATAATCATCCCTTCGCTGAAAACCAAGCCAAGCTTATTAAAACATGGGGGAACCCTCACCAATTTGTCCGCAACGCGAAACCTCAGAAGGGCCCAAGTCGGCCGAAGCCCGGCCCGAGCTTGATGACTTGCCTCGCCTCGCGGTGCGAGGGAACGTCGCATCGCGTTAGCCGCTCCACTGAGTCCGACAAGTTACTCCAGAAAAAAAGTTTAACTTGGCCCTTCGACAAAGCTGAATTTTCTCGTGGAGTGAGATAGGTAGTAAGGCGTTTCATGAGTTATTGAGCAGTTCGGGATCCTTGATTAGGTCTACCCAACGGCCATTTCATGGTGTTGTTTGCATAATAATATTGAGGATTTTGGGAAGGGAGGGAACTAACATAAATACGTCGAAGGAAACCTACCAGGAGATATTTCATCGTGTAAGAATTATAAGACACTACAGTAAATTCAAACCTCTCTAGAAAACTGCATGAATGACACTTAATTGACTTTATTTCAAATTCTAAAACTTGTTAATCGACGACAAGTTCTTAGGAACGAGTTATGACTTTATTTGACAGCGGTTGTCATCGGTATTTTAATAAAAATTTAGGTAGAAATGAATCCATAGTGAAATTCGGCAACCAGAATTAAACACAGCGGTGGCACAACGCTCGTGGACAGGTGGTACGCACACATAACACCAATAAGGTGCTGTGATTTGCCAGAAAAGGCGCGGGTTCGACAGAAGAAAGTAAACATAAATGATGGTATTTAAAAGACGCAAGCATGTTACAGGAATAACTTTATTATCACTTGTACATAAAAGAAACATCTACAATGTAGCATGACCATACAGGCTTTTCTTTCACACTTTGCAATCACGGGGGAAAAACGAGAAATATTCTGGAGTTAATGTAGACCTTCGATTTTGATGATAGCACCATTCCTCTGGGCTTGCCAGAAAATCGACTCAGTCCATATGTCAGTTTGACAAGCAGTAGTCCAGCTACGTATACACACCACCGTGTAAGCATCGCCCACCGAGCACCGAGAATAGCGTCGATCCTCCCCTTACCTTGCCGCTGGGCGCGCGCTCAGCTCTACCACGCACTTAACGCCCACAACGACCATAAATAATATGCTACTTTTTGTTGCCATAAACCTAGTTAATTACATTTCCCCTCCTTTTTTCTCGCTGTGTTTTCTCGCTGCCAGCACCGACTAGGTTGACATGTTTTAGCCTGTGACATCGGCTGTAGGTAGAGTGGGGTAGTGAAAATACGTCTTCATCTTGAACATACAAAATATTAAGCTCCTGTACATTTTGAAATTAATTCAAGAACATCATATTACAACCCAGTTTCAAGACCTAAACTTTCCAAAACAAGTCAACATTTTTTGCCGTTTCTCTTTCCTTCCTAACCCAAGACAACAGACAAAATGAAGAAAATAAAGAGTTAAGATTGATTGAAAAAGTCATAGCGAACAAAAAACCCAATGCCTGCATTACTGATGGGAAATCGAATCTCATAATTGATCCTATATATGTAATTCCAAATATGTGCAAGGAGATACAAAATCTAAAATGCCTGAGTTTATTGAGACTGGTGCTTTATTACATTGTACTCAAGTCATAAACCGTGTAATGAGTAATAATTCCACACGTTTAAACACAAATGAAATTAAGGTTCCGCGCACTCAAGAAAAAAATGGATCAGAAATCTTGAGGCAATATGGCGAACTTCCTGTAAAGGAGTATCGGGTGTCTGTTAACGCACCCAGAGGGGATAGCTTTGACAATATCACGCACACGTCTATGGTAACACACCAGTCCTACGACAATTTTGCAATTAAATTTGCTCAGCGGAAAGTTGACAGGGAGTCTGCGAGGAATGGCGGTCTCGGGGCGGCAAATCTACGCTACTGAGATGCTCATCAAGGTATGCTTGCTCTGTGCTAATTTACTTGGCCGTCTTACATCTGTCTTGCCTTTGCTCTATTTTCATTTATTGTGCTCTGCTTCTGTTCTGCTCTCATACACTCACGGTCCTCTTTTAATTTGCTGTTGTTTGTATTGTCTTATTGTCTTATTTTTGCTTTGCCCTGTTTGGTTCCGTCCAGATATGTTCTGCTTTGCCGTGTTTGGTTCCGTCCAGTTATATTCTGCTTTTTCCATGTTTGGTTCCGTCCAGTTATGTTCTGCTTTGCCCTGTTTGGTTCCGTCCAGTTATATTCTGCTTTGCCCTGTTTGGTTCCGTCCAGTTATGTTCTGCTTTACCCTGTTTGGTTCCGTCCAGTTATGTTCTGCTTAGCCCTGTTTGGTTCCGTCCAGTTATGTTCTGCTTTGTCCTGCTAATATGTTCAGTTTCGGTCCAGCTCATCATTCTGCGCTTTAAGCAGAAGCGCCCCGTCATCGGTTGAAAAGAGCCGCTTTGGTCGGCAGCGTTCATTTTCTTGGGAGCAATGTGACCACACAACTGCATTTCCTAGTCCTTCGTGAACGAGCCAAGATCAGTTCTGACCAAAGGATTCTCCCTTGCTGAGAAAATGGCGCCCCTTCTTGGTCTAGTTCGAAGGCCATAGTTAAACACTACTCTGCTCTCAGACGAAACTGTGTTCTTATTCTAGTCTGCATCAGTCAGCTCTGCTATAATCTTTGCCCAGTTATGCTCCATTGAGTTCGTTCTTTTCTGCTTCACTCCAGCCATCTATTCAAACTTGTCTTTCTAGCGCTCTGTTCTGCGATACATTTCCCTGCTTCAACCTCGTAACCGACCACTACAGGTACCACACTCTAAACTATTCCATGCACTAATGGCTTACTTCAGTTCGTTCCACTCAAACAACAGTGCAGTCATCTATCGGTGTTAACAAAATTATAGAAAAGTCAACAAATAGCCCGATACTTATAGCAACATTCATATGGCAATGCTTTCCATATCGAGTGACGGACCTTTCTTATTTTGGTCAGAACAAGATTTATTACCCAACTACAATCAAAGAGATCCTAAACACAATAGCTGTGAAACAGCGCATGCCACCGGTACGAACATACAATGCAATGGTGGAACGGCGATATAATTATGTTTGTTTGTTCACAAGCAACCTTTTGAAAAGTAACAGCAATTTCCAGGCCGTACATTGTATCTCTGGGAAATTCCCACGGTGTTTCGAAAGAGTGGCTGATTTTTACGGTTGCCATGATTCCGAGCGAGCCATGTCCCTAGCAGGACAATTAACCTTAAACCAGGACAGAAAATGTTGGTGGGTTTTAAAAACTATCTGCACTGCATCTGTTGAAAAACAAGAACAGGTTGAGACTGTCGCTGAATCCCAAACAGTGAGACTTTAGGCAACGCTGGCGGCTGAAATCATACCCAAAAGACGTTTCCACTCTAGGCCTATGCTGAGAGTAATTTATAAAAAAGAAAGAGAATAAAGCCAAAAAGGCGCCCCCAGCGCCCGCAAATGGTCAGTCGAATTCATATCTTCCCCAAATAAACGCTTCCGGGGAAAGAAGTGTCACGAAGTCTTATAATTAACCTATCAAATAATCACTGACATTGTTATTAGTCATTCATTTCAAGCGAGGTTATTCCGTTTCCGGTATCATGGTTCCCAATTCAGACGTGCGATACGCACGTCCGATGTAATTATCGCCGAAGACAATATCGTAGTCGCCAGGTGGCGCTTTACAAGTCGCGCGTGTTTGTTTACCCACCCACCAATTATAGTATGAAGTCGCGCTAATTAATGGAAAATGGCCCACCCTGCTAAACGATAATTAATAGGAGATGACACGCTCGGAGATGTAAATTAGTGGACGCTCAAGGCTATTTATGACGATCTATCATTGGTTGCATGATTCTTATAGGAAAACGTCTGCACTGTGATAAGGTCTAGCTTAATGATTTAAAAATGCAGACGTTTGTAGGACTTGGAAAAAAGAACACGTCTAGATCAAAAAAGGTTTTTTTTCCTTTTATTGGTTCAGGAGGTGTGGAATACGCTGCTTGTCAGTGGAGCAGTTTAATGTGAAACAATCTTTTCTCTACTATAGATCTAATCTTTTCTCTTCTTTACCGTGTTTGGCTGCAGGTGGTTTTATTCTAATTTCCCCCTTTCGTTTTAAACATAAAGATGTACATGAATATCGATCGTCCTGAGCAAACAACGCTTTCATTTTGTTTGAACTCCTTGACTCTTGATCTCAAGGCGACGCCGCGAATCTCGAGTGGACATCTGCCGCGTTCGTCTCGGAAGTAGGGCGGGGAGAATAGACCCCCCCTCAGGGGAGACAGGACTGCGCGTCCCAGTCTGTAACGCGTCCAGTACCGCCACCCGGTATTATGAAGGATGCATTCATGGAAAAACTTTGACAAGGTCACACGACCGTTGCGATATCCTATAGTTGGAGGTGAGATAGGTTGCTCGGAGTAGCTCCCAATTATTTTTTGGGGGGGAGGGGCAGAACGGAAAACCGATGGAAAAATTCAAAGAGCGCCCTCAACCAACCCGAAACGAAACCACTCGGTGATATGATGCATATACACTGTAAACGGACAATCCCAAATCATCGGATCCCTCATAAAACAGCCGTATGCAAAAGCTCTACTCCACTCTCTCATCATGAAGCGCACGTAAGGCACAGTTGCACAACTTCACAGAGGAGAAATAAAAGAACCATTGGCTGTAGGATAGAAATTTTGCATGTTTTCAACTTCTCTTCTCCATGGTTAGGGGCCACTTCAGTTTGTCAAGCAGACAACTGGGTCCGTAAACACCAGACCAGCACGCCAATATTTCCGTTTTTGTAAGTCAACCCCATGCCCCGGGGAACCGTGTGGTATCAGATGACACTGCGTCGGTTAAACCGTTGGGGTTGTGGGGGGGGGGTTCACACTGTGCTTTCATGTGGTTAATCTCAATAAAATTCTAAATCTTGATAGTTTACAATGATTTATAACGTTTTAGCAACGTTTTCTCTCTTAACATGAAATTACTGTAAACGGAATGTTCCCAGCCAACTAACCCCTAAAACACCAACAGTAACTAGGACACAAAAACTGGTGTACAGAATCAAGACAAGAATGTCAAAGAGTTGAGGTAATCATTTTGTAGTCTTCATGCATGAAATTTGTAATTTCCATGCGAAGAGTTGAAAAGTAGAATAAAAATGACTTCGAGGGTGAGTTGAAAAAATATGCTTAGATAAAAATTCCATTTATTTGGACAAAATACAAAGAATACTGAACTACGAGTCTACCTTTAATAGACTTATTATGATTGATGTCTGCTGTAATGCTGATTTTAAAAGACAAGACATGTTTAATTGTGTATTTTCTGTGTCAATGTTTGCAAACATTCATTTAAAATAAAAACACATAAAAACAGTCCTGCTGACAATTTAGTGTAGATAATTTTGTACGTCTTACTTGTACCAAATATGGAACAAATACTCGGATAAATTACTTCACATTTCATCTTTTAGGAAAGATTCCTGTTTGTCATTCCAGTCCCATCAGTCAAGAATAACCCACTTCACATTTAAGTGGCAAATACACAAATGAAACATCATCAAAAGAGACTCAGAAAAATTTTGTCAGCTAAAAATGTGCATAGTATACATCCTGATCTAATTAGCAATCAATATTTGGAGAATCTGAATGGCCAAAGGGGGTGGAGAAAGTAGAACACATGGGGGGGGGAATGTAAAACAAACGGCCTTTAACAGCTTTGGGGTATGGCCCTACTCACTGGGAAACTGAAGACATTGACATACTCCAAGAGGATACAAAAGGAATGCTCATCTTCTAAGAATAAACTCTCCACTGAGGATAATGTTTGGGGGGTTGGACAATGCTTACAGGTTGAGACTTGTTTGTGCAAAGTGAAGAACGCATTTAAGTGAAACAGGCACAGCTGAATAGACACTTCGGCTAACAGGTGGTGGAGACCTGCTTCTGAGACAAAGTTTCAAAGAACACAGGTCAAGGGTGAGGGAGTGACTCACCTATCAGGGTGGGGGGGGGTTCTTGGTCACCTGCTGGCAGGGTGTGGGGCCAGGTAGCCTCTCCGTTCCCACGGCCACACCTTGATATTTCAACATATGGCAGAACAGAAGCAAGAAATTGTGATCAAACATCTAAGAATTCTAGGATCAGTGAATGACAGTGACTAGAGCAATGACTTCAGTACCATACGCTATGGACTGCAGCTTAGGGCTGGAAATGAATTGAATTTGCACACATCACACATATCCAGGCAGTTTACATGGCGAACCAAGTTTTCTTACTTTCCAAATGCATGGCCCAGGTTTGAATCCGATCCACGCTGACACAAAGGACCTCATCTCCTCCAATTCTGAGGGTTTCTCCACATGCATGTACACAGTTCAGGGTTTATGAAACAGTCCTCAATCTTCCGATTTTAATCCCTTTGTTTCATGCATCCAACGGTCACTCAAACTACTAAAACAGCTTCGTCTTTATCCAACTGTTTTTCAGGATTTTTTTCTGATGCTTTGGTTGAGTGACGAAAACCAACAAAGGGAAAGAACTCGCGGCTACTGACCCTCAAGACAGCACGGCCTCTCACCATGGCTAACGGGACTGGACCAAACTCCCTTGAATCGGTCGAGTTGGTTCTGTTGTCACCCTCGATCCATATGTGACCTTTGGGAACCTGCAAGAAGAACAGACATGATCATACATGGTCTTCCATACTGGAGGAAATGCAACGCCTCAGTTTAATCTATCAGGAAGACGTGCAAAGAATGAGAAATCCTAGATAATGGATTCCAAATTTACACGGATTGTATGAGCACTCAGAAAAAAGATGCGACTAATCATGGTTTACGAGACATGTATTTCCTTTAGAAAGCTTTGCATAGCTCAACAATGCCGGTGTGTTTACAGACTTATCTAACCACAAGACTTCCTACAACCAAGTTATCTCTTTTAGATATTTTAAAGGACAGGTACTCAATTGTGTTCACTTTGAGAAAGTCTGTGCTCACTGAGTTTCACACAACAGCACTGAAGTTATTGAAAAGTAGACATATAGAGGGCAATCCTTATGTTAAGATGTCTATTTTGACAAACCTGGGGCTTGTCCGTTAGAATCTGCTCCACTCTGAGTGGGAACAAAAAAGGGCATGTTTTCAAATGAAATTGACAGTCCTTTGGTTCAAATTCGCTGCATAGGCATGCAGTTTTATGCGCGTTTACTGGGGAGCACGGTTAGAAAACTTTGTACACTACCAGTCTGTCATTCTTTCAACGGTGAGGGTGCACTTCAACTCAGAGAGGACTGGAGTACAAAGAAAAATATGACTCACATTTTTGGTTCGCAAGAACTTCCAGCGATTGACTGGTACCTCATCAAACTCCATACCAACCACTCGCTTGCATAAGAACTGTTTCGGATCCACGGGTGACCTCAAGACAACCACATCGCCCCTGAAATGAAGAGAAAAAGTGGATAAAGGTCAGAGGGATCAGTAGGCGGGGAAATCCATCTCATATACGGATTTTGTGGAAGATGTTGAACTTTTACAGCATCTTGACAGGAACTAGGAAAACGAAAAACGATCAAGGCCATTAGCTGATACTCACTTATCGACTTTGTTGAAGAATTTTGTACTTATATGCTCAGTCAGAACAATGTCATTATTTTCAATGGTCGGTTGCATGGATGGCCCTGTGCACTGTGTCATAAAAATATAAATGTTATGATGCTGATTAAAAAAAGCAGACAAAATCATTGTTATATTAGAATTCAACCATTAAAGTAAATCATGATTTGTAATTTCTGCTTCACTTAAAATCACAACATGTATACATACTCAATTGTGTTCTACCATACCATAAAGGATGAGCTTTGTTTTCCACAGGCAAAAATAAGGAAAAATCTTGAACTCTTGGCCTTTGTATTTGCTGTGTTTGTTACACTACGAATAAGACAATTAGACAGAACGAACTCTGATAAATAACAAGTGCATGCTGAATGATGTAGGTGATGTTGGAGCCACAACACCAAACCAGTTCAACATTGTTGCCAAAGTTGTCTGTGGCCGTCTTCCGATTTCTACAAAAAATTCCTTCGATTGAATTTCATCCACCCTAGGTCCACATATGCATGAGCCACAGTTCGTCTTCAAGCTTCATCATTTTCGCTGCTGCCCTCTGAGGTCCCATCCCAAGGCCCTACCTAAAAATACTACAACCCAACCTAAAATACTGCCCTCGTGCGATACTGCTAAAGGAATATCATTAGCTCCTCTCACCTTGGTGAAGTCCAAGGCATATTCAGTGATGCAGTGAGCGGTGCAGTACAAGATAGCTGAATAGGCTCCAATTCGACCCACAAGTTTTCCACTCAATTGTAGACACTTCCTGGCTGTGCTTGCCATTTAGATAGTAAGCTGTAATGAACTGCCTCAAAACTGTGGGAAATCCCTAAGAAACATTGATGAAATTCAAATCAGTCTTACATGTAAAACCATTTGTCTGTACTTAATCTTAGTCTTTTGTTGAAACTTCAGTTGTACCGTAACATGTAAAGAGCCAATACACCTTATTAACACAAAACCAGTGGTGTAGCCACAGGGGGCCCGAGGGGGTCACATCCCCCCCCCACGCATTCCCAATGCCCCCTCCCCCCGGTGCCCCCCACTGAGAAAAATGAATGAATGGATATTGATAAAGTTTAACAAAAACTTGCCCCCAAAACCACGCCACTGAAAGCTGGTGCCCCCCACACTAGTAAAAACCTAGCTATGCCACTGCACAGTCCGAATAACTTGGACCCTACAAATTGCCTTTTTTAACGTGTCCAAATGTTAAAAAAGGCTAACCACTGCACAAAACATCTGTGTTGTATGACCAACAAACACATTCCATCATCCATGGGGCTAATCTTGGAAAAAATGTTGCATCCTGACTCCACTTTTCTCATCATATATCACCTCAATAAAAGTCAATCATTACAAAAATGCTGGACAGACACGAATTCTGGACTGCGAAACTTTTCCTATGTATCATTGTCGGTAAAATATTCTTCACTTCCCATAGACTTTGTACACAACCATGACAACTGCTGAAGTGGAGTCAGGACGCAACATTTTTTCCCCCAACTATGTCGTGGACACAGTTGACATGGTTGGGCATGTGACAAACATGAAAAGTCAGTGTCATGTCAAACATGTCCAACTCAGTGTAGGCCTAACTAAGTTAGCCTAAGTGACAATGTGCTCAAGTTAAAAGCATTAAAGTCATTGAAAGTGAGAGCCACCGTGAGACAAAGTTGGGGCAATTATTTTTTAACAATAAAACAAACTAATAATTTCAAAAAGCACTTCGTAAATAAGAAAAACCAACATAATTTACTTACATACAGAGAACGAGAACGAATTAAAAAGGCAACTTGACAACAAATTCAGGCCTCTACGTCACTACAACCTTACAAGTTACACGAAACACTGTCTTCCGCTTATGCTCTTGTTGGAGACAAAATACTTGTTCCGGTTTACACAAATTATTTTGGAAAGCACGCCCTCTCGTGGCAACAAATTATTCTTAAACGAATAGTACCTTTCTGACAAATGATGTAAGCAGCTAGCAGCGCCAGCCCACTGCATGCCCCCTTTCAATGTGACGTCATACAAACCGCGTCAAATGTGGTCATTTACAAAACCCGCTCTATTAGAAAATGTTAATATAAAACGTCCAGAGAAATAATAACCTCAATAAAGATTAAATCTGTTTAAACTCCGAATAGTCATTCGAATTGCAAGAACACATAATTCTCTTGTTTATTCCATGCAGTTTATTTAGCTAATCTGTCTGGTAATTCATTTAATTCGTGCAGTTTTTCTTTACTAATCTGAATATTTTTTTAACTGGACTGCTCCTTTAAGTTACCCAACTTCCGGGTTCCCTGGATGAATTGACCCCTCGACCCACGTGCTTGCTTGTTGTATTCGCTAGAAACAGCAGGTTTGTACTTTGTAAGCTTTTCCGAGAATCGCCGTTCTTTGAACGCTAAATATAGCCAGAATGCCAGCTAAATCGTGTAAGTGGTTGTCTGATATCTGGATCTGGGGAAGTGATGAAGTACGGAGGCGGAACTTGGATGGGAAAAGTCGGCTTCGAGCCGTCACCAACGATCACAGTAATGTTTGCGTGATGTTCGGTGGCGGGGGATTTTTTTCCATTTTACCGCGTCACGGTTGGACGGTGTCGTGGGACAACTGAGCTATTTTCGCGGGGAGTGTTGAGTTGTGCACAGGGTGGCTAATCGGCTCTTGAGAATTTCTCTGAGTAGTTGACGAGGTTGGGCAGTTGATAAGGTTAGTGGATGGATAAACTGTGTACCGAGTTGCATATTACCTTCCATTCTCCAGTTTGTAGTATGATTGTTTTTAAAGTTTTGTTTGGAATATTATCTGTGAATTTTTTGGTCGTTTTGAAATGTTGAAAGAAAACTTTTTTGGTCGCCTTTTGTATAATCTCTTTTCCCTGTAACACTAGGATTTCCAATTCTGAATTTGAAAGATAAGAGGCAAACAAGTTTAGAATTGCTGCTTAAATGGAGTTAATAACCATATGTGGGGTTTAACTTTATAATTAAAAACAAGGTGAAACAATATGCCCATTGATCATTATTGTAATCTGTTCCTTGATGTGTGAAAAATTTGGCAGAGAGTTCCACATCCAGCCGTAATGATTTTTGACTTTGACAAAAACCAAGCAAGTTTGAGAAGGGGTCAGATGTACTCTTGCCATTACTCCTTTTGTACAGAACCCATTCACTTTGCTAGAATACCCCCAAAATTAAACACATCCCATTTTGGACTTGTTGATGTTTTGTACCAAACTCGGTAATCCTGGAGGCCAGGTGCATCTATCTCTTTCTGTTGTTTGAGCATGCGTCTAAAAGAGGGCCTGACATATTTATCCTTACAGAATCTTACTTCTGCTTTCGAGTATCCTGCTTTCAATCTTTTCATACCATTCTGTGGTATATTTCAGGCCACTCTACTCAGCAAGTGTTTGTTTGTAAGCAGTCTTTTTGTATTGTTCACATTTATTTGAGTATGCATAGTTGTACACGTTTCTGAAGCCATGAAAATGCCAAAGTCCAAACTAGTCTCTTTTTCTAATCCTTTATCGCCTTTGTTGTTTAGAGGTTTGGTCGATAAATAAAGATAGAAATATTGGATGTGCTTGAAATTTTCAGAAAATAGTACTTCTCCACATTTTCTTTGATAAAGATTTCGAAATTACCTGCTACATGTAGTTACCCCTAAATGAAAAGCTTGCGTCTCCGTCTTCTCTGCCCGTTTCTTGACTCGGCAAAATTGTTGTAGATATTTACAAAAATAAATACTAAGGAAATGCGGCCTTCTACGGGGATGTTCACCGTAAGGAGCAAACACTGCCAAGCCGAATCCTACCCCCACATCCAGACACAACTACAAAATAAAATGGCTGCTAGTTGAATACAGTAGTGGACCAGTGGCTTCTTGAAATAAATCTCAAATCTTGAAGCTTTGCTGCACAGCGAAGGAGTGAGAGGCATGCTGCAAGCGCTGAAGCTTTTTATACTGCTTTTCTCAATGGAGTGCCCTGCCCTTTCCATTGAATTTAATTATAAAGGCTGTAGATTTGGACAATGATAGGATTATCAGGGCAGGAGTGCAGACAGCTGTTCCGGAATTCACTACAGGTTGTTTGGGCTTGCAGAGATGAAAAAACCTGTTCTCTTTTAACAATTGGAAGTCAGAAAATGTCCTGCTTTTTGCCATCTTTTCTGTGACAATAATTCACCGATCTTTTTGTTAATCTGCACCTTTTCAGTTCTACATGTATGTTGCCTGTTGGTTGATCTTCTATTGATTTCTTTCCTCTACAGAGTTAAAATGCAAAAAGTTGTGTTTTTAGGGGGACAGGGGCCAAACATTGTGGAACCTTTTGTGACCTTTTGTCACCTTTCTTAAAAGAAGGGAAAGGAGATGTACCAAATTAAAATCACATTTCTCTTATTTTTCACTAACAAAAATTGGGGGGCTCTTGGGAGGGCCATGGCTTGAGTTGCTCCCTCCCATAAGCCTTTTGTGAGTTAAATTTGAATAAAATCTGGTGCACTGAGTTCTTAATATTCATGTGAACGTAACAATTTGAATTCTCCATACTAAATCCACTAATGCTATACCTTGTGATTCGGGGCAAACTTTGTTTAGTTACACAAGAGATGACTTGCACCAGTACATTGTTTTTAATGGATAAGGAGGGCATAAAGGAACCAGTCCATTCCAGAGATGGTGGTCACTATGCGAAAGCTTGCCCCGAATCACGAGGTATAGCAACAGTGTCTTTAGTCTGGGGAATTTAAATTGTTATGTTTATGTACAATCAGATAACTCGGTGTACCAGATTTATTCAAATTTAACTCACAAAAGGCTTACCCACCCTTGGTCTTAAAGAATTGGCTTAAAGTCGAATAATTGCTGCATTGGATAAGTAAAAAAAAAGTCAAACTCGGATTTTAAATCTTGTAGCAGGCAGGGTTTCATTGAAGGATGAAGTACGGTAGCCACATTCCTCCTAGTTGGTGTACCTTACCGGTTCATCATTCATTAGAGTGATTCCTAAACAAAGTAGGATCTGAGCATTCAGCATTTACTGCAAGGCCATGATTCACGGCATTTGTTTAGTCAGAATCAGCAGGTCAAACACAAGGCATCATTCAAAAGCAGTAGTGACTCGTTAAATTTTGTAAGGAAGCACGGAATCTCTAAAATTGAGACAAGTTCAATCAATGACCAGAGGTTGACTAATTCTGATTGAATGCACACTAGTCGACGATAGTTGGACTAGTCTAGTCAGCTATTTGTGACCAGCCTACCGAGGTTGGTCGCATCGTTGGTTGCTGTAAATCTTTCTTTATAGCACAGCGAAGAGAGGACCAGTTGTAAGAACAATGCCGGAAAGACATTAGGCCAGTAACAAATGACCATTTTCACTTTAATTTTTGGTATTTTGCCCTATCTGTGGCCACCTTTTCTCCCCGTTGGCCTAACGACCTGACAACGGTCGACTGCATGTACATGTAGTGTCTTTCATGCTTTAACGTCACTGCACATGCGCTGGGTACCAGTACTCACGGAGTAACCACTAATTAACTTGTGGTCCTTGATAGAACTTGCCCTTGGTTGTAACTGTCCTCATGACAGGTGGGCAGGTGGCTAGTTGAGGCATTGCTCTCAGGAGAGACCTTTGCTCACACTGTAATATCTATCTATGTAGACTGGTTGCATTGAACTAGAAGTCAGAGACTGAAGTTTCATTCAGTTTGGTTTGTTTAAGTGAAAAAGGTTTCAAAGGACATTGAAACTATGCCAAGTTTGTAGGAAGAGCATTATCATTGTATCTTTTTGATCCACGGAAGTGAAATGGGGGTGTAGTGAGTAACACCCACCTGATCTACATGCATTTGATTTAACCGGTATAAATCTATGGAGCCAATTAAATCTTCCAATATTTCCCTTCTCAAAGTCAACACTCACGTTGTGCCATTGGAAGAACTTGGTCCAAATTCAGTATTCAATTCCATGAACTTGTACAGTTACTTGACTAACACAATCCACTGAGTAATCCTGTCTTCCAGGCCACAACTTACTTCCGCAGGAAAAGTGGTGCAGTCCCAATCTTTTGAATTCCTCCCCACCCCCATCAGGAAGTGGAAGAGTCTTGTAGGTGCTTTTGAGGGGGAATCCCCATCTGCATTCCCAGTTCTGTTTATTTGTTCTGACCATAATCACTATTATCAAGTCATGAAAGACTTGTGAGGTATTAGGTGAATGAGTTGTTTGGCTGACCTTAAGAAGACTGCAGGTAGATTCAAGCGTATGCAGCAAGAAATTAGAATTCATCCATCCTTTACCACATCTGCATTTTTTGAAGGGTCAACTGTTCTCAGAATATTTATTTTTCATTCTCTGAGCAATTCAATTTTTTTTCAAATTTTAAATCATTTGCTGAACTGAACAGTGACACAGAACGTTTTGTTGATGTAACAGGTTGCATAAATTTATAAATGCCATTTTGTGTACTTTCAATTTAAATTTCACAGTAAGATTTCCATAAATAAAAAATCAATAATTTCAAACGCATTATTAATCGGAATAATTAAATTAGTCCGTCCTGCTTTCTGGCTGTTGCGTCTACTCATGAAGACTTTGAGAACAAGAGCTGAGTCAATTTGAAAAATTCACTTTTTGAATATTCGACCCTCAGTCCGATCAAATATCCAGAAACCACTGGCTGGCAGATTGTTGATGATTACACCATATACAAGTACAAAATCAGTTGCAATAATGCACGCATTATGATCACAATAATACATAGTAGCTCCTCACTTCTAGTACTGTCTCCAGCCATGATTTAGCAAGATTTATGAGAAACAAACAGTACTCCTTGCCCTGTTGAAAATTTCCGTTGAAAATTGTATAGCCCCCGCCACAGTCCTAAATTCTCCAATTTCAATATGATTTTACATACACGCTGGGGGTTAGGAATAATTTTTGAGTTGTAAGATTTCTGTTGCTTATCATTTGAGCTTGGTTGAAACAAGCCTCTATAGTGCAGTTTTTCTCATTTAAATCCAAAGAAAATTCTCTCATTCTTTTTATGAATTTTACATTTAAATATTCAAATTTGAAAAATGACATTCGAATATTTGACAATTTATTTTTGAATACTTTGTACAGCCCTAATGAGAACAGTATTTTGAGATTTGTAAAATCAAATTAAAGAGACCAAGGTGACATGAGCTTTTAAAAGACCCTCAAATATCATTCTGGGCCCTCCAAGAAATCCAAATAAAACAAATAAAAAACGCGAGAGACAAGTTCTGAAGTGAAGTTGTGTTGTAATCAAGTACATTGCTCCCCGCCATCCAAAAAGTCTTATTTTCCCAAGCTGTTCAAACCATTTTGCATTTTTTAAAAATCGAGTCCAAATTTCTGTTGCATGAATTGGTGAAAGCCTTTTCTTTTGACGACCTATATTAAAATTACGACGAATTTGATGTAAAATCGAAAACAAGTTAAAGTGATATTTTGGTAGCCCATGCAAGTTGTAGGCAAAATGAGAGTGGTAGTAAAGTAGAAGGAACATGCTAAATGCTTAAAATTGAAAACAAAAAATCAGTTTTGAGCTGGAGAGATAATTTGCATCTTACAGATATTTTAATCTTCTCATACTTGTCAATTTTTAGACAAGATACACCCCCAAGATTTGTGTTGCCATGGAAAGAGCGACTTCTCCAGCTTCCTACCAACGGAACCCCAACCCCACCATAGCCTTCCAGCCTCATGCCCTTGTTTGGGACTTTGGCTGGACCACCAATGGCCACTTTGCTCCGAAACAAGCAGCAGGATTGCATGTTGGCCAGCCCACTGTACATACATGTAGCCCAACTGTGCCTGGTACCCATGCCCATTCACCGGCTAGCAAAGGTGCATCTCCACAACCAGCTGTCTTTACATTCAACACCTGTCCATCAACACTTGCAGGTATGGCTACTGTACATGTGTACACCTATTTTTGCCAAGACCATTTGACCTCATGGGTTAGCATTCAGAAAAATTTGTCATTATTCTATCACGTTACTTATAAATCTAAGAGAATCCATGATCAACCAACCACGGGAAGCTTGTGGAGTTGTCCTGAATCAAAGGCCCGTGGCTAGGCTACATGTATATGCCATGCTTTATCACACTAAATTTAAATAAACAATTTCTTCAAAGTTCAGTATGGCAAGAAATTTGGCTCGGCAAATTACACTTGGCATGGCAAGCCTCTGTACTTGACAGGGTATGCCACGCTATCAGTGTTCGGAACAGTAATTGCCTGACAGTTTTCTATTAACCTCAATGTTTAGCGCAATTGCTGTGCTATTGCAGTGCTGTTGTTATGCCCAACAATCCTGAATCCTACAATTTCAATTTGATTTTACACACACCCTAGTCAAGAAATAGTGACTGTTGTTGAAAGAAACAAACACTAGTTCTTTGTTGTTGTGATTTTGACCCTAAAATTTGAGTTTTGTCAACTTTGTGAAAAGTAATAAAGTTTAATATCTTATTGAAAGTCTGAGTGTGGTGTGAAAAAATCTCTACCGTTTACTCTCAAAGTCTTACTCAATGCTAAAGCTCACAACGTTAAAGCTAACACATACAGTGTACCATGTACATGTAGACTTTTGCTGTCGGATCAGATACCTATTTCAAAATTTGAAAGTGAAAGAGGGGCTCTACCTCAAAAATAAATAATTTATAAAAACAATTTTTTAAAGAGTGCAAACAAAAGAAAACACAACCTGAGGCGGGTCATAAAGCGGGTGGAAGAAGCAGGTTCCAAAAAAAAGTGTGCAATTGTTTCAGTAGATTCCTTTGCAGTTTCATGGTTTCAGTATCCTGTGAAACCAAAGTCATGTTTGTCTTCGTTCTCGTGTTGTTGGCATAGTATGGGCAATAACATCACAAATGTGTATCCAATGTGCAGCTTCCAGTTTCAGGTACAGCTAGATAAAGGATGTGAGATTTAAACGGTGCCAGAAAAAAAAAATGAAATCGTTTTCCTCATTTGGTAAACCATAAATGGAGGTACGTTTCTTTTGGAAACTGCTGAGAGCAATATAGAGGACTTTCAGTCACATGAGATTGAGGGTCAGCGTTCAATTTAGGCCTACACAGATGTGCTCAGAAACATGCGTGCCTTTGAAGTCTCTCAACATTCTTGTGTACATGAAATTGCCAAAAGAAATATCCAGACAAAGTAGGCTTCCTGAAATGCCTTGCCCATCATGCTACATGTACATGGACCAGTATGTCACATGAAAAACCTTGATCGAGGTTATGAACAAAAATGACATATTGTCAGCACTCCTTATTAATAGATTTACATTTGCTGACTACATAATTCAAAGACATTTGCTTTCAGTTCTAAGACTCCATTGTACAATACATGTAAATTGGTACATAGAAAGCACAGGTTGTGGGCCTGCCATCCTTTTTGACACATGATTGAGAAGGAGTCCTTTATGCGGGGATTTTGGCTTGAGGGAGGCAAAGGAGTCACTCTCTGCACCCCTCCTGCACCTCTCTCTGCACCCCTCCTGCACCTCTCTCTGCACCTCTCTCTGCACCCCTCCTGCACCTCTCTCTGCACCTCTCTCTCCACCCCTCCTGCACCTCTCTCTGCACCTCTCTCTGCACCCCT
>NW_019091556.1:302436-350374 GCF_001949145.1 Acanthaster planci
CTGCACCTCTCTCTGCACCCCTCCTGCACCTCTCTCTGCACCTCTCTCTGCACCCCTCCTGCACCTCTCTCTGCACCCCTCCTGCACCTGAATAAAGTGGAAGAATAAGAAGAAGAGAACAAATCAAGAAGGAGAAGGAAACTAGAGATCACTCTTATGTGGCCTACAACTTTTATGGGCGGCAAAAGTTTGCAGCAATACCGGTATTACCTTTTGGTTGGTTTTCTATTTTGCCTCAAATTTGTTCAAAGTGGGCATTTGTCATAAGAGTATGTGTATTGCCATCTGGTGTTCCGATAGCTGCGTGGGATTTTTCAAATTTTTGAATTATTGTTTTACTTTTGCACCAACTGCCAACTATAGTTTTAGCAGCTACCGGTATTTGTAGGAAAAACACGACTATGACGTCAAAAGAACAGACCCTTCAAACCAAAAAAAGGAAACAGTAGGTTGGAATCACAATTAAGTTTACTTGAAAAATACCTCTGAAATAACTGCCTTCTACTTGATTGTTCAAAAGTTTCTCGCTGATGGGTGTTTCTTCCCCTTAATTCCATCATAACCAAAGCAGCATCTCCCGATTTACCGTACATCGTGTACACTTGGCAACATAGTACAGTGTGTACGTACCGTTCTGACTTCAGCAATATCAGACAGCTTTAAAGAAAATTGATCACGTAACCATTTGGCGGAAAAAAGACCTGGAGTAGTTTGTTTATTTTAAATGGTGTGATGGTTCGTGAAATATCATTAACTCACTGGTTCATACCGGTATCTACACGCTGATCGTATTTGTGAGTTAGGCCTTATTCTTTTTTCTCCAATAACTTGCCATGAAGTTTCCCTTACTAGTGAATGGGGCAATAGTAATTTAAGTTCAACATGAGGTGTTAATCGACTTGATCAGGTTTGCAAAACTACGCAATTACTGTGTTCCACTTTGGTGACCAAAACGACACTTTTTTGAAGCCAGGCAATGGAATCTACATTTCTGCAAAGGAAATACCGAAGGCCTACATGTGAGTGGAATATTTTTTCAGGTAAAAGGCCTTCCGTGACAGGAAACAGAAAGGTTGAATCTAGGAAAACACCTTTGGGCGTTGGCTTAACCAACTGTGTTAATAACAGACAGTTTGATTTACCCTTGGTTCTGATACTGTGCATGAAATGAAAGTATATTTTGAAATGGACTTGTTGCGTGTATATATAACGTAGTAATGCTGCTTTTCATCCAGAAACGTAGCTTTAAGACACACATCCATGTAGGTGTTACAGAACATTAAGTGTTATTGTTTCAGATGTGTGTGTAGAATTGATTGGACTTCCTTTTAAGATCAGGAGTGAAGCTATTTTTGTAAGGTTGTGTGTTCATTGATAGTGATATGATTTCAGAAATGTTTGTTACTTGTGTTCACACAGAACTGTTCATGCATTTGTACTCGACATCTCGTAAGAGCCAATTCAAGACGAGTAGGGTCCAGGTTTCAAACTTTGCCTTGGCAGGTGGTCCAGGTGCGAGACTAACCAACATTCAAACCCAATAACCTGCAGCATTTGTTTATTTAAAAGCTGAATGCAGCTGGTGGTGGGCCCATGTTAGAAATTGTGGACACAAGACACACCTGTTTGTGTATCTGGAAATGATTGGCATTTTGCTTGCCATTCAATCAAAGTGAGATAAACTTGAGGATGAGCAGAGTATAATCCACACTTACAAATGGTTGAAAAATAAAAATGTTTGGTGTCTGGCCGTTATTTCTCTCATGGCATCATGACCACAGTGACACATAATGGCAGCAAGCTTCTTGCCAGGGACGCAGAAAAGTTCAGAGTAAACGGGATGAGAATGAATCATTAACGTTAATTGACAGGTGAAGGATATAATAGACAGAATCTATGCCCACTGCAGCAACACATGTAAAAGCAGCATTGACAAAGGAAGGCTTGTTTTTGTTTTGGGGAACAAAATGCAGTGTGAGGTGGGGAAAAGATGACCCTACATGGTCCATCCTGCTCTACTCAGAAGGGGGACTCCAACCACCCACCCACGCCAGAATCTAAAACTTTTATTCACGATACAAATCAGATTGACTATCACCAGTTAAAAGTTTCACCTAAAGTGAGAAAGGGAAATAAATTTGCTTCACCACTAAAAACCGAATTGTGAACAAAAAATGACAGAAAATAGATTGAAGAAGAGTCTGATGACCAATGACATGTACATGGATTCAACATCTGCAATTTAATGAAAGAAAAGTGCAGAAAAGCTGCTCTGTAGATATTGTGGCATTGTGCAAAATTACCATTTTTCTGTCAAAGGATCTTTTCGGTGAGTTACTCCCCCCCCATTGCAGCAGCAGCTGTGCGAAGAAAAGAAGTAAGAAGAGACAGTTTTCTGAGAAAATGTACCCCAAAGATAATGTTGCTAGTGAGGAATCATCCTTCCTGAAAGTACACTAATAACCTGTAAACGTGACATTTACACGGTACCAAGTTTAGCACTGAGGATTTCCTCTGCATTGTGTTTCCAGCATTACAGCCAGGCGATCAGAGCTGGTTGACCTTTCAAATTTTCTAAAAGGAAACACGAGTCTCCTTAAATATGTTTACTCTACAATAATGTCAGATTCATTCCCAAGAAAAGATCTTTAACAGGCAATAAGTCATGTGGAGGTATCTTGTTCCTTCACGGGAGGCATAAATTTCACCAATCAATTTCACACGCTTCACTTTAATCATGGATTTATTTCGGTACCTTAGCATAAAAAGAAAAGCGCATTTGTTAATTCATTTTTACGAAATTACCCTGGGAATTTGTTATCTTGGTTCCTGGGGTTAAAAAAGATCGGAACTTGGGGATAGTGTTACAAGAATTTCCTGAAAACAAGAAACCTCTGTGGGGTTGTTGTTGGAATCGTATTTCAAGATCATGTCGCTTTTTGTGAAAAAAGTACGGAAAAGTTGTTTTATTTCTATTGGGAATACATCTTTCGAGCTTAAATTGATAAACATTTCCTGAAAAGGCTTCAGTGCCGGAAAAGGTGTCACATTTCAAACTCTTTTGTGATTTTTAAATAAATTCTCCTTTTCCTGCAAAATGGTTAAAAGCAGGTCTAACCTAAGAAATAAAGTAATTTTACAACAATGCAAACCTCTGTCTTATTGGGACTTTGCTTTTAACAGAGGGTTCAGGTTTTAATTTTTTTTATGTGAGAAATAAATCAATGTTCCAGTAAATTGTCCCTTTCTCCCATTTTGTTGGGATGCCTTTATCTAAATTATGGATAGGACCGCAGTTTCAAGCCTTCTTTGATCAATATCTCAACCACCCTTAAAAAAAAAATTGTTGTCTTCTACTAATTCTCATTTTCCAGGCAAATTTCCTCTTCACTGGAACAAAGAAGAGGTGGAAGATTGGCTGAAATGGTGCATCCAGGAATTCTCCCTTGGCGGTGTGGAACTGAGGAAGTTTTCCATGAATGGTAAAGCTCTCTGCCTGCTGACAAAGGACGGGTTCCAACACCGTGCCCCATATGCTGGTGATGTGCTACATGACTTACTGCAAAAACTTCTGGGAAAAGGTATAGTGCTCTTGGAAACGCCTCCATATCTGTCCATGTTGTGAATTTTGTCCTGCCAGTTTTCCATGATACATGTACATGTAATTTGTCTGTTTGGAGACACCTGCCTATTGTGGCCACTTGACCCAGAAGTTGTACATAGTCACCTGTCTAGTATGTTCATACTGACCACCAGCTGTCCATTGTGGCCACTGATAGCTACATAGGTCTGTCCATGATTTCCGCCTATCCACAGCAGCCACATGTCCAAAGTGACCAGTTGTTGATCATACTATACTTGGCCATTGTGACCACTTATGTTTACTGTCCTTGCAAGTTACTGAAATGCACTTGTTCATCGGGAGCCACCTGTCCGTAATGACCAGCCACCTGTCCATAATGACCAGCCACCTTGTAAACCCCTCTTCATTGTGATCCACTGGTCCATATATTGTGGCTGCCAAACCAGGAATATTAAGGACACATTTTAATTCTGACACCCTGTTCAACATGGATGACCGCACTACTAGCCAGTTCATGTATTTGTTGTACATGTAAGTTGGTCGTTCTTAGGTCCAAAGTGTGACATTTTTGTAACTATGTTACACCTGACCTGTTTAATTGGACTTGGAAATAGCATTAAACTTAACTTTAAACTATTGTCATTTGTTTGGCAGGTGCTTTGCATTAGTTAATTACTCTTGGAAATCAGAGATTGCGCTCTAAACTTATACACAGTCTTATATCAGATGTGACAGGGTTCATCTAAAATAAAAATCTGGCCCCGTTTGTATAGAATGACGTGGATCTCTGTCGTGGAAACAGCATTTCTAGGCAACACCCCCAGACAGCTTGAAACTGCCAAATCATCCCTTCCTGTTTCCAGAGGAAGCCAAACAAACCAGAAATGAACAACAAAGATTTGACTTGTGGTTTATCTTCTCTGAAACTAAAAAAGTGAAGTTAATGAAAGGAAAGGAAGTATCCTTCAAAATTCCAAAAGAACTACTAGTTCCGTAGCATGTGTATTTTTATGAAACTATCAAAATGTTTCTTCAAGTCTTGCCATAAATAAGCCTTTTTTGGTAGTTAGTTCAAGGAGACATGAACATCATACTTCAATGTATGTTGAACAGCTGTCATTACAAGGTAGTCCCCCCCCCCAAGGGCAACCCTAAAGTAACATTTTATTGTCTCCTAATGCAATTGACAGAAATTGCTGCGTAAAATTGAAGATTGGAATAGTGTATTTTTAAAACTGAAGACTTCATTGAAATTTAATGAGGTGTTAAATAAAATTTGATTAGAAAACAGGGTAAAGTTTAATTTGACAGCACAAGCAGCATTGCTTTGAGAGAAAATGGATGTTACTTTTAGGTTTGGTGTTTTTTTGTGGGGGGGTGCCGTAAAAAGTAATATCTGGATGTACCCAATAAATAGCATTCAGTCTTGTCCCAGATGCATTTTTGTAGGTTTTGTCTAGGTTTTTTCAGCAAAATAAATTTTCAAAATAATATTGTGTTTCAGTATAATCGGACTTAATGTCCTATAGTGGAACTCAATTTGCACGATCCAATCACAGGGCATTGGTATTATTAATTCACCGTAAGTTGGACAAAGGTACAAGTTTTCCCCTGTTTCCAGGTAGTTTCTGTTCATTGGCATTTTGACTTGGGAAATTATGCAAACTTGCCAATGCTCATGGGAAATGGTACTTGCTAGCAGTGCACCAAATATTGCACGTGTACGTGCACAGTACGCCATGAACACACTTTGTACCAGTTGGTTCCACTCTGATGGCCACACAACAAACAAGGAAAACAGGGAAGTTTCCAGGCCAACAGACCTCTGGGACGGTCCCTTTAGGCAAACTTCCCAGAACTCAAACTTGACTCTGTTGCAAATATCATTAACCTGTGCCACTTGTTGCTTTTATGGGAAAACAGGTGAAATACATGGTGCAGTGCCAAACATACGGTATGCTACGTACATAATACTAGTACATGAATTGCTAACTGGCTTACTTTTCATAAATTAACAGGTTTTTGGTGTAAATATGAAAGTAGTCATATTCTGAGAGGTGGTATTTGTCAAAGATGTAACTAGTTGTCTTTCTTCTCTGCATCCTTGAAAATGGACTTTATCAGTGAGCAGTGATACAGTCTACAGCTGGTTAAGCAAGACTTTGGATACCTCAAACTACATACATGTAGTTTATTGTTTTCATTTGTAGAAGAAAGCTAAGAAATTCTTTTGAATCAAATCGACATTGTTGGGAAATAACTGAGTCATGGCCACACCTCCTAGCTCCAGGCATATCATGCCCCTTAATCACAGTGTTGTTCCATGGAGTAATTGCTGGTGCTAATCCATTGTGATTTTGTACAAATGAAATTTCTTGACTTTGTTTCTCCCATCACAGATGGAATCCAATACTACCCACCAGTGCCCGGTATGCAAATGAAGCCCACCTCCTCAGCCAATGAGGCGATAACATTAGCCAAGCACCTCTGCTCCCCAACAACAGCCATCAATGGCAAGAGTCAGAGGGACACACAGGAGTATAGACAAGGTGCAAACCCAAAAACAAATCTGAGCAATCTCTAATTATTACAGTGTAACAGCTAGAGTGGATGTAGCAGTTAACAGAACAGTGTGCTGTCAACTGTCCTTATTTCTCCATGAACAGCTGGCGATCTTTTGTGCATTATATATTCAGCTGGTAATAATCTACTCTCCGCTACATTTGAAAACCTCTTCAATTCATCATATGAGCACACAGTTTTCATTTTAAATCTTGGTAGGTCAGAAATCGGAGCACCTGCCAAATCTTCTTGTGCAGTGTCCTCAATTCAGAACAGAAGGGAACTTTTTACAAACAATGGACTTCAGAAATGAAATTTCCATATCAACCGTTTGCCTCTCTTTTGTGATTTTCAATTGTATTAGAATACATTGTAGGATCTAGATGCCTAAACATGCTAGTGTGTTACTGCTGTTGGGCCAAGAAAAAGGTCAAATGAACCCATGGTATGGAGGTAAGGAAGCAAACAGAATCAAACCTTTTACTTGTTTTGATCCAAATTAGCTGTGGTTGCCATCACAAGTACTGCAAACGATGCGATGCCAAGCTCTCAAAATAAAGCAGAAGATCGCTACAGTGGCCCCTCCATCGCTGGACACTCTCAGGAAGATACTGAAGAGGAGAAGAATATGCCGTTGAATCTCAAAATATCAGGTATGTCAAAATATGCTTAATAGATTTAAGAACAAACCTGGAAAAGTAAAGTTGTGTTCAAATAAGCTTTTAAGAACTACAGCAGTGTCTTTTGGCCACACTTGCCGGCATGTTTTATCGGGTTAGTGCTAAAAGGTCATTACAGCAAAAATATAACTTTTGAAAGTACTCTTAAGGCCTCACTCTGAGCATGAAAGAAAAGGTGTATTGAAACAAACTATATTGTTTTACTTTTAATTTATTAAACTAGTTTTCAAGGGCCAATATATTTAAATTTCAATTAATTTCTTTTAAGAATAACATTTTTCAATAAAGACCTTTTAATGTAATTTTTTCATGAAGGTCCTTTTAGCACTGACACGATTTTGCAAACGGCAAAATAACTTAGACCCTCATGTAGCTGCATAGACAAAACTCAGGAATGGCCTAATATATACATGTAAGTGCCCTTCACATGCTGTGATTCTTTTAAGCCATTTGCCACACACTGCCCTCTGTAGAGTGTGCCAAAGGTTCACACAGTATGAGCATACATCTAATCATCGCAGGGGTTAAACCCTAAAAGTCGTCCTCATTGATAAAATAATGATTTCTCTCATGCCCTGGTGATTAACACTGCTATTTCATGAAATAGAATTCATTTTTTCAAGCTGTTGAAAAGAATTCTTTTTCCTATCAGAAGTTGGAAGTGAGAGTCCCCGTGATTCCAGATGCATCTCTCAGGCACTTATTGAGGACAGGATATCCCCGCCTGCTCATCCCCTCTCTGCTGTTAGTGCCTATTTGTGCCTCCCTGACCATCCAGCATTGACCTGCACAGCAAAGCCAATACGTGGTCTTAACAGTAGATCACCGCCAGTGGGAGGTCATAGTGAGAGGTCATCACCAGCTGAAAGTCATGCCAGGAGGTCATCCATATCACCAGAGAGTCAGTACAAACGGAAGTCTCATGTCTTTACTGGTTATCCGACTGTTTACACTGCTCCTGCCTCTTATCCCACCCCTGCCACCATTTCAGACACACACTGTGGCTCTCATGCCCAGGCCTCAGCTTTACCTGTGCAGCCTGATTTTAAAAATGGATGGGAGAGTTGGAATCGGTACTGTGACATGAGTACATTCATTAAGTACAAAATGAACAAAGAGGGCAAACTGGCTGAAGCTGATGTAGCAAGATGCCGCCAAGTAATAAAAGATGGTTGGAAGGAGGGTGGTCTGAGTTCGAAGGAAGAGCAGCATCAGTCTCCTGGTGGACAAAGTGAACAAGGGAAGCTGTTTAATGGAGTCAAAAGCAATCCTCGGCTTTCCATCACTGCTAACCAGTCTCGCTATGACAGTAACTCTGACCCTAATAGACAAATGGTGAAGACTGCACACGAGGTACCAGTTATCAGGACAACAAGAGAACAATACCGAAGCTGTTCTCCTGAAAGAGCTTCAGATGCGAGCTCAGCTTCCATCGGGTTAAAGTCCATTGCCCAGCCCATACCAGTGAGACTTCTGACAGACACAGATGCATGTAATGCACCCATCTATGGCTTACCTCCAAGTTCATATGTCAGCCATCAGCAAAAGGGGACTTCGGACGAGAGACATTGTCCCAAAGTCCAGAGTGCATTCTTTCCCCAGAAGTCACGAGAGGGTCTGCTGATGTCATCAGCGACAGAATGTCGGGAGGGAGTCGATAATGTCTCCTTCAAACAAAAAGGAGGTGAGCTGCACAGAGTTGTCTCCAACAAAGTTCTTTCTAGAAAAGGTTGAACCTCTCTCTAGACCACATGCACCATATTCTTGGAGAGGTAAAATGAGCTCCCAGTGAGTTAAGGATAGGTACAGTGGCTGTTGTGCCCCTGCATCGTATTACAAAGTTCGCAAGCTGGGATGGGACACTGATCAACTGTGCAGGAGTGTTTAATCACCCACTTCCATGTACCCATTATTAATGAGATTTTTGCTGCAGAAGATACTTGTCATAGTTTTTTCAAGAGTATTTCCATAGTAACGAAAAAAGCTTTTGCTTTAAGATTGTGTGAAACTGGAGTGGTCAGCTGAGGGTCTGTGCTTTTGATGTCGGGGTCATGTTTTTCCTACAAGTGGCTGCTAAAGTCGGGTTGGTTGTTGATACAAAATTAAAAGATTAATTCAGAAAATGTTAAAAGTCTCACACAGCTATCAGAACACCAGATAATAATACACACACTACTTTATACTAAATGAAAACAAAACCCTTTCTAAAATCAATGGGAAAATTGTCCATTTTGAACAAATTGGAAGTAAAATCGAAAACCAACCAACAGGTGATATTTCTGCAAACTTTGGCCGCTCATTCCAGTTGAGTTGAGGCAAAATAAGAGTGGTCAATGTGACTGGTCTTTTCCAGAGTGCCGACTTCTGTGGGATTTCATGGCCCAGCTTCTCAGTAACGAAAAGAACACCTCCTACATCCGCTGGGAGGACAAGGAGAAACTCATCTTCCGCTTTGTTGACCCCAACGCCTTTGCCAAAATGTGGGGACTTCAGAAGAACCGGACCAACATGACTTACGAGAAGGTGTCTCGTGCACTTCGGTATTACTACAAGACTGATATCATTGCTAAGGTGCCAGGGCAAAAACTAACATACAGGTAAACAGTCAGGGAATAAGGCACCAACCTGCCTATCCTACCGGTGTGAATTCTGGAGGTTTTGTTATAGATTTCAGAATTGTTACTCACATATTGTGGATAATGAGAGGTTTAATCCTTTGGGGTATGCTAATTTGGCACTCTGTATTAAAAGCATATTCAAGATTCACCAAACCAAAGCCATTTGTTTGTCATTTCTACCAAACCTTTTGCTGAAATGTTTCAAGGATTTCTTTCATCCCCTATCTCACATTTTTGGGGAAAAGAACAGCTTTTGTTCACACGTTAGGACTTGTCACAAGAAAACTAAGACTTCTTCCAATGCTGTGTTTCAGACTTTCAGTATCGTGTTGGCTCTCTGTGTAAATGCTAGTCAAAGTCGGCAGACATTTCTCTTCAGCATTTGTACCTGTACAAAATAAATCAAGTGTTAACACTGTGTTGCCGGTAATTTTGCTTTCACGTGCTTAGATTCCTGCAAGACCCAAAAGACATTGCCAATGCTCCTCGTTTCTCCAAATCCAAGAAGAAAACAACAGCCAGAGAGGGTGGCCAAACCTCCGATGGTGCATCGCCAACAGAGAGTGATCATTCCGGCTCACTTGACTCAGATGCAGAAAGTGCGTCGTCCGACTCCACAATAGTTGCTGCATCACAGGACATGATGGAAACTGTTACCATGGAAACAGACTCCAAGAAACAGAAAACAATGGAGGTCAACATTAAGGAGGAACCTTGTTAAACAGACGTGCTCCAGCATTGTTTATTCCTCTGTGCATCTTTGTCAAAGTTACACGTAAATATGGTCATAAATTACCAAACACTAACAGTGACTCCTGGATGGACAGAAGGAACTGGGTGGGGTGAATTGGCTTGCCTAAGGACACAGCATGTGACCAGCAGCTGAATTCTAACCCCTGTGCCTTCCGATCTTGACTCATAAGTTCATTCTCTCAATATTATATTGTGATGGTGAAAATCTTCAACTGGATCTTCTTGAAAGCTTAGTTTCAAAATCTCACTGTGGTGTGATATCTTAGCAGGAAAATTTTTCAAAATTAGAGAACCTGTCTTTAAATTTTTCTAAGGCTGTCAAGAATGTCTTTCAGGTTCGAATATTTTGGTGTATAAATAGTAAATGAAATCTTTACTCAGCTTGCCGTTTTGCACAGTGAAACAGAATGTTCCATGATCTTTACTTTGGTTTGTTTTTGTATGTAGCATGGATAGAGTGTGAAACAAAATATTTTCTGATCTTTACTTTGATGTGGACTTGTGTTTGTACATATTAACAGGAATTTTTTGTAGCTGGTCCCAGGTCAAGGAACATAAGCCAAACAGCCGTCTTGTACATAAACATGGTTTTAGTTGGCTTAATGGCTGAAGTTGAGAGTATTCCTTGTTGAGTGTACCTTGAGTGATCAAGAGTATACTCTTCATCAGACTTGGAGAATACTCTTGCATCAGGTGGTTATTTCAAGATGGCAGAATGGTAACCGTTGGCCATTCATACAATGTGATCCAAGAGTTAGGCACACACAGCATGTTCCTTTAGCCACAAGTATCGAGAGTAACGAGCCTGAACTTGGCAATGTGTTGCAGTGAGTGGAGTCCATCGCAAATCATCCTGTCTGATATGAACTCAAGTCAAAGCTATTCCAATGATCTGTGACGATAATATAATTATCGTAGCATAGATGGGCCAGAGAAATAACAAGTTGTCAAAATTTGTTCTGATGCTGAAAGAAATAATCCAAATGCCTTACTTTGAAACAACTAACTGTAATACAATGTAATTACATTTTTTCAGTGGCCGAGACTAGGACAGTTCAGTTTAAGACAGGATCCAGTTGACACATACATGATTGGTTGAAACAGGCTGCAAAGTTTAGAAATAATCACATCAGGTTTGCCAAATGGAAGATACATGTTTACATACCCTCTCCAAAGTGGTGCCGACAGCTACACCCTCAAGATGTACTATGCCCAAACTTGGTTGCTGAACTCAACTGCAGAGTCCAGACACCCAAGGTTTTAAACCCAGGCTAGGTCCCAGCGCCAGGGCTTAGACAAAAGGCCATGCAGATTAGAAATTCCTCTTATACTGAAAATGGGTGGGCCAAAGAGAGTTCATAACAAAGAAAGGAATGTTGGGTGGCTGGTCTGGATTAGTCCACATCTTCCTCAGGGTGGGAGCTGGCTAGATTATTCCATAATATGAGCGGGGCCTACTTCTCACTACGATATCAACTTCCACTCTGATAATGAAAGTCTTGCAACCAGTGGAAACTACAGCTGCTGTTTTAACCAACTTTATTGAAGAATTTGTAGGGTTCCCACAAGACATGGCAATGCCTGTCACCAACATTGTAATTGCTACTTGTAAAGTGTAAACTAAACTTTTATTTCATGCAATTATGTTAGTAGAGTACTGTAACCGTACACAACTCGCTTAATAATTCTACATTGATCGCGAACATAAAAACATCTACTGTAAAAGTTATTTCTCTAACAATGCTTGCACAAGAAAAAGACCGCTACTTTTGATAAAGATATATGTACAAATTAAAATAATGGCAGAAATCAGACAACCTGATTCTTTTTGTCAATGTTACTTCATGAAGGTCCTTTCTTGGAGAGTTGCGTTATCTTATATGCGAATTTGTCAATAATCTAAATATGAAGTTGTTTTGAAATTTATAAATAAATCTTACATAAATTTTGGGACCTTGGATAAAATAAATATTCCTCTACAACGAACATGTAACACTCTGAAAACCAAAGGTTTTTAGTCAAAGGGCAAACTGGCATTTTTCTGCTGAAACTTGTTTCGACAAAATTATAATTTCCCTCGTTTATAAATGTTTGAATTATTCACGAGTTGGCTGTGACACAGTGAGTTGTAAATAAAAATAGTCATTTAAGTGCGAGGTTACAGACTAGGAACTAAAGATTTCTGGACACAGAATGCAATTGATGTACATTTAAGCTGGGGTTAGTGGAGTCTTGTGTATGGCCCAATATGTCGTAAAAGATGACCTAATTTTGAAACTGTTTTAGCATGTGGGCTCAATACAAAATGACTCTTATTACAAAGCATGCAATGACCTCTAATTAGGATGATACACCAGGAGCAGATCCACTGAGGGCCACAGGGGTCTATGCTCAAACCCCCCCCCCCCAGGGTGACTTTTTTCTGATTCCTTTCCCTTCCTTCAATAAGCTGTAAAAATGCGTGTCTGTAAAAAACATACCCCCCCTTCCCACCCCGCCCCAAAATGTTGGTTCTGGATACGCCCTGCACATCACATACAACTGTCAACACATGGCATGGATCAAGCGAATAAGAAGAAAATTGTCAGTTTCTTTGATAGTGCACCTAGTCAACATGGTTGGCGACCCGCCTCTTCCATTGCCAATGAGGGGATATTTTTGCTTTGATAACAAGAGATGCCTTCTCATGTTGGCTACAGACACACCTGTGCCTTCTCCTTTTTTTCTCAATTTTACACACACTAACTTAATTTACTAGAAATCAATAAAAAATGCATTAGCACATCTGCTCCAAGCATAATTTGGAGTTCTAATAACTTAGCAAGATTTCAAGAATAAAAATATAACCATCTACCTAGTTTGGAAAAGCCATTATTTTGAAAGTACTGTTGTTACATGTCCCCACAAACAGAGTTATGATGATGTTTTCATTACACGCCTCTTCTTATTCATGTACTAAAATTCTGCCACTTCATCTACAAAATGAAGACACTTCCAGCATTTACTTAACAAACTGCATTCACATGAGAAGTCACAAATTAAGACACTTTGTCAAGAGACTTCAGTTCAGGAAGATAAGGATTCATTTGGGCTATAAAAAGCCAATTCTTCAAAGATAAGAAAAACTGAATAATTTCAGATAGGCGATGTCAAGGGCCTATGTATAGAGGTTTTTCAAGTGACATAACATGAAGGGCAAAGACATTTCATGAACTGTAACATTACGTAGGAGGTGTGTGCATTTTCAAATCTGTGCATTTCTATTGTCTATTAGAATGTGGAGAAGCTTCAAAGGTGTGTACATTTCCGCACACATCTGTTTAAAATGAACAATGACTGTCAATAATCATGTGACTGAAAATCTTCTACACACTAGTTCACTTCAAAGCTCGCATTACGATCATGCCATCTACTATCAACATTTTCCCACTTATTTTGTCTTTTTGCTGTCCCTAGATGCTCCATTCTGAAGTGCCTCTCCGTTCTGTGCCTCGGCAGTCCTAGGCTTGCTTGATAAGGAGCGCTCTGACTTAGGCAGTCGCTCCTTGCGGATGTAGGCGTGGATGTAGAAGTTGATGAAGAGAGAAAAGATGGTGATGCCGTAGAGGATCAGTGCCCAGTGCATCCAGCGAGGAAAGTTACATTCAAAGTAGAGAGACTGGCAAGCATGGAACAAACCAACGACAAACTGGCCCTGTAGTGAACGGCACAAACCAAATACCCTCTACTTTAGTTTTCTAAAAAAAACAACAAAAAACCAGAGTCTCCTAGAGGGGAACATGCCACACTGTTCAAATGATCAAGATCTTTTTTTTACCACTGGTTCTCAGCAGAGCGAACAAGATTTTTATCCAAAACCTACCTGCAAACCGATTTAACCCACTGACTTCTTAAGTGATGGAATGAAGGTCTGTGGAAGAAACAGATGTGCCAAGTTCCCGCTTCTGTGCCAATCATGGCTGTATTCTCAGTATGGGTTCTGATACCAAGAACTATCTTACTTACAAATTGCATTTGAGTGAGGTAACGTTTCCACCAGAGGTATTTCTGCATGCGTGGACCCATTGCTGCTAGCAGGTAGTAGGAATACATGATAAAATGAATGAAGGAGTTGAGTGTTGCACCAAACCATGCTGTAAATAAGGAACAAACATGAACTCCATCAAAAGTTATCAACCTTACAGTAATATCAAGCTATTCAAATGAACTGCAAGAAGTGTTTCTCTGTCACTTTTCACCCTGTTACTTGTGACTGGTCTTGTCATGGTTTCGATTACAAGGCTGAACAATCCATGGATTTTGCCCTCCAATAAAATCATTTTACTCACAGACCTCACTTATTTGCTATACTTGTGAGAAAGAACACAAAAATCACATATTTGAAGAAATTTTGGCCTCTCTAAATAGAACAGGCCATTGCTTGTTTTGGCATTGTGCAACTTATTACATCTTTGTGCAGAGCGGGTGACATATGGTTGTGGCTTCAGAGTTCCCCTAGAGTTATGTGTAATGTCAAGCCATAGCCAAACAATTTGGACACAGTCTTACAAACTGTAAATATACTGTAAATATATATGTTGAAAGTTACATGTACACCATTCTAATGCAAAACAGTCAGGTGTGGTATATCAAACAAAACTCTATTCTGAGAACTCGGAATGCTTCCAGTGGAGTGACCCATCAGACACACTCTGGTCTCATTGATAGCAGAGTAAAAGTGGCCGTTTGGGGCATATTCCATTGATCTTTTTGTTTTTAAAAATGAGATGGCTACAGAGTACGTGTACCGTGATGCCATTTAGAACCAGAGATTGTAGTGCAAACGAATAGAGTACCAGTGTGTGTTGGTTCATGAGCCGGTTATCACACTCATGCGTTTTACACACACCACTGTGAACGAGACATAGTCACTTCAGTACTCTGTATACACCTTCCTTTCCTGCACCAACTTGGACTTACACTGTCCTCCTGCCACCCACTTGATGCCAATCCACCACAGACCAAACATGCTGGCATGATGGTAGACATGAAGGAAGGTCAACTGACTGTTCTTCTTCCTCAAGATGAAGAAGACGGTGTCCAGCATCTCTACAAACTTGGAGAAGTAGAACCACCACAGCGACATGGCAATCTGTGGCAGAAAATCACCATTGCTTCATTCTCAAATCTACTGAAGCTGTTAAAGTTAATGTAGACTTAAAAGACTTAATATGTATCATGTGGTCAACCTGCAGGTTATTGGCATTGTACACACCTATTGAGGGCGGTATGATGGTCAGCCAGGCATTAATTAAATAGCATAAAAGTACCAGCATGCACTGTGCAGCACGATATATATGCTTTTTCAACTTCACAACATTGGTATGCACAAATGTGCCTCTCTTCACTAATCCGCAGTCTTCATCACTAATCTCTAAAATTTACAGCCAGTAGGGGGCGCTGTTTACCCGGTGTTCATACTCCTCATAGCTGTAGACCACTTCTTGGCAGCTGAGGCTGTAGCCTAACTGGTACCCGCATATCACATTCTACAGACAATTCAAAATGATCACATTAATTGGCTACATCAACTTTGGCAATTTACATATTTGTTACTGGGTATAATTTTGAAGTTTGAGAAAGAATGTTTTGATGTAGAAGACACAGACGCCACCCTTCTGTTTGTGGGGGATGGGTGGGATCACTGGAGGCAATCAAATCTGCACAGCATCAGTGGTAGTTGAGACCACTTAAAACCTTCACAAGGCCACACAAGACCAACACACGACCTCCAGTCTGAATTCAAGCCACAAGCTATTCAAATGAACTGCAACAAAAGTATTCCTTTGTTATTGTTCACCCGGTTACTTGTGACTGGCCTTGTGATGGTTTCGACTACGACACTGCACGGTACTGAAAAAGATTGTGGGTATAAAACACTGATGTCCATGTGAACTTGATAACCAATCACAGCTGGCTTACTCCATCAGAACTTACTAGGCAGATGTTACTAAACACAAACTAACTCATAAGGTTGCTCTACGGTCAGGCTATTATATTGCCACTGGCTGCATACAATTAGAGTTAGATTTCGAGTCATGAGTCATAAGTTGTGTCTGAATCAAGTGGCTGCATCCGAGTGTAACACACCCCTCTAGGAGAGGTGACCACAGCCACAAACCAAACGTTTTCTCCTTGGCATCCATTTGTTTTTCTGGCGGCAGACATTTGATTTAGACACGGTCATGAAAAGCGTCACTACTAACCTCTTTCAGAATGTGCAAAGATATCAGCATACACACAAAGTTATACATAATCATAGGCCACTTAAGGGTGAAGGGGTCACGGCTAGCCATAACCTTTGGCCCCAACCACACGATGAGTAGATACAGCAGAGTGATCGCAATTGTCCATCTTGGTGAGTCCATAAAGAGCCATTTCTCGACACGGGGATCTGTGGAGGAAATAATCAGGACAGTTTTCTCATCATGAAAAGCGGCGATTACAAATTAGGTAATCGGGTGCAAACAATCTTCACCGAGTAACTCCAACAATTTCACTGAGTAGAGAATCTGCCTCGAGCTGAAGTGCACCCCCGATCGGCAAAAAGAAAGACGGGTGGTTACAAGCAGGTTCTTGCATGCGCTCTGTGTGTATGCAAAGACCATAAATGCCAGCGTAAATTAGTTACGCGTACTAAGAGTGCTCCACATTAAACGCGCATATACTTCCGCGCCTCATGGCGCGCCAATGCCTGAGTACCAAAAAAACACGCCACTTTTGTTCCGCTCGGAGCGGATAAGGCTTGTATGGTGTAAATTCAATAACCAGAATTAGTGTGGTTGCACAACACTCATGGACAGGTGGAACGGGTACGTGACCAGCCTTGTCGACCATTAGGGTATCATGATTTGCCAAATGTACACGCGCGTTAAGCTGAAGCATGTGAGTGCGGTACCACTGCAGTTACGGTGTCTAATTGGATTAGTCTATAGGGATGTAAGATGACTGGGAAGCAAAAGGATAAGAGACGACGTACCACTAAATGTGAGTGTGTGAAGGTAAAACTTATACAGATGGTCAATCTGATCGGTGATGAGTTCTTGTATTGCCATGGTGGCGTTCCTCGATGGTGTTGCTATGACAACAAACCAAGGATGTTCCCCTGTTACTGAAGGACCAAGTTGGAGATGGCTAGGACCTGTTGAAAAACTATGGACATATTTCAAATGAAAACTGTACGTAACGACTCTTAGAATATGTATCATTTAAAAGTTGAACTAAAAAAAGTTATCTCCAAGTCATTTGTTGCACACTACAAACCACAATTTAACTTGTCTACATCACAAATTTGTCGTATATGTGATTCCAGCCTGTCCTCACATCCACCGACTGCAACACAGAGTCACTGTATTACTAGCCTGTCCTCACATCCACCGACTGCAACACAGAGTCGCTGTGTTCCTAGCCTGTCCTCACATCCACCGACTGCAACACAGAGTCGCTGTGTTACTAGCCTGTCCTCACATCCACCGACTGCAACACAGAGTCGCTGTATTACTAGCCTGTCCTCAGATCCACGGACTGCAACACAGAGTCGCTGTATTACTAGCCTGTCCTCTGATCCACGGACTGCAACACAGAGTCGCTGTGTTACTAGCCTGTCCTCAGATCCACGGACTGCAACACAGAGTCGCTGTGTTACTAGCCTGTCCTCACATCCATCGACTGCACCACAGAGTCGCTGTATTACTAAGAGGGAATCCTCTACTCATTTTATAAAACATGTTGAAATTGCACTTCGTTGGACATTGGTCAGCACGTGCCATTCATGATGCAAAACAAATATTTGAAGTGGCTTACTGCAGGAGGTTGATTTGTTTCCTTAACCTTATATTTGTTTGCAGTACTCTGGCAAAGTTTTCCATTTAGACAAGCTGAGTACCGTCAAACAGAAATGACCCGCTGTGGAACCGGAAGCCTAGACTTCGGAAGTGTTTTAACTGAAATAATTCTTAAACAATGAATAGTAATCTATTTATCACAGTATGATCTTTCATTCAATTCAGTTGCAATTTTTTAGAGGAAATTGTGACTTGGTTATTACAACTATGGAGGTCCACATTGTCACACATTACTTGCTGAGAAACTGAATTTAACATCATTGTAAAATTATGCGCATCTATAAATAGGAGCATCCACAAAGCACAATACATCCTTCATTCCCTATAAAACCTGTGCAAAGTAACTCTACAAGAGTCCAATCTTTATTAAACTCAGCACATGTGCACTGAGCACATCAACGGTTAACGGTAACTTTCTGGCTGACCTGTCTCGAAACGCCTGTTTCGAAAAACTGAGAACTTCATAAACTTTGAGTCAAATGGATTCATGGTGAAGGAATTACCTCCTACAAACTTGGTACGGCCAAGAAAATGAATTTACTTTGATGACGCTGTTACCAAGTTTAGACAACATGATACATGTTTTGTTTGTGGGAAAAAGTTCCACATACTGACAACACTGCCTAGTGCAGAAAAGTAGGAGACTTGCCTGAAAAAACCTAAGTGTTTTCTTAGTAAATAATGTTTGGGAATTTTCCCAGCTAAATTTCACTTTTTAGGACATGTTATCACTTTCCAATGGCTGTTATAACATTTTACATGTTTTAAGGACAAATTAATGTTGTCCGTATGTGGAACCCTTTCCGGATCTGGGACTCCTAGGGCTAGAGAATAGAACGTCTTCGTACATGTACACTGTGCTACTGCTACATAGCAGAGTTATCTATTTAGACCAACATAGTGCGGGACACAGATTCAGCTTCAGTGGGGTCCTTTTCACGTCCAGCCATAAATCAAACGCAGTGCATCAAAGAGGTCGTGCAGCCGTTATTTTAAAACACGGGTTAGGCCTACCACATGAAAATAATTCAGACGTGGCAAGGGTGATCAAGGATGGGATTTATTCTTCAACTTCCAAGTAATAATGCCCACACACATAGCTCAGACGGGGACAAAAGGGCACATGTGCATAAGCCTATGTACATTCATACATCATGTAATGTACATTGTACATCAACAGATCACGGCATCCATCACGATCATCACACAAAACTACCGGAAGGACCGAACCAAGGTTCTCCCTTTTTCAAAGACAACTCTTACCAATTTCTTTTCAACCTCCAGCGTACACTTGCGACGTTTGTAAGCTAAATTAAATCTTAAAACCTGAGATCTGTTAGATGAATGTACGAAATGACAAACCGCGTTCACGAGGATGCCTACACCTGCTGGGGCCCATGGGAGGGTGGGCATGCGCGAGACAGGTGCGAAGTTACCCATTCATTCATATCAAGCGGTCTCGATAGATACGGGTACCCTGGAAAATGCCTGACAATTTATTTAACCAATCAGTGGATGTGTTATTTACTAGAGGTGGTGTCGGTTTCTGCATGCTTAGTTTCGTATCCATAATACTATTGGTCATCTTTTTTTAGTCTCACAAAACACGCCCTGGCCGGTTTCACTTTCAAGGATAGGGGTTTATCCTTGTATTTTTTCATTAGAAAATATTGGACGATACAAGATGTATTTTACAAATAATCCCACAACATAAACCCACGCTATTATACACCTAAAAATTAATTATACTTCTCAATTAGACTGCTCTGTGAACATTATTTTTTTCAAATGTAGAAATTTTTAATATAACTGTAACCCGTTAGAAAGTAGTAAATCATTACCTTTGACCCGCAATAGCGCGTGTGTAGAAAATATAGCCGGCGCCGTCGATCGACCGTGATCGGACGTTGTTTGGATACCATAACAGCCGCCAAAAATGGTAAAAAATCTAAGTAAAATGATCTCTTACGAAGTGTTTTTTAAAATTTCCCTTCCTTTGTGTGATTGGTGATTCACGTGGTAGAAAGATTGTAAATCGCAGCTTCAGTTTGCAGCTCAACACGTTGGTTCAGTAGTGAAGTTTCGACCCGTTATACAGCGCTAGGCTGCACGCAACGGGTGCGGTTAGCCAGCGGCCGGTACAGTAGCGCAGCCTAGCTGGCCGTAGCGTTGACATGCATATCCACAATATCATCAGGGCCTGTTTAAAGTATAATGTTGGACCATGGAGGAATAATGGTTGGACTATGGACTTGACCATAGTACAGTCATGACCGAACCGTGCGAGAAGCGTGTTGAGTGAATAAGTTCAGTAAGTTAGAATAAGCTCACCGACCTGCCGACATGACATCCTTCCGGATCCTGTTAGCCTAGTAGTACTCGCAAGTTAGGCCTAAACTTCAAGGATAGGCCTCTTCAGGTGATGGTGGTATTCCTAACAAGCGGCCTGTTCCATCAATGAATGAATGACCTGTCAAAACTTAATTAATTTTCTAAAGTTACTTAACCCACTTTCAAATCTCAGCCCCCTAAATATAAGGACACTGTCGCTCCTTTTTGAAATCGGGGTTTAAAAAGTGTCCAAAAAAATGGTCAACAATAATAAGATATAAGGACATTTAATTTTTAGAACCCTGTTCTTGGAAAATGGAAATTTTCTAGAAATTCTGGATATTTGTGCCATAATTACTACACCTGTTTCCGTTGCAGCCAAGAAGACATGGAACTTTTAGAAGGAAAGCAAGTTTCTCAACACACTAATTTTTAGGTTCAAATTTTCTCCTTTTTTCTCCCTTTCTGTCATCACAGAGATATCTTCCCACAAGGAACAAGAGCTTTCACATTTAAACAGCAGGATTCCCATATAACTTCATCATCATGGTTGGTGTGGTAGAGTACATTAAAAGCAAAGTAGCATGGGCAGAGAGTGTGGCAGGTAAGGCTATAGATTGAAATCGCACCACACGCTTGGACAATGTCGCTTAAATATCTTCTCAGTCTTGGGGAAAGCCTGCACATTAATGCAACAGGAGTGTAAAGCTCCTCAATGGAAGATCTCTTTTTCAAGATTTTTTATAACAGATCTTTCAACCTCCACATGAGGGGGACTAGCCTGCGGTACATCTTTCTCCTTGAACTTCCCACTAGGAGAATTTTTCTTAGCCTAAGAAGAGAACAGTGCACAAGCCATTATTGATTAATTTTTATTTTCATTTATCTGCTTTCAAGGAGGAAAACAATGTACTGAAATGATTTGCACATATTTAGTTGTAGAAATTTTGAACATTCAAAAAGATTGTTTTTCTTTTCAGACCCAAGAACAAAGGACTGGTTCCTTATGGACAGTCCAGTGCCATCCTACAGCCTTGTCATGCTTTATCTCATGGTTGTTTGGTGGGGACCACGCTACATGGCTGACCGGAAGCCCTTTGACCTCAAGTACATCATGATGGCCTACAATTTGGCACTGGTTGTACTGTCTGCCTACATGTTTAAAGAGGTACACACTTGGTTACATCCTGAACGTTAATTCTTGGGGTTTATGTGTTGGAGCACCGTGGGGTGCGTTCGCGCGGTTACTCCTGTTAACACGAGTAGGATGCGTACGAATTACACTCGGGTACACGAGTATACTCCCCCTCTAGCGAGAATATTCTCTTACTGACCCTCGGGTCGTACTCCAGCCATTTGAGCGTTCAGGATTATACTCGTGTCAATGCGAGTAGCTTGCTCGAACACACCCAGAGAAATCAAAAGTGTAAATATAAATTTCAGAGCCACACCGTCTTTTTTTAGCTGTGGAGAATGTGCTTATAGACAGAACCTTGCAGGGAGACTCAGATCAAACGAAATGTGTCTCACATCCAGATTTGGCCACAATATGACAATTATTGCAGGATATTATAGTACAGTGTTGAAGTTTGGAAGAATCTTCCCGGTAAAATTACCAAAAGATGTTAGGGCAGATCAAGTACATGAAATAAGAAGATATTATCTCTACACTTTTGGTTTATTCATAGTTCTTCGTAACGACAATCCTGAACCCCAACTTCAATTCGGTGTGCCAAGCTGTGGACTACTCAGAGGATCCGATGGCACTCAGGGTGAGTACTCACTCTACAAAAGAGTTTGATCTGCTGCGAGAACTGTCAGTTGAGGGTGTTGTGTTGCCTAGCAATGGTAACCATGGGCAGCCATGCATAATTAATGCATGCACGGCCACCCAACAATTTTTCAGAGTGTGTGTAGCAGTGCGTATGGGTCTTCCAACCAAGCATGCCAAGACAGCTAAGTTTTCAAATTTGAAAATCGGCATTTTTGACTGTTGTTATGTCAATTGTCTTCACAGCTGGCTGCTGTTTGTTGGTGGTTCTTCTTCTCCAAGGTCATTGAACTTCTTGACACTGTAAGTACCCATAACTGGCTCCAGTTCCATTGGTCTTTATGGCTGGGATCATGTTTGTGTAATCATTTCAAGAAATTTAATGGACTGCTGATGTTTTATGTTGCATTTTCTTTTTCTATTCAGGTCATCTTCATCCTCCGGAAAAAGAACAGCCAGATTACCTTTTTGCATGTCTACCATCATTCTACAATGGTCCTGTTATGGTGGATCGGAGTACGATGGGTCGCTGGTGGAAATTGTAAGCTCTTGCCTTTTTATCATGTAATTTACTGATTTATTTATTTCTGTTGTGATGCTTCCTGTTCTAAAACTCAAGCAAATCAAACACACTTCCTGACACTCACTATTTACAACCTTGTTCCCGTGCAGCCTACTCTTCCGGCATGGTGAACTGCCTGATCCACACACTGATGTACTCCTATTACTTCCTGTCTGCCTTGGGACCAAGCGTGCAGCCATTCCTGTGGTGGAAGAAATACCTGACATCCCTCCAGCTGGTAAGCCCCGCCCCCTCCACTCAGTGTGAAATAAACCAATAACAATGCTCCTCACTAAGTGCATTTAGCAAGGCGTCATGTGATTGGCTTATATGTTAACCTGTTGACTCATCTGAAAAATGGAGACAAATTCAGTTAAGTGCAATAAAGCAGTACACTATATTTGAAATTACCTCAAAAGCAATTTCCATATATGATAAAAACTGCAGTATTATTTTTGTTTTTCTTCATATCGTTCTAAGTAATTTACCTCCTCATATTTCGTATGGCTTTATTCCGTCTGCAGCTTCAGTTTTTCGGCATCATGATTCATAGCTTTGTTACCCTCTACCTGGACTGCGGCTTTCCTGACCCTTACGTCTACGCCCTCATTGGTTACCTCATCTCTCACATCATCCTGTTCTCCAACTTCTACCGCAAGAGCTACGGCAACAAGGACAAAAAGAAGAAATCCGGCGATGCTACCTCTGAGCAGGAACAGGCAGGGGGCAGGCGTTACAACCTGCGGCAGAGATCGGGTAAGAACTAGCTCCCCTGTAGCAGGTGTTTGTATTATAATTGATTGGGTTGTCATCTGCAACATTGGCTCTTTGATTCATTAACGAGAATCAAACTTTTAATGAAGTGGTATCATTTTGTGTAAGTTGTAATGTGTGACTGCCAAGTTTGAGTTGTGCTGATTTTGTTTTTGACCGGATGAATTTGCTTTGATTGGAGTAAAATTAGATTAGATGTTTTTTTAATGTTTTGTCCATTTCTTACTTAATCTGTAGGCTGCTCATTTTTAATATTGGTACAGAAAAACACTGATATTTGAAATAACATTTAATTGAAATAAAAATGCCTTGTCCTGTTTAACTTTTCAAAAAAGTTAAACCTGTTTTGAAATCTATACTTATTAAATTTAAATAAATCTCATGGACAATGATTATTTGAAATCACAGCTAATTTGTTTCAGTGATGTTTCCTGCAATAGGCAAGATTGTCTAAGTGTCAATGGCCAAAGGTGGCATCAACATACTTCTCTCAGGAATAAAGACAGAGCTTGAAGCAAAACTTAAGTTTGGAAATTTTTTACCTATTTCATTTTGTTAAGATATCCTTTGACAGGGTAGGTTGTCAATTTGCAGGGAAACATAAAGATTTGTATACCTCAAATGTGTGGATTTCTTCACATTGTCAAAACAGCATCCTCTCAAGTAATCACTGCAACTATAGCAAGGAGAAATTAAAAAATACTTTCAATGATATTGAAAGACATTTTGTTATTTTTACTGGATACTAGGAAAACAGCTGAAAATTTAAGACAGGAACTGACCTGGAGGTCTGAAGTCTACTATGCATTGTATTTGTACTTCAAAATTTGTATTTTACGCCTAGATTGATTTTCTTGCATTGGTTTATATGCCTCAGCAAAAGTGGGCAATTTGTTTCATTGAATTCACCAAAAGTACTTATTTTGTACATGTAGTTACTGGTACTTGAATTTCTTGAATCGTTTCAGATATACTTTTTACGTTTGTAAACATATACTTCATGAAGCAGCTTTTAAGATGTTGAAAGGCAGCTGTACATTGAGGTTGGGTTTTTTGGTCTGTTGGCTGAGATTTTTACATTATACTGTCTCATTTCTGAAATATGTGAGGTGAAATTTATATAGAGCTTTTAGAAAAAATAGCTGTTTAGAATTAGATGTGTGCTGAAATTGGCTATTTTGTGTAAAATGTTGCTTAATGATTTACCGAAATGTTAGACAAGCTTTTTAGAGCAATTTTGGTATTTGAATGTTTATTATATGTACAACATAATGCCATGCTTTGTTTACATGTGCACTGCTCTACGGCAGTGAGGTGAGACATGATCCACAGTGCATCTTATGAAACTGCCTTACCCCTACCTTTGTGTAAAATTTTACAGATCAAGACTGAAGAGAGTAAAAATTTAACGTTGACTTCAAATATATCAGAATCAGGAATTTTTAAATGAGATGAGATTTGACGATTTTTGCCCTCACAAGTAGAAAATGTAGCTGTCATGTTTCATATTTATAGTTCTAATGCCGTTATGTATCTGTCTTGTACTGCAGTAGTTTTGATTGAGGTGCTTCTATTAAATGAATGACAATCAATTAACATTGTCTCGTATTGTGCCTTGGATAGTCAATGAAGGTTAACCTGTGAACACAGACGTGTAGTCATTTGCAAAAGTTTTGAACCAAACACATAATACATTAACCATACAAAACCAAACAATAATAATCCTCTGATTTCAATATAATTTGACATACATGTACATCCTATGGGGTTAGGGATCAATGAATTAATCATTTCAGATGCGTAATCTTACCATCTTGGTTGAACAAATATTTGTCTTCACTTTGTAATACGAAATTTTTATCGTCTTATATTTAGTGTGGCCTCTAATTGGTACTTGGTTAGTGTAGTTGTAATAACTTTGTCTGAAGGTCTCGTGCATCAGCATCAGTAACATGTTGGGGCAGATCTTTCCATAATCCGTTTCTGATGACTTAAGACTTTTTTACCCACACCAAACTACAGACAAAATGTCATACAGGACCTGCCTTTGCAAAATATTTCATTCAAATGGGCTTATAGCACAACTCTGATGTTATGGACTACTGTAAAAACATGTTATGTAATCATTCAATGAGACAACATTCAGGACCAGTAATAAACACAAATATCAACAATTCCAGGTGGTCTTAAAACTTTTGGAAATGACAGTATACGAGAATTTGACTCGATACTTGATATTTTAAATCAGAAATTCTGAGGCTGTCTGAATTACTTGGCTACGGCTTGAAATTACATGCGACCATGAGAAGCGGCTGTAACCACAAGCTCGTGCAATTTCAAGCCACAAACAAGCAACTTGAACACGGCTACATTGTCTGCCTATTCTTGTGTCATCTTTATAATGATGACTACATGTACTGTTACACACATTGTTACACACATAAACCAACATGGGGCAGATCTTTTTCAAAATGGTAGACAGGTGTCAATTGCAATCCATTAAAAAGAGGGTCAAGACACAGTTCACAAAATTCATTCTCAAAACATGTTTTCTTCCTTTCCTTTTATTTTCAAACGTGTTAATTTACAAAAGCATTCTTGGCAAAACAAGCGGCTGCATAATGAAACAAAATCAAGAAATTAATGTGATATCCTTGGTGATAACAGAAGTAGTTCTCAAAATGAATTTTACAAAACAAAGTCGAAACTACTAATGTGTATACCGGGTATGTTACAAAGCGCACACGTTAATACTGTTCAAAGGTATCCTAAACAGTAATGAGTAAACTTTCTAAATACTAGATTAGGCCAAACTACGACTATGCATTCTGAGTGATTGTTAAAAGCATTCTTTCTAAATTAAAATGCAAATTCTAGCCTTGGACATTTTGTCCTGATATGCACTTCAAACTAAACATTGTTTTGCATATTTAGTAGCACCACAATCAGATAAATTATAAGTTTTAAAACATCGGCCTCTGTGTTGCAAATATTTCGTCATTCAGTCATGTTCATAATCATTCTGGCTGGTTACTACTTTGGAGTTCTGTTGACCAATGAAGAACACTACCATTCTTACTACTGTAGATCTGCATTGTGACCATAAATGTGCAGAACAAGTCTACATGTGTGTGAATGCGTTAGCTAGCTGCTTTCGAGTCATTATATACACTTTCATCGTACTAAAAATTACAGCTACGGTTTTTATTAACAGGAGGGGAATGATTTCCACCAAAAGAATTATCAGCGTATCAACTGACATCAGCTGACTCTAGGATCTCACCTCTGATGACAGCAGATCCTGGAATTGAAATGTAACACTGGAGGGATTTGCAACTTTGACGACAGGAAGAAACTGAAGTAGGGTGAAAAGAATCGACGGGGAAAGATCTCGAAATTCACAAATAGTTCTACGAGTTGTGGATGTCCAAAGTCCAGCATGTGGCTTTAATTACATGTACATGTTTGGTGCTCGGACAAGTGATGCTTAGAATTCATCATGTCTCTGCAAGCTCTCGCCGTAGTTAGTTGCTTGGCTGCCGACGAACAGATCATAATTATCAATTATCTCCTTCTTAGTCAGCTTCTTGTCCTGAAATTGGAGAAAGAGGACCGAATAAAAACCACATCAGATAAGGAAATTTTGTAGGATTCTATAGGATTCTGGTAGATGAAACCTTTTATGGGGATTGAACTTGACAATTAGACCATCCCTCTGGGCTTCTTCATTGTACTGACTGTCAGAGAAATCAGGAAGCAAACAGAATACTGACTGCCAGTATTATGTAATATTTGTGGACAGTCTGGCTACTGTTTTTTTTCTTGGGCCTTGATCTTCTCTGTGCCAAGTTCACACACTGGAAGACTCAAGCACATTGAAATAAGAAGCAGTTACAGGTTTTCAGGTGGGAGGAAAACCCCAGAAAAATATTCCTGGAAAAACCTATGAAATCAGGTAGAAACTGAACACCCAATCCACATGTGAACCAAGCTGGGATTTGAACCCGGACCGCAGAGGTGGAAGGTGAGGAAAGAACCACCACTCCAACCTGACTCCCCACTGATACATGTATTCACCTTCAAAGGCATGGAGAAAAAGGTTTACAGCAAAGTTTCAAAACATGTAAAAGCTCCCTGCAGAACCAAAAAAGGAATTCCCTTTTTGAAACTGAATGTTCTTGCTGCTTTTTGGGAGCACAACACATTCATGGTCCAAGCAGCATTTTCAAAGTTTCTCAACATGTCCAAGTCCATAATTAGCGAAGTTAACGATTCGGTTTATTCACCACAAAAATGTGTACTACATTGATTGATAAAGATGTACCAAAGGCAGAAACTGTTTCCAGGTTCAGAGTTTATTTGCTAATCTTCTCAAAATGAGTATTCGGTGAGGTTTTTTTTCAGACACCCAAATGCCCACAAGGAATTCCTGCCTCACCTTGTCTTTGTCCGCCTCAAATATTAGATGTTTAGCCTCTGCTTCTATGTGGTCGTATTCTGTTGGCAGGATCCATTCCCCGACTTCTTCAAGATCCATGAAACCATCATGGTTCTTGTCTCTGAACTGTGCAAACTGCTCGCGTTCCGTCTTTACCCATTCAGGCTCCTCAGCGCCATCGTTGTTCTCTCTGTACATGTCTCCTGCAGTGTCCACAAAGAAAGATTCCTCTACATGCTGAACAGCAAAACTTGGTTAATATACCCAACGCCACAGGCTGTCTCCAAAATGGGCTTCAAGAGCTATGGTTACACCTGTTGTTGATATACATGTACGTGGTGTTGGCAAAGACCTAGGCCTAGCTCTAGAAACAAGTCTTGGACGTGGCAATGAATAACATCCTTTCAACTTCTCTACTACTACACTGCTAGTTACACGTATATTCCATTGAAGTAAAAACAAAGTCCCAAGTACTCACATCTTTGGCCATTTGTTTCAAGATCAGTGATCTCAATATTGGTTTCCTCCATCCCTTACACGGGTTCTGGAGTCATTGAACCAATGCTGGTTCACTGATTGTGATCCGGATCCGCGCGAATCAAACAGGCCCTCAAACTTACCAATGTACTCCTCCAGGGAGATCTTTCCATCTCCGTCCTTATCCACATCTTCCAGGGTTTCCTGCACAACGATTCCTCGCATCCTGTCAAAGTTCTCGGGATGGAGGAAGGCGGTGAATTCCTCCCGGGAAAGGATGCCATCTTTGTTCTCGTCGGCACTGGCCCAGCGTGCCTTGTCCCGTCTGATCATTTTGGCAAAGTCCATTCGTTCATTCTCTGGTAGTTTGACCAACTCCTCCTCTGTGTTTTCATTGAAAGATGGGACGCAGGGATTTGTCAGGACCATGGAAATGGAAGATGGGAAGAAACGCTGATGATTCTCTCTTACAGTCATGAATTGTCCAACAATTGGGCAATTTAGAATTGTTAGGGTGAGAGTATTTAATTACAGTTGATATTATATATATCATTTTTTATCATATTGACCAATGTCACCTTTTTTCCTTCCATTTATCATCTATTTACGCATGAATAAAAAATTAAACCGACCAGCAAAGCAAAGGAAATGGCTGTCCAAACTTACTAAAGTAAGGTTGCAAAGGTGAAAATTCAGTTTTATATTTGGAACAATTTGATCTAGGGTTGACACAAAAAGGGAATCTTCTGCTATGGCTGAAACCAATGACTATGGCCCATTTTCTGACATGAGTAACATGACTCATGCTTGAAAAATTATGAAGATTTAACCACAGCTCTTTTCTACAATATTTTTCTTTCCTTCTAACCAACAAGGGCCGCTGAATCTCAGATTGGTTTCATCATACATGTAGATCCCAAGGAAGTAATGTAAATTAAATCAAAACTTCCAAATGTTTCTTCAGTTGCATTTTGGTGAGAGATACAAGACGTCTTATCATAGAATATAAATGAAATAAAGTTAGTAATGACAACAAAACGCATCATGCAAATGAGGACATGAAATTGGGGAGAGCTTCAATTTAGATGAATTACAACATTCCTAACCTCACACAATCTTTTTCCCTAGTAAAAAAAGATTCAAAAATTACTCCTAAAATCACCAAGTAGTTGACATTTTTCATCAATTGTGAATTGAAGCAAGATTTTTTATGAACACTAAGATAGTGGAACATTCTAACTTCTCTTGAGAGACTCCCAAGAGTCTGAAAGAAATCCTTCAATTTGCAATATGGCATTGGCTTGACAGCCTCCACATAATAGTAATAACAAATGTGAAGGCATACACCTACATGTACATGTAGTAAAGTAAAGTCAGCTGAAAAATGAAGCATACTTGCATGTACATGTATGCACATGTAGGCCTATATATTGACCACATTGAGTACATACAGTGTACTTGTTAGTGGGTCATCACTGTACGAGCCTTTATTAGCATTGCAGCAGTGTTGAAAGGCAAGAGATTTTACCATGCTTTCTTTTTTTTTTTCAAACACATGCAAGGAAGAGGGTGGACAACTTCAAAAGGTAGGGGAAAAAGAATCCAAGCTACACAACACTCAGCGCTATAGTTTTCATCTTGTAATGACGCCCTGTTCTGAGGGAAATGTTGACGTGCTTGACTTTTGTGACAATTACTGCTTTTACTCTGTGTTCGTAACAGAAAATCGATGTGGTTTACAACGGGAAATGGTGCAGTGTACTCAGGCTAACTGTGCACATTTGGGTAATGATTTGCCTCTATCTCTCCCTCACCAACTTCTCCGAATGTGCTTTGCAGGTACTGGTCCCATTCAACGGTTGTTTCAAACCCATTTGAATCCCATGTCTGCTGAGAGTGATCGTCTAGGTACAGACTCTGTGAGTTCAAACGATACAACACCGATCAATGCAAACTTCACTTCCGGATGCTTGAAGGACCACGAGGGCTGGTCTGGTTCCTGTACAGAAAATCTTACTCTTGGTTTCTTGAAGAATCACCTTCACACAGTATTAACTCTGGGTTTAGGTATGTCTTCAACCATTCATTCAACTTGTCCATTATGAAACAAAAGACTCAATGACTGACAAAAATGAGAGTGTATGTACCTGCAATAAACATAACATGGTCCCTGAAACAAACATGGTTCTAAACAAAACAGCCAAACTGCATGAACATGACGTGAAACAAAGGTTCCAGGGGACAAGTTGCCACATGGTGCTCTTTTCCAAGTTATGCCAGATTCAAATTGTTTTGATCTCATGAGGGAAAGCGTTTTGTAAGAGGGGAAATGTTGAATATTTGATTGCACTTTGCACAGACAGCTGGGTACACTTGTCAATCGAAATTACCCGAATGCAACAGGCTGTCCAATTGAGAATGTAAGAATCAAGGAGTAGCTTTAAGCAGGTGGTTGGCATAGATTAGAGCAATGAGGATGAGGTAAACCAAGTTGTAATGGTTTCCCGAGTGACGAGCAAGCATGGGATAAGTAAGCAAGCATATCAAACAGGTAAGCTGCATTTATGATGAGAGTTAAAGGGTACTAAAATAAAATGTGGCTACCCTTAAATCAAGACTTGAACTGCATGACCTTTCTCCATGTTGTACCTTGGTCGCAAGATGCCACTTAGTGAAGTTTCACTTGCTTTTATGCAGTTAATGGCTCTGGCCTTCATTTATAAGCAAAGTCACGGCCAACTACCCACTTCCTGTATCATGTAAGTGTGACTGAAGTAGCATATCAGCTCACTGAACAATGACCCACGACATATTTTAATTTAATACTCAGTCTATAACCCACAGTGGGGATTAGGAAAGAAACAAAAAGATGATTTGAAAGAAAAATATTTAGTCTCTGTCTCACATTCGTGAAAACAGAACCATAATCATCTGTCATACATGAACATCCAATTTACACTCCACACATTATCTAGCATGCAACTTGGACTTGGACAAAAGAAATGAGGAAATTCCAATCTTTAAGACTTGGTAGAGTGTTTTTAATATTTTGTCCATTTTCAAAATGAGCAAAATTAGCCGATCCACGGAAAAGTTGCATGCCTGCATTACGCAGCAGAATATGATCATCATGCGTTGTTTTTAGGAATGGAACTACAGACACTAAAATGAAAACAAAAGATGACATGCAAGGAAATCTTGAACTAAAATAAGATCTTGAGTCAGAAACATTAAAATGCTTCCTACTGTGGATACACGAGGTTAGTTACGCCACTACCCAGGGGAAAAATTAGTAGGGAAACAAACACAAAGGGCTCCCTCTGTTGTCAGTAAAGTGCCAACACCAGCAGTCAAATGGTGGTCGCACGTGGCAGTGCCCTCACCGGCTAAACTGCTGTAAGTGGTGGAATTGTATTCCTCCCATGTCATTTGGTCATCGCTATCGGGGTTGTGGCTTTTCCAAAGGGTGCCAGCATCCTCGAAAAAGTACTGCTCCTGTAGCGTAAATTTAAGGGTTAGGGCCAATTTGAGCCAAATCACAAGGTCTCCTGTTAGAGAAATGTCTCTTGTAGCTAAATTTGCAGGAAAAACCATGCGAATGTTACGACATTGTTCAACAAGTTCACATGTTTTGGAAAGCTTACAGTATTTCTGGCTCCGATTACGATCGCACTTTCTTTTATGGAACCTCACCCATGTTACCGCTAATTAAAAATCTTGTGAAAGTGGCATGAACTCATCTGTGTACACCACTGCCTGTAAGTACTTCAGGCTTACAGTGCAGTATTGCCTTCGCCTAAGTGAACATGAATGGATTTTTTTAAAAACTGCAACCAGATGATTTGGCACTGAATGACCCACAGCGACCAAGCTTAAGCATGCGGTAATAGTTAACGTGTTTGAAAAATCAAAACACTTGGTCTTGGTCAGAGGGCGCCCTGTGTGTCTAAATCCTGCCAACCACCCGTTAGAAGCATCATGAGGGGATGATTGGTATCTAACGCCGAGTCCGAAAGTGAAACCCTCACCAGAAAGACTACTAAAGGTCGTGGCATTGTACTCATCCCAAGAGAGTTTGTCGTCTAGGTCTTGGTTACGATTTTTCCAATGCATTGCCGAATCTTCATAGGCGTACTTATGCTGTGGTAGAGTTGCATATTGTACGGGAAAATAATGAAGATGCTGGCATAAATTGTTGATAGCAAGAAAAAAGGAACTACACACATGAGGCGAAACGAAGCCATGAGCACTTTGACAAAACTAGTACTACACAAGGATTTTTTACACTGAAACAACAAAATGTGTTGAAATTCAGACTCCACTTGTTAAGAAACTTTCTGTGCATAAATAGCCCCCAAGTCGTAAGGATCGTAAATGTTTTCAGTTTCAAGCAAAATTTTGGGTACATGTAGGTGATTAAGTTCCTTTTTACATTGACATAATAAACCATTATTTTGGGATTCCTTTTACCAACATTAAGACTAGAGAATCCGGCAAATGTGGTTGTCAAGAAAGAAATGCTGCTTTTAACAGGATATTGTCTCGCCTCGTAATTCTTTCCACTTTCATGCTTGTGTGTTTTTGTTAATTCATTTACAATTAATTTAACAGGTGCTCAGCACAAACTGAAAACATACCTGCTGGTGCTCAATCCACTTTCTTAATTCTTCTTCAGTTACGAAGCCATCTTTATCTTCATCAATTTTGTCGACAATCATACTAGAAAAGGAGTACAAAAACAGAAGTTGCATTATAAAGCTGTAGTTTCCTTTCATAGGGGTAGATACTCACACGGTTGCAGTGCTCCTAACTGTGCCTTCGGAATGCAACACAACAATGCCTAAGCCTAAATGGAACTTCAAGGAACTAACATGAACATCAATCATACAATTTGGAACTGTGCAGTCAGATTTTGCAAAAAGAATAGGGCCTATGGAGTATTACTGCATGATTGAACAGTCCTCAAATTTCAATGATTTTAGGGCACGGCCATTTTGGCCTCAGGTAAGTGGACATTTTAAGGGGCACCGGGGCCAAAAGCATGGGCAACAAGGCCATTTTTTGATAAAAGAAAGGCACCAAGGCCAAACACTGTTTTGGGGCCAATTATTCTAGAGTCAAAAACCCTGCTAGATATGATCGATGATAAATCCAGGCTGAAACTTCAGTTGAAGGCTGTAACTTTTGTCAAGTGACGTCGGCAGCTGCGTGCACACACCTCCGGCTGTGCATAGCGCCCTCTTGTGTTTCGCTTTCTGGGAATTTATCAGCTATTATATACGTTGCAATATGCAGAAATAGCCCTGTACAGCATGACCATTATGGAATGGACGTGACTTTGCATGAAGTGAATTTCATGAAGCTTGTAGCATGAAGATGATTGTCCGTCATTTCGCCGCACCACAAAACTAATTCTTTGTGTGGATTTAAGATCGGCAACTTACGGGAAATAAAAGGTACAGTTTCAGGAAGCACCATGGCCGAGATGAAAGGGGCACACGGCCATTTTTGACGGCGTGTTTGCACATACCTAAAAATATGGGCATTTCATTTTAGCCCAGTGTTAAGAACAAGCATAAATGAGTGAGGACACTGTTTATTTGGAAACTTGTGATTAAATTTCATCTCTTTCTGCACGCTGTAGCTCTTCTATCTAATTTCAAATTTCAAAATTTTTGAAATTTCAAGTGAAGCCAGCATATTCAATTCACTTAAATAAAGCACAAATAAGAAGGAAGATCCTATAAAAATATGAATTAAGAGCTTTTCAGTTAGAATCTACACTTATCTGCTTCTTTTTGTGTACGAAATAATCACAGTTTGCTCTGCATTACACATGTAAGCCTAGGCCAACAAAATATCTCAAAACATTCCGCTTCAAATCAATTTTTCTTTGCATAGTCCAATGGAATGCAAACATACATCAAAATATTTCTTATGAAATCCTCTCCAAGATTATTTTAAAAAAAATGGAAATAATTTCTTTATAGTTATACATCATGTTACAAGTAGCCTCCCTAGCCAGCAGTGTGACAAATTTTTCAATAATAGCAGAATAGGGGCTTAAGCTATATTCAACATTTCCCAAGTTCTTGGGACATGCTATCGCTGTTATCTGGTACCTGATTGAAAAATAAGTGGTGTCCGTGTTTGGTACTCTTTCCGAACATGCCGAAATGACTGTGCTCACGGTACTATTCAACGGCTCTTCAGGCAATTTTGCCCGCACGTTTTGATCACGCCACGTTCTGGGGTTTCATGCATTCGGTAGGCTAATCAATGTCGGACTCACCCAAGCCTTTTTCTGCTCTCCTCTGGACTCAGATTCTGGAACGTTTTCGCCTCTTCTTCCCCAAGAAAAGCATCGTGGTCATAATCAACGTTGTGTTGTTTCCCTTCGAAGTGTTCCTCATCGCTGAGTTTGGCATCTTTCACTCTCTTATGCTCGTCTTGTTTTTCTGCCGGTTTCGCAAAAGCCACCACCAACAGCACACAAACGAAAGCGGCGAATGCGGTACCCTTCATTTTCAGTTTGTTTAAGGCAAGTTATGGCGTGAATAAATACAAAAAGAAACCTGAGTTGCAGCTATTACTTCTCTCAAAAGACGCCTGCACCTTTTAAAAATGTAACAGAAGGTTTAGAAAAGCTGCTGTAGCTAACAGTTGTGTGATTTCACTAACGATTTCACGAGATGCAGACCTCGAATTTATACTAGCTCGGCGGTGGAGACGTGGATGGTTGACAGGTCATCTTTATGACCCTGGTCAAAGGTTAGAATGGACCAATCAAAGCGTGCATATTTTGCCTTTAGAAATTATAACCAATCATAGCTGTTGATCTTGACAGCTTGGGAAAAGCCATTAACTTTACAAAAGCCATTTTGATTGGGCTATTTTTGCCAACTTGGCAGCTTGATCGGAGATGATTGGCTAAAACTTGCCACGTCTTTTCCTCTTCTTGAAAAGCACGCATACCGCACCGTACGCATACGTGCCACGAGGGCATGCCCAGCCTCAACGCGGCCAGCTCTACTAAACAAGGATGACGTGTCGCCATGTGGATAACTTTGAGATATTTTGAGTGAAAAAAAGGAAAAGAAAATATTAAGATGACATGGGGAAAACGCTTGTTCAAAATGTACATGTAAAATGCAAAGAAATTTCATCATCAAATATTTCTTGGATGAGCAACAAATCAAATCTAGAAGACGTGGCCTAGGATGGGGACACGTGGAAGGAAAATCCAAACGCCTAAATTGCATCCCCCATACCTCTGAATGAATTATTTGTTTATGTTAATTTTTATTATTTTTTTTTTTCGAATGAGCCCAGGGATCTTTTAATTGTTTACACGTTTACATTGTGGTAGGGTGATGAGATGGCGACACCCCTCCCCCTTCAACCGTACCGCGATTAGTTCTTATCCATCTCCGCAAATCACCAGTAAAAATAACCAAGGAAGACTGCATTTCTTCCTGGAAACAAAGAGCAAATTGAGAAGGAAATCAGATTTGACATGTTTCGGGGGACGAATTCTGTTTACAGGTCCCCTTGCTTGGTATCTCGCAGATTCAGTCAGAACGCAGACGACCCCCAAGACGTAATGGCGGGAAAAAATTGATGCTATATTTAGCCTACCGTTGGCGGGAAGATTTAAATGCCCCCAAAGTGAATCAGCTGATGAACATACTGCGCACGGATCAACACGGGTCTGCGACTGGGCGATGGGATGTGGTTCAGTGATCTCAAGTGTTTTTGTTCTAGTAATTCTTGTGATTTAAGCCCTTTTTTCTTGTTCAAGTGGGGGCACCTTCTTGTGGATTTCCTGAAGAACGTCAGATCGTGCGTTTGACTGGTCGTGACTTGCGATATGATTCGGTGAGTGGAGTGATCACGTTGACTAACCGTGCTAATGTTGCACTTCTGTATGACGGCCCGGTGAGGCTACACGCAAGCTTAATGTGTTTATGATGGATCAGTAGGCTAACTAGTAGGCCTAGTAGTAGCTGGTGCGATAAACGAGGGCAGGGGGTAATTATATATCGGACAGCTTAATGAGAACTTTCCAGATTTGAGTCAGGTTTTTGTAGGAGGAGTGAGCATGGTGAGGGACCGGAGGCATCTTTTTCAAAATTTCGAGGCCTAGGGGCCTAGGCCTAGCTACAAAATTCAATAGTAGGCCTAGCCCTAGAATCGTTTGTCAAGCAAGACCCCATAAACTAGACCTAAGCCTACACCACAGCCTATCATTAATTAGCATACTAGGCTAGGCCTACATGCACATGAATGTCAGACAGTTTCAGTCCATTTACATGTAGGCCTAGGCCTATTTATTTAAGCCTTTTATCATTGTTCATCAGTTGGGGATAAGGCTTCGTGTTCTCAAGCTCCTAGGCCTGGGCCACATAAATGCCTAATTTGCATTTGGGGAAATAGGCCTAGAGTTTTATAAATGTAGAAGTTGTGTTTCTGAACAAATCACTGAGAAAAAGAACAATGTTGACCCATTTGTAAAATTAGCCTATTATCCACTCTACTTTTGTACTGCCTTTGTCTTTCATGTTAATGTTATGATACTTCTTTGCCTAAATTTTTGGTTCAAAACATGTTTTTGTTTTTGGTGAAATCCTCATTTTCTGTTTCAGTAACCCTTCTTCAACGCAAATCACAACCAAGGCGTATAGACGAAGTGTTCGCCTTCAGAACAAAGACTACCAAAATCACAAGTCATGGTGTATTCAGTCCGACCCACTCGGCTACTTTGCTCTTCTTCCAACAGAGTTGATGTATCATATCTTAAACACTTTGAGAAGTAAGCAAAACCATGTTCCATCCACACTCTTTTAATCCTTTGGCAATTTGATTCACAGAATAAAGCATTGCCTACACCTTCCATTTAAATGCGCATCCAAATCCATGCGCCTTTTGACCAGTGCATCTCGATTTTTAAATCCAAGAAAATAAAATTAATATTTTATCATATGCTCTTCTAAAATTAAACATTCAATTAACTCAAATATTGACCAACCAGTTTGTTTTATTAAAACTATATGTGACCCTTTGGCTATGTATACTTACACAACTCTAAGACTTGAAAGTAGCAGTTAGTCTGGCATCTCCTTCGATCATGTCCCCCACAACTTTTAAAAAGGGGTTCCCAGGGAAATAACGGTAAATAATCTTTATCTGGGAAAAAATGCCCCTCCCCTTATCTACAGTTGAGGACTTGGGTTTCCTAAGCATCACCTCCAAAGCATTCCGAGATGTCACCAGTAATTACATCAACAGCAAATCTGGCCTGAAGAGATTACAGCCAAAGCAGATGGTGACCTCTAAGAAAACTGGGTGCAAGCGAGCCATATACAACTATCAAGTGAACCACTTCAAGAACACTGGTGAGTTACAAGTGACCTTAAGAAATTTCCTGAAGAATTTCAGCATGATTCACATTGTTGAAAAATCAAAGGCTTTTTTAGTGAAAAGGTTTATTCGGGCCCTTTGCTAAGGGGGAGTTCCAAGGGGACGGGGCCCCTTCCCTGGCAGGAAGCTGGTCCCCCCATCGATAAAAAGCATCAGCATAAAAACTAAATTTTGTTCTTGTGATGTGGCCCCCCAAGCTGATACTATGGCCCCCCTGAATGCCTGAAGCTGGTGGCGGGGCTGGGTTTATTCAATCATATATACAAGCCATGTTAGAGCATGATCATGTGCATTTGAAATCATGTAAAAATAACAAATCAAAGTTTAGGGCAAACAGTCTGAAAACCCCTAAATGTCGACATATTTCCATTGCACAGACATCAAATTAATGATGTTTGTTCTCATTACTTTCCAAGGTCTACTCCTGAAGAGAATTACCTGCCTCTTTCCAACCAGAGAGCGACTCAAGATTGTGGAGTTTTTCGTGTCACAGGTGAATGAAGTCGTGATGATGTACAGTGGGCCAAATTCTGAGGCAACACTTACCACAGACAACTGCAATTGTGATCATCACACTATTCTTAATACTCAAGAAACTTTGAAGAATTTGAAGCTAAATAAGTTGTTACTGACATTGAAAGACTTGATTTTCGGAATTTTTTTCAAATTTTTGGAGACAATTTCTGAAACATTTTATACAGTTTCCTTCGATTCTCTCAACAGCTACAAAACATCCACAGGATATTCACCTGCCAGGCTTTGAGTTGCTATGGCAACCTGCTGAGTACATTCACACGAGGATGGGAAGAGAGGGAGTGTCTGAGGGCTTACATCACCGTCAGCGAAAATCAGAGCATGACCAGCAAAATCTGTAAATATAGAAATCTTACCTCACCTTACTCCTTAATTTCCTATCCATTGACTATCACCATGGGCAAAATTGTCTACTTGACATAAAAATGATCATCCTGATAATGGTAATTGAATAAACCAACTTTCGCAAAACGAAGCTGTTCATTCATCTACTGACTCATCTACTGACTCTCCTACTCCCTACCTCCCAATACCCTCATCAAAGCGGTCAATATTTTCCAACAAAATGTCCCTATAATTTCCTCTACTTCAAAGTTGAGACAGAGAAGACAAACGGAGATAGAGCTACAACACTGATTGGGTTAATCTCATCATTTGAGAATTTCTCCCCTTTTTGTCAGTGATGCTGTTGTCAGGCAACCCAGGCTCCAACTCATCGATTGAGACCAAGACTCGTAGGTTCTTCCGTCATGTTCTCCTGGATCAGTGTAAGACAATGGAAGACCTATCCATGTGGCTACATTTCATCCTGAAACCATTCCCCATGGTACATCAAGCTAGACTGCTCTACTTGTTGTATGGGCCACTCTGCCCAGGTACAGGTGAGTCTATGGGGTACAGGGCCTAGGGGTGGGGTTATCGGCACAAAATAGTAGGAGGTAGGCTTCATTTTCATAAACAGTCCTAGGGTGTGTGATGCTGGACTGACACATGGCCAAGAGTGTCCATGTACAGATGAGACTCCTGTGGTGGTTGGCTTGAGGTAGAAGGGATAAGATATTGTGGAGTACGTATGCCCCACTTTCCAGTCTTACTTATACATGGGCTTGGCAGCCGCAGTGCTGTTTTTCTATATGAGCCGCCTTACTGGGGAGAAGGCGGAGTATTTATTAATGCAAGTCAGGGCTGAAATGAGGAAGGAGTTTAAAAAAAGAGAATAGACCTCATCTCAGAGCCCTGGAAATGCCGGTACAGTCTGATAAACCAAAACCGATTACCAAAAGGCCACATATTCTTGAAAGTCAGTACTAATTAATGGGTGTTGATTGTATGATTACGTCAGTCCAAATTTAGCTCAACGATGATGCCTCGTCTGAGCTGGTCGAGACCATGGGCCAAAAGTGAATGAATGGTATATCAACTGTATCATTTGTACTATCTGCCTCGAGCAAAAGCCCCCCCTCATTGCTTGAAAAAAGCCTTCTTGGTCAGGTGTGTTCATTGTGTTGGTAGCAATGCATTTGTAACACATATTTAGTAATCGTTCGTGGACAAGTGAAGTTCAGTTCTGACCAAAGGAGCCCCCACTGCTAAGAATATAACATCCTCTCTTGGTCCAGCTTGATTCTCATACACTCCTTGTAGTGGTTCTCTCTCTCTCGTGTTTCAGATGTTGTGTCCTGGGACTGTATGCGAGAGACGTCCGGCAGTGACAGGGAGATTCGATCCAGAACAATTGCTCCCCTGGGTGAGATCGCCATGGCTCTCAAGGCACTGGTCAGCCACAGAGAATGGAGTGATGATGATGTCATCAGTGTCCTGGAAGAACTGACCGGTAGTAATTTCATATTAATGAAACCTTGGGTTTCACATCACGTAATGGTTGGGCTCAAGGATAGAATCTCAAAATAGCTGCATATTCAACTCCCCAAACCCTCAAATAACCAGGGTAATTTAAGTAATACGACCTTCTTTCAGATAGAAATTCTCATGAACTGTACAACCTCGGGTAGTATTCCCTAACATCTCAGCAATGTTGGAAGAAATACATGTATAAAAACAAATACCTAAATTAAACCATTTCGAAGAGAAAATACTTTTTTAAAAAGTGGAACTGATATTTTTAACAACTAATGTCCCAGTGCGCTTAAAATTACCCAATGTCCTTTGTGTATAACAAATTAAAGTAACAGCTTTCCGATTGGATGAAAGTTAGTCTCCCACTTCAGATCTATGAAGCGGGTAATGCCCTCTGTTGGTCACTTTGGTGAGGTTTTTCTCCACTGCATGAAGTGGCATTGATACCATGGCCAGTGAATTTGTTTACACTTTGATGAACTATAATTATCCCAGTTGATTTTTTGTTTGTCTCAAGAGGAAGTTAACTCTACAGTTTTTGGTTACAAAAGCTGCACATTAAACAACTGCAGTAAGACTGAGATGGGTTTCTGACCTACTTTTGAGGAAGATGGTCACTGGAAGTTATAACTTCAGATCATAGTCAGGACTGTCCTTCTCGTAGTGGGTGAAAGACCATTATCAAAGTGCTGTGTCAATGGTTATCCATAACATACATGTACACTCTCTGTGGTCCTACTCAGGCTGCCCAGATGAGTGGCTGATTGAGAACACCGCCCGATTGCTGATTCTGTGCGGTGAGCCCATTGTTCTGAAGGTGCTTGGTAGTAAAGCCATCAATGGCAAGATGAATGAACTGGGCAGCATCATCGTAGCTTTCTCAGTGGTAAGAATTGTTACCCAATTTCAGAGCTAGCTATGTCAAGATTCTTGCTGATAGGACTTTTGCCCAAGTTGTGACTTATAAACCCATGTAAGTCATAACCAAAGCGAAGAGTGTGTGTGCCCGTCTCTATGGCCATCCTTTGGGTGGGGGATCATTTGCATAAGAATACAAGGAGTTGGGTTTAGAACTTGTGTACGTGTATATTTTTTGTAGATTGAGAAAGGTGATCATCAGCCATCATCATTTTTTTGGCGGATGGTTTCAGAAAGGTAGAGGGCCACAGGTGGTTTTGTATGCTGGTGAAAATAACATCAAAACTCAGAAACCACTGCAAAAAGGCTCGTTACAATTTTCTACTAATTTGATTTTATTCAATTTGCCTGGAATGTCTGCTCTAGGTCTTGTATGATGAAGGATTGCACATGTCATGGCTCATCAAGATGGTACATCAGCTATGTCGCATGATGAAGACAACTCAAGATGTCCAAAGCTTCCTGGGTTCCATCACGGCAACATATAAGGACTTCATCATTGCATTGATGTATTCCCCAGAAGAAGAAGGTGAGATGAGTATAGGTGCCATTTGGAGGGAGGGGAGTGACTGCCCCTTTCCCAATCTCTCTACATCTGCCAAGTACTGACGATCATTGTTGATATTGGTAACGTACTTGCAGAATGGAACGTCGTTTACTGTGTCTGTTTCGACTGCATGTAACGGGAACATTTTTGTTATTTCCATTCCAACCTCCTCTTTACGTCCATTTGTTTCCCCTCGTTTCTCCTAAAACAAATTTCAATCAAAGTCCTGCTCACTCTGTGAAAAACCTTTTCAGTTTACTTCGGGGATCAAAGGTACCTGACCATGGGATGGGCTACTGGATCTTTCTGGGTGACTATCCAATAATTTAAGCCACAATAATTTTTCCCACTTCGCAGTGACCGCCACACAGTTCCAGCTCCACCATGTCGCCATGGCACAGTCTGATTTCATGCAAGGAATGATGCTGCAGTTATTCAATGTGTCAACATCCACACTGATGAAACACTCTTGATAGTCCAGAAAGCAGGAAGTTTGTGCCGTGTTCTTATATTTTTAAGTTCTCACCTGTACTGAAGAATTATCAACACAGAAGATGACTTTTGTTCTTACATTTCCACGATTGGAAGGGCTGTATATCTTATTCCTAAAGAAAATGGTTTTGGCAAAAATTTCCCTCCTTGCAATGTAAGAGTGCCATCTACCTTCAGTTGATCCTTTGCTTTGGCAATATAAACGAGCCTATTTTAATAGGCAGTAACTTTTGTTTTACAAGAGTTGGGATGGTAAAAACCCTACTTTCTATAGAAATTGCCAATATTTATTACCACCATCTTAACTGTCTTTGGAAGGAATCTAGTAAAAAAGAAGGGTTTGATTTTAATGTTTAAGGAATGAATAAATTATATTAGTACTAGGTAGAATCTCAAATTGTCTGCAACTTGCTAGAGTAAATTTAGCCATGAAACCCTACTCCATATGCACAGTGTAATTGATTGATATATTCATAAAGTAATATATTAAATATTTATAAAATATCAAATGAATATTTCCTTGCATCTAGAGAAGCAAATATGCAAACCTCGATTTCTGCTCACCATTCAATTGACAAGATTTCAATATGTAGTGACCTACGTGGTTGTCTGAAGTTAGCTTAGAGTTTCATATGATAGAGGAGTTTAGAAGCAAAGTGTTCCTTGACATTAGAATGCCAAAGTTATTTCCCAACAAGAATTGGTTAGTGGTTATTCCCCTATGTTTGTTTCACCTGTTTGTTTCACTCCTTTAATTAAAACACAGGATTGAAGTACTTTTGTTTGCAATGTTATTTATTCTGCGATATTATTTGATTTCTGTGTAATACTTGTAAAATACAAACTTGAGATGTGAAATCCTATTCCATATGCACAGTGTAATTGATTGATATATATTCATAAAGTAATATATTAAAGATTTATAAAATATCAAATGGATATTTACTTGCATCTGGAGAAGCAAATATGCAAACCTGTGTGTCTGCTTGCCATTTTAAATTGACACAATTTCAACACATCAAGGGGTAACCGTTGCATTCTTTCAAAGTCAAATAACTCAGAAATACATTCAAATCATTTCTTTAATTTCAGTGTCCTTAATTTAACTTTACTTTTTTACAACTTGGAGATCAGAGATAGCCTAAGTGTTTTATAAGGTTTAATAGACTTTAATGGAAAAGTCTTGTTTCACTAAGTTCATTATTTATCAACAATCCTTTGTAACTTTTTATTGTATATGTTGACATGTCTTTTAATTAGATTTCTTGCATTTTCTTCATTTTTATTCTTTATGACTTTATTTTTTGTATAATTTTGCAGTGTTGAAATTTGAGTTATTTTATTTTTACACTTTATTTTGAATCTGTTAATAAAGAAAAAGTCCGAAGAAGAGTATTTGCTTGATTTTCTAAGATTTCATTTGCTTATTTTCGATTGCATGTGTAGGGCTATTATGTAATGATATCTCGTTGGAGCATGCGCAGTCTGCTGGGTTTGTCCTGCAAGATCTGCGAGACAAAGATTTCTGATGACGTTTGCAAACTACCGATATTTCCCTTGAAAACATTGTTATCTCTACTCCTAACACCTCAAATCTAATCTAAAAATGAGATGTTATTAAAAAGACCTTTTAGTAACAACACGATAAGCTGTATTTAAGTTGCAAGCCGGTTAAATGTCACGAGAATAAATTGACCTTTTCACGTAAAGTTTCCCCATGAAAACACCGATAAATAATTGGTGAACAACCTTTGACCTTGCATTTAACAAGTTTGTCCAATGAGGGCGCGCTAACATTAACTTGGCTACTACAACCTCGTCAACCCCCCCTCTTGGTTCAGACGCTTCAAGGAAGCGGCCCCGCATCGCCCACTGATCAAAAATCTCTTGACCCCCTGCTAACTAAATATAATTTCTCTGACAAAAGCAAATTGCTCTCAATACGTAATAAAATAAATAATTTCTGTTCAAAAAGCAGAACAATTAGATTGCACTGATGGGAAGCAAGTAAAGTCAACTAAAGCAAGAATTTGAAGGAATAACCTTGGCCAACTAAAGATAGTTTAAAAGTTTTACTCTTACCAGATGAAGTAAACTAGTAATACGCAGAAATTAGGAAAGCATTTTTAGCAAATGAAATTTTAAAACCACCTTCATACAATGAAAGCTTTAGTCTCAAAACATTGCGGATCAGCAGGTTAGAACAGATTGCCCTTTTTCCACTGCAACAATTTAGTGCCAGGGGTTTCCCCTTGCGGCAGAAATTTTGCATTCTGTCTCGAGTCTGGAATTCCCAATGTTTCGTCATCGCTCACAGACCCCTTCACCTTTCTGTTGGTTATGCTCGCATTACACTTCACCATCCATGCATGCATATGCAACTGAAAACACATAGGTCGACGGAGCTCTAGATCTGCCATCCACGTTTTTGAGATCCCCGTTCCCAACACACGAGATAGGCGTCTGCCATAAATGGCAGTTGCGAACCCTCGTACCGGCCAATGCGCGACAGATGCCCAATATTAACATAATTTATGCGTTGTGCCTACAACCTGCTGTCCAGCATAATAGGGAAGCTGGCGCCGAACAGATTTTTATCAGCTACGTCGTAGACGTAATTAGAGAATATGAACCTCGTGAGGAAAATCATTTCACTCACTTTGACGTGGATATGCAGGTTGACATTTCCGTTGTTGCTCTTTCATAATTGTTATATTTTCAAATGTGAAAAATGTTGTCCATAGTTGTTGCATGGCGAAAGGAAAACAATCTCCATGGTTATTGCTATGCTAGGCCTATTGACAATACGCACACTATGTAAATGTATGCGAGTGATTTACACAACTGTGCATATAAAAATGCGATGGAGATATGACAAAAAAGGCTTTACTTTGTTCAGTGGAATTGTCTTGCAGTTACTAATTTTGGAAATTGGCCGCTTTGCTTGCAGCATGCTGTTTCTGTAGGAGTAGCACCGAAGGTTACGAGGTTGCAATATGTCGGCTCTTATGGAACCTTACATGGAGGAGTACTCATACGGTAAAACTTGCCTCTGGCGGGATTCTTTTTATTGTAAAACAAATACTGGTATATTTATATATTGGTTTTAATTCGTGTTATTTTTGAAAAGCATGGCTGGGGTGTAAACAGGTAAACAAAAGCAATGGAAAATGTAATTAAATGTACTCCATGGAATGTTGGCCAATTAAATTCTTGAACACAGTTCACGTCGACCACATCTGGGAACTTCACATCATTGCAGGCACAGTGGCCAAAAAAATGTTGGTTTTCTTACTATATCGCAGAATATTTTCGCTGAAGACGTACATGCATCGGTGCAAAATTACACTCTAAATATTAATTTTGACGCACACCAATTTTATATTAACAATTAGGGGCCATTACTCTCCAGTCCCAAGATGACACTTATAAACATATTCTCACGTGATGTCATGTGTAATACTTCACATCTTGCCTTTCAGACATGGACATAGAGTTGCAGCTTTCTTTCCAACTTCAGTCCTTAGATGATGCGGCAATGGAGTTTGTGCGATGCCGACAAAATACGGTCAAAGTCCTCCGAGACTTGGTGGCCTATCTCACCGAACATCACACAAATGCACAGGTAGCCAAGGTAATAAGTCGATCAGCCGTTTGGGCACCCTTCTGAGTGTGACTTGACGCGCGTGTTTCTTTTTTAGCACCGTCTAGGTCAGAGACGCATGAGACGCATGCGCATACACTTGCATTGTGCCAGCACATAACTTCCAATTCTGCTCTGAAAGTCAGTTTGATTGTTAATGTTCTAATTTTCTTCGTTTGTACCGTAGATTGTGGGAAGTACAGTGGGCCTCATAGGCTCTGCGTTAACTATCGGTGGTTTTATCGCTGCATTTTTCACCTTCGGGGCCTCCCTTGCCGTCTCAGCCGTCGGTGCAGGCATCGGTGCCGCTGGGGGTCTGACCACCGTTGGGGGCGTGGCAACAGAAGCTATCACCTCCAGAATTACTGAACAAGGAGTTAAGAAAGCTCTGGAAGATGACAACGCCGCGTACCAGAAATTCCTTGAGGCCATGGGTAGACTGAAGTCAACATGGGAAGGCATGAGAGCCACTGTCATGGGCGTGAGATCGGCGACAGTGGTTGGCCACGGGCTGGGGGTAGTTGGAGGGATAGCAGAGGCCGGAGCCCAGGCGGCGAGTGTCGGTAGAGCTGCCGGACAAGCGGCCTTCAAGACGGCCTCGGCCGCCGGAAGGGGTCTGGCAATCACTGGCATTGTCTTTAGCGTGGTTGCCATCCCCATTGACCTGTACACACTGATAACATCGGCCGAGAAAATCGGCAAAAAGACGGCGCCTGAGCTGGCCAAGGAAATCAGCAAGATTGTGGAGGAGTTGCCGTGCCCCTCTGAGGATGAGATGAAAGAATGTGTCTTCAAGTTGAGGACTGAGTACTGTGCGGACACAGAAGAGTAACTCAATGGCAAAATCATCAACTGTCTTGAAACAGCACGTGCATGACTTAGACCTGTATAAAAATCACACTGTGCTTCTTTTTTCCTAACTCCACACGCACGATTAGGTGAAACCATATAGGAGTGAAGAATATAAGATTAAGGTGCAAGTCAGAATGAACTGTAGTTACTGGTCACTGTTATATTCACGGGTGGGGGGGGGGGGAGGAGGCCCCGCCGGGAAAAATGAAAAATACAGGAGGAAAAGAAATGGTTAAAACCAACAAAAAGTTTGCCTGTGATCGAATATGCGTGCCCTCGTCAAATCCTGACAATGCGCATGACTCGATATATGAGCTATAATTTAGAAAGTAAGTTTAAAAGTTCTTAATTAACGCTTAAAGGTTGTGCATCTTAAGATTAGTTGCACGATTACGAAGCAATAATTAAATGAAATTCTTTTTATTAGGATCGTCCTAAGAGGATAAGCTTGTGTACATGTTTCAGATAAAATTAAATGTAATCCACCATGATTCTTATTGTAAACAAGATACGTGTGCTTCATTTATCACAAGTTTCATCCCCTTTTAAGAGTGGAAGAGACCACGTTAAGCACAGACCTGTTCGGCGCCCATTCCCGATCCCTGGCGATTCCAAACCCTCAGTCATGCATGGGGTCTCACGCACGGTCGACTACTACATCACAGCGCCACATGAACGAACACCCGATGACAGTGTTACCGTGTTTACACAGAGGATCAGTAAATCAGTTGCCATAGACAACAGTGATATATATCCCCATTTCAAAAAATCAGGAAAAATACCCATAAGTTTCACAGGTGTTCAAGACACATATCAAATTAAAGCTCACTTCCTCATCTTTCATTTTCCTTTCAATTTTTAGTGGCTTAACCGATAACTTTGGAGATATTTCTCTCCAGAGAAAATCACACCCCAAAACAGTCAGGAGGCCCATCGCCATTTTGGAAATTGATGCCTGCACTTCGTGGCAAAACAGAGCAATTTGGAGGGTCCTATTTGGTCCAATACTTGCATAAATACAAGCTGACCGTCCTGCCCCTGGATTTCATCCACCTTTTTAACAAACCGCCCAGTCCACGTGCCACGAAAGGCTCTATTAGCAGAGAATTTGACAGCCTACAGATCGTGATTTGATCCGTGCAGGCAATTTCGGACCTTTTTACCAGCTGGCCTGCAATACAAAAACAAACACCTTTGGTTGTGGCTGGGGGGCCAGTCCACTAATTCAAGCCCCATTGAAAAC